>JAGMVL010001443.1:3600000-4200000 GCA_019202695.1 Populus x sibirica
TGAGTAGTTATGGTTCTAAACAGTTATACAAACTTTTTGTAGTCTTGTATTTCTTTGAGGCTCTAAGAAGGGTCTGGCAGTTTATAAGATTCTGATTGCTGTCTTTTAGACGGATCAAAGATCCAATTATCGAAATTGTGATTTCATACTGTGAATGGCAGCTCGTCTTGGCGTTGCATTTGCAGGCTCTGAATGTTCTGAATGTTATGGCTATGCCAACCATTCATATATTTACAACAACCATGCATAGTTTCGCAATAAACTTCAATCTGTGCATGCCAAAAAAGCCTCGGCCTTATCATAAGGCAGGCAAGGTCCAGGCGTTGCATTGCTATATATATCCCATGGAAGATTTCTGGCAAGGCGGACAAGTTCAGGGCATTGCATTGCTTCACATGATCAATAGAAGAGTTCCGAGTTAGAGCCCGGCATGGTCAGGTCAGGTGTATTTGATCTCAGGAGAGCTATTATATGCAGCTTGGTTTACAGTAGTCAATCGGGCTTATCATGACGAACCTGACAGTGATTTATTACAATGTGTATATTATTTGGAGGCTTGAGAGCAGGCAAACAATGCAATGCTCGCTCATCTGGGAAAAGCAGTCTTCATATGTCAAAAGTATATTGTATCTGTATTTGCTGTTTTGCAGGCCAAACCACCAGCAAAAGCATCTCCTTCAAGAAGAATAGGCTCTGTCAGTCAATAAGCATCCCATGAACCACCGAGTCTGCCGAGAACACTCCACAACATATTAGCAGAGTTGATATGGAGAGTGCATTTATTTTGAAAGCTCTACAGTATTATTCTTTGGTAAAACGACTGAATGACACAATTTTTGGTTAACTTCACCTCTCCTCTAACAAAAAAAAAAAACAATTTTTTTTTTGTTATGCTAAAAAAATTTCAATAACTTTGAGGAAAAATATTTTTAAATAAAATAAAAATTAATATTCAATCCCAAAACTATTACACACATATGGTGTATAAATTGGATTGGATCCGTATGATTTCAATATGTTTGAAAGTATGATAATAATTGTTTTATAAAGTGTTTTTTGTTTGGAAATATATTAAAATAATATTTTTTTAAAAAATATTTTTTATATTAATATATCAAAATAATCTAAAAATATATATAAAATAATTTTTAAAAAAATTAATTTTCTTAAAAAAAACCATTTGGAATGCAAATTGAAACTGCCTTTCAAAAATTTCTAACTGCTGCCCGATTCGTGATATACTTTTTTTTTTATATATATATATATATAGGGTTTTATCCGATATCAACGGTAATATTTATATTAATCAATTTTAATGAGATGGGTTATTCTGGAGAAAGGGTTTTTTTTTTAATTATTTTAATGTGTTAATACAAAAAATAAAATTTTGAACTTGCGCGACTAAAGTCGAACACAGTTTCCCACGGTGGCTCTCTCCGTCCATGAAGCGCTCTGCTCCTCCTGTCCAATTCCTCGCCGCCGCTTTCGCCGTTGATTCCGCCTCCATGTCTTCTCGCCGCCCTCCGGTACTCCCTCTCCCTCTCAAAAATCTGTTAAAGAGTTAGTTACTTAACTCTTTTCACTAATTCTAACTGTTTTTAATAGCAGTACCGTGGCAGTAATAACAGAAATCAGTGGGTAAGAACCTTTTCGAACGGTCCGTATACAGAAGACTCCAATTTAGGGTTCCTCCAAGGAGAAGCAAACCACAACTTCACTCCACGACCTTCGCCACCGCCTCCTCCGCGTTATTATCAAAATCAACAATTTCGCCAACCACCACCACCACAACCGTCCGATCAAAACCGGATATTCTGGTATTCTCCACCGTTCAATCAAAATCACAATCGACAGTTCTTCAACCAGAATCACAGGCTGCAGAGGCCTGCTAAGCCGTTGGATTATAGGAATTGGGAGTATGCCAAAACGGCGCCTCCTCGTGACTCTGAAAGATTTATAGTTCTTTCTTATAATATATTAGCTGATTATCTAGCAATCAATCACAGAAGCAAACTTTATTATCATATACCACGGCATATGTTAGATTGGGAATGGCGAAAGAGGAGTATAATTTTCGAGCTTGGTTTATGGTCTGCTGATATAATGTGTTTTCAGGTTTAATTAATAGTAATTAATCTAATTTAGTGTTTAATTTCTCTCATTTGGTTTTGATAGTAATAGAGGTTATTTCTACCTTTTTTATTTTGATTGGTTGTAACTGTTTTTAGGAGGTTGATAGGTTTGGGGACTTGGAAGAGGTGTTGAAGGTCCGGGGATACAGTGGAATTTGGAAGGTGGGTTTTTTTGCAAGGCAATTAGTTCCTTTATTTATGAAATGCGGAATTGTGCAGTTTTGCTGCGTGATTTTATGAGCCAGTTTGTGTTTGGATTTGCTGAGTTGTCTGGTTTATGTATTTTATGTGCATTAAGAATTGTTTTGTTTTGTTTTGAGATTATGAGGAATCATAGTTTAAGGAGTTCAAGTGCAGGAATTGAGCTTAAAAGATGTGAAGAGCTGAGTGAGAGCAAAGGAAAACCAATGTCTTTGTTGCCCCAAACTTGCTATTTTGTTTCTAATTATTTTACATTATTAGATTTGTAATTGTAATTTTCTGGTTTCAATTGATGGTTGATAATGAGGTTTGCCATTTTTTATGTTTTTTTTTTTAATGGGACTTGCATGACACATTTGACTGTAATGGTATATCTTTACAAGCTGTAACTCTTGCATGCAACAGGTTAATGACCAATAGCCTGAGAAATTTGAATTAGATATCAGCGAGCCATTATAGGACAGTTACTCAGTTTGTTCAAAAATGTTAAGATGTGTTTCTTTTTATGAAGTTTGGTCTGACAACATTCTCTTTTACATATAGATGCGGACTGGCAATGCAATTGATGGTTGTGCAGTCTTTTGGAGAACATCAAGGTAAAATCCCAGCTAGTTCTAGTGGCCATTGATCTGTGGCATTCATGGGTTCCGTTAACAGCACTGCTTGTTGATAAATTATCAGGCTAACACCTGCATAATGCCAATTATTTAAGATGGTTTGATGTCCTTGCTATTGTTTCATTCACTTGCTGCCCTGAAGGTTTTTCAATTTCATTCATTTCAGTCTATTTTCCTTGAACTTTCTTCTCTAAAAGTTATCCTTCTTCTGTTCTGCTTCTGTGGTACCATTTGTTTGCATTTTAGCTGGTGCACCTTCTTTCTCAGTTATGAGGTAGAGCCAGATGCTCACAAGTCAACATCAGGAAACTGTTTTGCAAGATTTCACTGTCATGAAATTTCAATCATTGGGAAGCCCAGTTCTTTCTAGGTTGGCTCCTGTAGCATATCACCATATTGCCTCTACCTTTCCATAAATGTGTCTCCCCCTAGCTTCATCAAAGTTGGCATGCAACACAACAGTTGGCATTCAGATGTCCAATCAGCTGTGAAAAATGAAAAAGCTCTATATTTTGTGGTCTATGAGTGCTCCCTGCATAACATGAGAATGTGAGATGATTAATGTTCTATATATACCATCCCTTTAAAGAAGCTCAAATTGATTTACCTCAAGCATTCGCACATTTATTACTTTTCATTGTCTTGATTGTATTTCTCATTTCAAGTGGCATAGTATTTTGGTTGACCCTGTACTGCTTTATTTCTTTGAGGCGGTTTATTTCAAATTTAGCTTCTGTCAGATGGGAAAGGTATATCAAAATTAATTACATTTTTTTATTCTGTTTCCTTCTTTTCCTTTTCCAGGGAAAAAATTGTTTGAGTGTTTAATTTTCCTCTATTTATCTTGCTTTTGCTCCTTTTCCGAGATTTTATAAAATTTTATTTGATGACTTTTCGTGATAGAATAGAGAAAATATCGTTTGGTGATGTAGTCTAATACCTCAACTAGTTTGGGATTAAAGCTTTGCTGTTGTTGTTTATGTTAGGTTCAGATTGGTCCATGAAGAATCCATTGAGTTCAATAAACATGGACTTCGGGATAATGTTGCTCAGATATGTGTGCTAGAGGTATCATGTCTTCATATCTTGGAAACTTTCTCCTCAAGTCTTTCCTTACTGTTTCCCGAATAAGTTGGTCCATGTGGCTTTCATGTTATTGAGTCAGTTTTTCTTTTCTTTTCTTTTAGCAGTTAATAAGACAAGACAACACTGCAGACACATCAACTCTACCTACAAGGTGCTGGTTTAACAAATTTTGTTTGAGACGTTTATTACATTATGATAAATATCAATTAATAGCTTGCACAAAAGTTAAAACTTCAGAAACATTATTATAAATATCAATAAATAGCTTGTATGAAAGTTAAAACTTCAGAATTTTTAATACAAAACTCTGAAGGATCATTACAAAAAAGGAAATCCTTTCATTCTTCTTGATATGAACTCTGTGTTTTGTAGGTTTTTAGTAGCTATGTAGAACACATCTGGAGATAATGCTTGGTCTTCTTTTGCCTTTTGCTGGTCCTTTAGAATTTTGCTTCATCTTAGTATCATGTAGAATTTGATTTTTATCCTGTGAACCTTGCACATTGCATAAGATCGGGCAAGTTTTATCTGCTATTATGAATGTGCTCCATAGATGGACTTGTTTATAGTGTCTTTCAAGATTGTGATGGCAGGTTTATAAGTTTATATGGTGAGCATTTTGAACTCAAGTTGATGGCATTGTTTGTGGCTAATCTCTTATGTGATCAACTTGAATTTGCTCTCACTCATTCTAGTGATTGTGGATAAAGGAACTATATATGCATGAATTTATACGTACCACTTAAAATTTGGTAGCCTCAACACCTTAACCATTCAAGCGCTTTGAATTGATACACCCCACTCCTGCCTGAGTTCAGATGCACTTGCGGTCCCAACATAATTTGCTTATGCAGATCTGGTAATAGCTTGTTTTGAAGTTCTGCTGTCTCTATATGCAATGGAAAATTCTATATACAAATGGAAGAGTTATTCATACAATCTTACAAACTGATGTGGCAAGTGATGAGTGATGTTTTAAGTGATTTACTTGTCATGTAAATGATCTATAAATCTATTTCATTAAATGTTATTGGTGTTAGCAAGTATTTTGGTGCAATTTTTTCTGTTTGTATTGTCTTACTCGTTTGTAATTAGATCTTTGCAATATCAATTTCCAACACAGTACTGTATGCTTTTTTGTTGTGTTTATTCAAACATATGATAAATTTTGTATCTCAGTCAGCATTCTGTATTTGCAGCTCAACCATTTCTAATAAAGTTCTCATATGTAACATTCATGTGCTTTACAATCCCAAAAGAGGAGATATTAAGCTCGGTCAGGTATTCACCATCTGTAGAGTAATCCATACAGTTTTTCTTTAATGTGTTAGTCTTTTGATATGTACTCCCTGTCTTTCAAAGAGTGTCCTTTTGTTTCTATTCTATCACAAAGTATATCTGATGTCCATTATCAAAGAGTCAAAGCATTAATTCATTTACTTTCCTAGTACTTCCCATTTCCCATTAAAAATCAAATAATGTCATTTCTTCCTGCTTTTGCAAGTATGCTTAGAAAACTCATTTCGATTTAATATGAATATGAGTTGGCTTAATATTCGTTGACAATCATTGATATGTGTGTATAGCCAGGGACAGGAGGGATTATATTTTGTTGGCTTAGAAATTGGTTTGCTTTGTTGTCGTGCGCGTGCGCGCACTCAAGTTCTTTCTATAAGACCCAAAATGGGAACTCATACTGACACCAGCACTTTTTAGCTTCACAGCTGATCCCTCACCAGATGCTTAGTCTCACATGGAATTGTTTTTTGTGAATAATTGCTTACAATTTTAGTTCTTGTATGCCAGTCAAAACACATATGAATGTGTTAAGTTAGGTCTTTGACTAGCATGCCTTTGCCTTGCAGGTCAGGATGCTTCTAGATAGGGCTCATGCTGTTTCAAAAACCTGGAATGATGCCCCGGTTATTCTTTGTGGCGATTTTAATTGTACTCCAAAGGTCACTTCTAGTTCAGCATTTCTTAAAAGTCCAGATCTGGTGTGTTTGGTCTTTTATGGCATGTTTAATCTGTTATATTTATTATGACAGTGATGTTTGTGCTTTTGCATCAGAGCCCGTTATACAACTTCATTTCAGAACAGAAGGTAACTTTTTGTTCTTTATTTACTTCCATGTTAGATGATTGATGAACTGCAAACTACATGTTAATTTCATTGGTGTCCGGCAGTTGGATTTCTCAGGAATTGATAGGGGTAAAGTATCAGGACAAGCTTCTGCTGAAATATGCAATTCTAGGCCATATAATTTTGGTCGTAATCCTAATGCTAGTCCCGGGTAAGTTTCCACAAATCAACTAAATCTTGTAACCTCTGATGTTTTTGTGAACTTCTGACAATTGACCCTAAAAAAAGCCTGCAAACTATTGCAGGACTCAGTCCTCTGATAATTCGGTTCAAGCTCCATTAATGGTAGATAGCAAGCAGAGTGATACACTCCCAAACACGCAGAAGCAGAATAATCAACATGAGAGGCTGGGAGATGTTCCTTCTGTTAAGGACTACTCTCAGCCCAAACATACAAGAACTGTGCTGAATGCTTTGGATGTGAGTGCAGGTAGTGAACTGTGTGTTGAAGAGAGAGAACTGTACAAAGCAGTCGAGCAAGGCTCAACAATATTTCATGTTGAGGGCAAGTTACCTGTTGATCAAATGAGTGATGAGATGAACAAATCAATTCCTCCACTCACCTCCCATCCTGAAGATGCCTATTCTGACAAGAGGGAACAAAGAGAAGGAGGAAATTCTACTTCTCTTCTTAATCAAGTATCATCATGTGAGCATTCATCACATACAAATACAGAAAATATAAGGGAAAAGTTTGATGATCATGAAGTCTCTACTTCAGCACATCCTTCATCTCAGCCAATTGTTGATGACGAGAAAACTGACCTTTCACCCTCCTATCAAGTCAACATCTCAGATGCTTCGGTTAGTTATGTAGATGATAAGCTACTGGTGGATGTTTCTCTTCAGGATCTAAATGACTTGTTTCCAGAAAGTAGAACAATAGGGGAAGACCAAAGTACTTTTTTATCTGCGCTACATGGAGTGGAGGGCTCATTGTCACACGACCCTAATTATTCCCCAAAAGGACTTGCATCTGATCTAAATGACTCTCAGTTGGATTCACCTGATGACGAAGTTCTGGATGATTTTCCTCTGGGACTTGATTCTGAGGGTGCTGGTGTGGGGAAAACTGCAGACGATCCATCATTATGGACCTCCATGGAAATAGTGACTGCTACAGGCAATGTAGACTGCATGTTTGTGGAACATCCGCTAAAGCTCAAAAGCACATATACACAAGTTGAGGTAAATAGCATGATGTTACACCTTTTCTTTTTCTATTGTTTTTCACTGTTGATTCCTCTAAAACTCAATTTGATTGGAGGGAGGGTAATTGAGGAAGAAGTAAAACGGTAAGGCGAAGGGTTGGGGTAGGAAGGCTGATGAAAAAGGCATGTGATGGCGATTCTATGTCCTCTTATCACATGAAATAGTACTGTTTGAAAAAGCTCCGAATTCTCAGAAACAACATTATGCACTGTGACTAGCCATCACTACATACATATCAATTTTGCAAGTTCTCCCTGAATTTGATTGGTTTTGGCTTTTGAAGTTAGTGCAGAATCTACAAGGAATAAAAGTCTAATAAAAGAAATTGATTAACTATTATCTGTACTTTTATAAAGGGACTAAATTACAGGACCGATATAGAAAGGGGGGCCAGTATTATCTTATCAAGGGGAGTAAAATAACTTAACACTGAAGATTCTGTATGTATGCATGTTTGCAGGACTGTTATGGGACAAGAGACCCAAATGGAGAACCCTTGGTGACCAGCTACAACAGGTGTTTCTTCGGCACAGTTGATTATATATGGTAAGTTAAAAAGGTTCTGCAGTTCCTTGTTTCTACTCTGCATATCAGTTTTCTCTTTGTTCTTTGAATAATCACAGGGAAAAACTTACTTAAGGAAGGGTTCTTATGGCCCTGCTATTGGTTGTGGTGTGGCAAGCACATCTAGCCTAGTGGCTCAGGGGGAGTGGCAGAAACTGGGGGGATGGGATATTTTAGAATGAATTATGAATTTCAGGTCCAATTATGAACTTTTGGAGAGGGCTATTTCAAAATTTCAGAAAAGTGCTGCCATGTAGCAAAAACAGTGGTTGTGAGGGGAAAATTCATATTTATTTCTCATTTCAGATCTGGACTATGTGAAGATTATATTTTAATTGAACATGCAGGTATTCAGAAGGTCTCCAGACTGTCAGGGTGCTTGCTCCAATGGCAAAACATGCTATGCAATGGACAGCAGGATTCCCGACAAAGGTATAAGTTTGCTTTTAAGATGGGTAATAGAAAATTTGCTGGGTTTGGAAATTAATTTACAAGAAGACTCCAATACATCTAGGTTCTCGATGTCTTTTTTTCTTCCTCGTAAAAATCTCAAATGCCTCGTGTACCATAATTTCTATTAGATTTGTGGCTGAGGCAGTCTAATTGCAAGTCACTTCTCCTCTGATGAGGAAATCCCTAGTTCTAATCCCCCCCTCACCTAAGCTATTAAATCCTCAAATAAGCATCACTTGATAACAAGATAGATGGGTTGTGTGGTAGTTTTTGAAGGTAGTTCAAATTGGGGCTAAAATGAGGCAAGTTAAGTTTTGAAGGATTCATGTTTGGTCTCTTCTTGTTTGTCTAGCCCCGGAATCTTTACTTAGTTGGGATTCCATCCTTGAAAGCATTAGGTAAAGAAATGGCAAATTGGTTACCTATAATCTGTGGGAATGTGTTTGATTATTTAATTTTTCTGGAATGCACTTTTTAATAGTTTAAGTTACATTTTGTTGGCTGTGTTGTTCAGAAATGGGGTAGTGATCACATTGCATTGGCTTCTGAATTTGCCTTCACAAAACATGCGAGCAACAATAACATAGAAGTTCAATAGCACAGAAATGGGCTTGTGTGGTTGCAATCTAGAGAAGCTCAGAAATACCATTTCAGCTCTCGGCTTATAGTCTTCCTTCGGCATTTGCAAATTATAGCTCTTCATGAGGTTCGAACTGCTCTCTTGTGAAGCATTTCTCTCTTGTACTTCTCTGTATTTTGTTTTTTAGTCATATTTTTCTACCAAGAGAGAATTTTATTCCGATTCTGATCATGAAAAATCTTGTTTGGACTATAATGACTGTGCAAATTAACTCAAGGTTTTTAATTCTGCAGAAAATTTAATATTTGCTCTTGTGGCTGATGTGGCAAGAGTATATATGGCTATAGCATTGTTACGGATATAGTCCAATGCCCATTTAACCTAGAGATTCTTCTTTTCAAAAGCTTTAGTGCCTCACGGGTTTAATTTTAATTTTTCAATTTCTCGCTATATAAATTACAGAAAATACAGTAATATTAAAGTATTTTTATTAGAAAATAATTTCCATTGTAAATCAAAAAGTTGATGCATGTGTGTGTATAATATAGTGAGAATTATAGGAGTTGTTGATGCTCGTTGTGAGTGGATATAAAAATTAGCAAAAAAAAGGTGTAGCCATTAACAATATTTTTTTTTTAGCAACAAGATTTATTTTTTTTATTATGAGTCAAAACAATTTTTTATTGTGATTCAAAACCATTTGTGGAGGGCTGCAGAAAAACAGAAACCAACGGTAATGCTATAAAAAATAATTCTATAAGATTCCATGGAAAAATAAACAAAACAAAAGATCTAATGGTATTTAATCAAACAAAAAAAATGCAACGATCAAATAAAATAATCATGTCCTCTTTATTTGAATAGAACAAGGTGTAAAATATTGGCGGGTAGAAAAAAACAAAACAAAATAAAATTAGTGACGGCTTATTAGCCCATCTAAAAGAAGCGTGTCCTCCTTATTTTCTATATTAAAAGGGGGAGAAAATAACATCTTGAAAATTCAACCCATTATTTTTACCTAAAAAACCTAGAAAATATTCTAGAATCTTTAATAAATTTATTTATAACCTCAAATAACTTAAAAACCAGTCCAAAAATCTAAAATCAACTTAGATGCACAAAAATTTCTAAGCTCGAATCTACCTTCTCATGCGATGAAAAAGCTAAAGAACACCTTAATTAAACTCCTCTCATAAAAAAGAACCTATTGATATTTATTAAGATTAATTTTTTTCATGATAAAAATCAATGTTTTACCATTATTTCCTCTTTATCTAACCAAAATCTGACTAGTTTCTCTCTCTCAATCCATAGACTTGAGAACAAAAGTGAAATTCTCATGCTAATTTTGAATGCCATGTATTTTTCTTGCCTTTTTCACTTTTTTTTCTTTATTTTTAAATCTTGTTGTTTCTTAATAAATTTACTTAAATTTACCATTATAATGAGAATTAACAAGCAATACTGCAAGATCCATTGCATGTGTTGATCATAACAATTATAAGAGCAAGAGCTAAAAGGATTAAATGTACATTTAATGAGCTTATTTATAATATTTTGGACAAGAAAGTTTTGAAAATTCCTTTTATGGTGACGTCAAGCATGAAGTTGAGTTCAAATAAGAATAAGTCTTGATCAATATAATCCAGGTAAAGGACGAGGTTGCTTAACATGTATTAAAGTTTGGTCACACAAATTTATATTAATGGTCATATATTTAATTTGATTATTGGATGTAACTCAAATTTTATAATAATATTTTAAAAACCTTGTTTTTTATTGGATTAAAATTTTTAAACTTTTTCAATAAGGCCTAAAAGTTATTATTTAGAAATATATATATATATATTGAACTTTGTATTTTATTTTACCCATATTTTTATGATTCTTCATTACACTTTTCAGAATTTATTAAGGAGATCTTCTTTGCGGCACTCTAATCATATGCACAATGCTTGGTTAATGTGATCCGAAAAGGATGAAATTAAATTAAAAATAAATAAATAAAAAAACAGAAGCTCTGCCGCAATGCTTTGTGTCTTATGTTAGAAACTTAGAAATGTGTTGTGCTACAGTAAAAGCACCTAACTCTTCTTAGTTTTTGTTAATTGATTGGTGTATTTGGTTTGTATTCTGGATCTAGTGGACTGGTTTGAGCTAGGGTTTTTGTTACATGGAATTAGGCTTTTTGAATAAATAAAATTTTTAATTATTATTTTAATAAATAAAATTATCCCTCAACCTTCCAACTCATTCATTTTCGACAATGAATATTTCTGACAACTGATACGTAAATAACAATTAATTAAAACCCTGTTTGTTTTGGAAAGTAAATTTTAAAAAAGTAAATTATTTTCTAATGTTTGGTAGTGTAATGAAAAATAAGTTGAAAAATACTTTCCAGTGTTTGATTATGTCATGGAAAATAAGCTGGAAAATAACTTATTAATGTTTTATTTTTCTCAAGTTTATTAAAATAATGAGAAACAAATCTTACAAATTAAAAAGTTGAAAGAGAATGAAATTGAAAAAAAATATAATTTCATAAATTATCTCAAATAAAATAAATAATAATCAAAATAATAGAGATCAAATCTAAAAAATAAAAATAAATAAAAGATGAAGAAATTAAAATAATAATAATTGACATTTCATAAATTATTTCAAATAAAATACGTAACAATCAAAAGAATGAGGACCAAATTTGATACATGAAAAATTTCAATAAAAAAATAATAAGAAAAAAGCAAATAAGAATTATAAAAATAAGAATCAAAGTTAATATAAAAATTAAATTTTAAGAGATGAAATTGAAAAATAAATATTCAAAACAAAATATATATAGCAATCAAAAGTTTGAGGATCAAATTTGATATAATCAGCAAATAATATGATATTTTTAAATTTTTCACAACTTCCGGAAAGTGTTTTCCGTCCAAATTTTCCAGGAAAATATTTTTTTGAAAACCAAGCCAAATTTTTCTTTGACTGGAAAGTATTTTCCGTTGACCAACTTTTCTAATAGCAAACAAACACATGAAAGTTTGGAAAGTGAATTCCAGAAAACAAACATAGCCAAGATTGTATTTGTTATTACGGTAATGATTATTTTTTTTAAAAGTATATTTTACTTGAAAATAAATTTTTTTATTTTTAAAATTTTAGTTTTAACATCAAAACATCTAAATAATCTAAAAATATTTAAAAATTATTTTTTAAAAAATTATTTCTGCAAAAAAACAAGGTATAATTCAAGTGATATCAGGTTTGCAAATTGCAAGGGGGCACGCTTGAGTTGACCTATACAACCACAATTGTACATTATTCCAGCAGGAAAACAGCTCATATACAATTATTTATTTATTTTAGTAGGCAATTTACAAGTGGCCCCTGATTTTTAAATCCCCCATTCGCTTTAATATATTATTTTGTTTTTTTTTATTCTGTTCAAATCACTAGAAATGGCAAGATAGGGACGTGGAATACAAGTGGAATTAATAAAAAAAAAAAAAAGGAGCACAGCAGGAAAATCCTGATTTCGATATCCCGCACATTCGGGTTCAATGTATTTTCTATGGTATACTCGGATATAAACATAAATTATATAAAAAAATAAAAATACCATAACATAAGTTACGTAACATAATAATATCCATATAATTTTAAAACTCAACCCAAGATTTACGCATGACAAAACTTAAGTTACAAAGGATTTACCCTGATAAAAAAAATTAAAGGCTAGATCTAATTTTTAGCTAATTAATTGTGTTTTTTTATTAGGTAAACAACTTAAAGGAGAAATGGGTACAAAATCCATAAAAAGAAAAAAATATCGAACAATAAAGGATAATTATCCTAAATGATAATTTTTCATCTGAATTAAACAAATACTAAATCTGATATATAGCATGTTTAATAATAAATATTATTTTTCAAAGTATTTTTTATTTAAAAATATATGAAATATTATTTTTTATAATTTATTTTTAACATTATCATATCAAAACGATCATAAAAAATCAAAAAATTAATTTAAAAAAAACTATCTTTTTAAAAAACATTTTTAAAATATAAAAACAAACAATCTCTTGTAACATAATTTTATCTTGCATTAAATTATCAAGTTATTGTCAATTTTAGAAGGAGAAAAAAATATTCAAGGGCAGCGGTTTGTGTCCGTAATTAGACAGCAATAATTACCACGGTTCATGGCAATCAAACCATGACTTTTTAAAATCATTGCTATCAAAAGGAAGGAAACCAGCCATCATCCAAAACAGAAGGAAACCTCCATGAAGGTGTTGTGGAAACCAGAAATCTCAAGGATCTTGAGGAACACACTACTGATGTCAATAGCACAAATATACATCAAGGTTAATGCAATTGGAGTTTTTTTTTTTAGATTATCGTGGGTGTCCGGGCCAGCTTGCGCGCACCTCGACTAATCCCACGGGCCCCGAAGTTAACGACCATGTAAGCCTCCGGTGGTCATCATATGAGCAACCACGGGGTTCGAACCCGAGACCTAAGAGAGAGCAAACCCCTTAGTTCCAAGCTCTTACCACTGGGCCACCACCTAGATGGTTGCAATTGGAGTTTTGATTTGCTTGGTGGGCATGTCCGGCCAGTTTATCAGGTCAACTCATTGATCTATTAGCTCGAAACTTTATCTGGATTAAGATAATTCTTAGTATTGTGGTAATGATTACTTTTTAAAGTGTTTTTTTTTAAAAAAATATATATCAAAATAATATATTTTTTAATTTTTTAAATTTTATTTTTAATATTAACTCACTAAAACAATCCAAAAACTCGAAGAAAATTAAAGCAAACAGCTCATTGCTTCATGCCCGCCCCCTTTGGGTGGGACACATTCGACAGAATATTTGCATAATTCAGTCAAAACAGCTCATTGCTTCATGTTTCTTTTGTTTTGCTAGCTAAGCCACTCTGCAGAAGAAGGGCATGTGACTGATGAGTTGTCCACCTCCTCCTTCTAGAATTCTTGTCGCCGCCGGCCCTCGCGGCTGGCTGCTAATAACTTTTAACCTGGGAAATATACTAATCTCAGTAGCACAAGCATACATGGGGAAGCGTCCATGGAAGGAAATGTTCGCTGTGGGGTTCATGGGAGTGGTTCAACAATTTACATGAGGCCAAAAATTATGAGCCACATCTGTGGTGAGAGTAGTTCAACAAGTTCACATTAAAAAAAAAAAAAAAAAGGTGTTTTGGTAGGAAAGTACTAGAGGTAGTTTTGACGAGAAAAGAAATTCTAAAGAGGTGTGTAATTGTAAGTCTTGGGATTTTTTATTTAATTAATTATGAACTCGGTTAGGTTTTGGACTACGAGGTGTTTAACAGTATGGTAACGGTTATTTTTTAAATTATTTTTTTTAATATATTAAAATATTTTTTTATTTTTTAAAAATTATTTTTGACATTAGCACATTAAAACGATCCAAAAATATAAAAAACTAATTTTAAATTAAAAAAATCATTTTTTAAGAAACACGGTTGAAATTACATTTCTAAATACAGCCTATATAATTAAATAAATTAATTTTTTAGGGCTTGAATTTATTAAAAAGAATTATTGAATATGCAACTATTAGACTACACATGTTTATATGTATTCTTTTTATTTAAAAAAATGTTTTATAAAAAACTCATTTTTTAAAGTTTTTCCTCTTTCTCATAGTAATAATAATTAACTTAGCTAAGATTTGCTACTTCTTACATCCCGATCTAACTTGTCAGATATTATCTGTTTTGAGTCTTATTGTTCTCATGAATTTGTTATTAGCGACCATACATAGCTTCAAAATACATCTGACAAGTCAGCAACCAGCATTACTAATAAAGCTAGCTATCACATCTTCACCCGCCCACAAGAGATATTTCAACATCTTTAAAAGCTGCTATCTTTTATGTATTTATCAATTTTTTGAAAGTTAAATCCCTTTCATTTTCTTCTTTTAAGTTTAAAAGGAATCATTTTCTTATCTTATAAGAACCCTATCTCTCGACAAACCAACACTTTGATTAAATCCAATAAAGGTGTGAAAAAGATAAAGTAAAAAGTGATGTGCACAAGTGCATAATGTTTTTTCAGAATAAAAACATTATGTTGAGAATCTAATAATTACTGTAAGAACATCGGAGCTTATTCTTAAAAACAATATAAAGAACTTAGTGTTGGTCTAAAAAAAACCCAGTGAGATAGCAAATTATTTAATAAGATAGGTAGGTGATTAATAATCAATTATCCACGAGCAAAAAAACGTATCAACGCAAAATTAAATTAAAATAATCCTTTTTTTCCATTTATAAGTGATGGAAAAAAAAAACCCTTCAAAACTTAATATTCATATTCATGAATGTTCATAATTCACTAATTACTTATAATAATATTCATTCACGTCATATAATTAATGTATTAATTCAGAGATATTTTAAAGATTTATAGAGATTATTGATCAAAAAAGGATTTAATAACAAATATTTTTCATTAACTAAATTCAAATCTAAACTCATGAGCCTACAAGTTTATTGTCCAATCCACAAATCTATTTTGGATTTAAAATTTTTGTTATAAAATAATTTTTAGTGTTTATATTCATGAATGTTCATAATTGATTAATTACTTATAATAATATTTATTCACATGTATTAGATCATGTACTGAGATATTTTAAAGATTTATAGAGATTATTAATCAAATAAGAATTTAATAACAAATATTTTTTATTAACTAAATTCAAGTACAAACTCATGAGCATACATTTTCGTTGTACAATCCACAAATCTATTTTGAGTTTATAATTTTTGTTATCAAAATGTGTTTTAGAATAAATTTTCATTTATTTTTAGTTAGTTTTTAAATTACGATGATATTTGTTATTAGAGTACTCATTTTAGATTATAAAATCATATATGGTTTTAATCATAGTTTTGAAATCCGGCCCGACCAACTCGGGGCTGGAACCGGACCGGATTGATGAAAAAATAGGAAAAATCATGACCCGGCGACCCGGTTGACCCGGCAAATCTCAGTCAAAAACTCAGTTGCAACCCGTTGATTTTTGTTTTTTTATTAAAACGACGCCGTTTTGAATTTTTTTTTAAATAGAGATTCACCCAGTGATCCGGTCAAAACCCGGAACCGGGCCTTGGATCGAGCCGGCCACCAGGCTGGGTTTAAAAACTATGGTTTTAACTCTAAATGTAAATAAATCTTGAAAACATCTTATAAATGTTTGATAAATTAATTTCAATAAAAAATTAATAATTATTCCCACTTATTGAAAAATTAATTACAAAATCAAATAAGAACTTATTGAAAAATAGCAATCTATCCATGGATGTGCGTTTAGTTTTCCATAAAGGATTTCCACAAAAAAAAAAAAAAAAAAAAAAACTATTTTCATCATGTTCAACAAAGACCCACTATACCGGGAGGCAAAAAATACATGACGATGATAATAATAATATAAAAAAAGAAGAAATAAAAACTCAAATCACTATCGGATAGAATTCCTTTGTTAAAAATGACCTTTTCAAACTACTTTTCTACAAAAATCCAAACTATCACTATCAAGAGCATTCAAATCTTCATTTATCTCTCCCTCTTCTCTCCTCCTCATTCCTAAAATGATTTAAATATGATATTTTAGTTTCAAATATTATATATTTGATTTCTTATTTTTAAATCCACTCAATTTAATTATAGTTTAATCATTTTTTTTGGGATAAAACGCTGATAAATGAAGCATAATCAACATGGATTAAATGATTATTTATTTTTTAATTAGCATAGGGATTAAATAATCTCGCTTTAGTAATCAATAATAAATATTAAGCTATAATTAAATATTATTCATCTAGAACACCATCTGAGACCAGACGTTCAAAAATAGTTGCTCTTCTTGACCGTTAAATAGTGGGGGTTCACAACGTGTCGGTATCCCATTAGTCAATTAAGACAGGTGGAGTTTCTTCGAAGGGGAAGACGGGGCCCACCACAAACAACAATGTTTTGCCACACGACACCTTAAAAGCTCGAGCACAACACGAAAACAAAGCACATAAAACTATTAAAAAAAAACACACACAGAGTGTTTTCGGATTTCCTTTTCTCATGTCCATTGGTTTCTCAGACATGAGATAGGGCGTCCATTTCTCAGATTTCTCATTCAAGGTCAGTCTTTTTTTCCTTCATCTTACTTCATAGTTGGAATTTCTATACTGGGTCTTTTTGAGCTGCTTGAAATGACTGAATATTTGCTTGTTTTTCGCCCATTTATCTGTCATTTCTTTCTGTGATAAAGAAATACTTCTTGTACATCTCTTTTATGCTAACAAGGTTGAACATTTTTGTACTTTTGAGAATGTAAATGATGTGTTGATGTAGTTTGGTGATGGGTTTTCTCTTATTTTGCAGGGTTGTTGAGGATCTTTGACTTCTTTCTATTGCATTGCCGGTTTCTGTGATGCAAAAGTTTGTGTTTTGATCTTTTGTACTGGTCTTTAAAGCTTTTTTAGAGTTTAAATCCTTTTCCTGTTTACTTTTGAAAATCCTCAAAGAATCCAATTCCGATTGGATTTCAACTACTTTTGTTAGGAAAATTTTGATTTTGACCACCTTTGTTGAACAAATCTTACAACAATGTCTGAGTCGAATCAAACCACACCCTTGATCCAGCCATCATCTTCGAGAAAACTCCCTGACTTCAAGCAGTCAGTGAAGCTGAAATATGTGAAACTTGGTTATCATTACCTAATTACTCATGGGATGTTCCTGTTTCTATCACCTATTGTTGTCGTTATCGCCGCACAACTATCCACATTCTCCATCCAAGATCTACATGACCTTTGGGACCATCTTAAATTCAATCTCATATCTGTGATCCTGTGTTCGACCCTCCTCGTGTTTTTATTGACCCTTTATTTCCTTACTCGGCCCCGCCCTGTTTACCTAGTGGATTTTGCATGCTATAAGCCTGAGGATTCTAGGAAATGTACTAGGAAGATTTTTATGGAAAGGTCGCAGTTGACAGGTGCTTTCGCTGAGACGAGCATGGAGTTTCAAAGGAAAATTCTTGAGAGGTCCGGGCTTGGGGAGTCAACTTATCTTCCCGAATCTGTTTTGAGAGTTCCTCCAAATCCGTGCATGGCTGAAGCAAGGAAGGAAGCTGAGGCTGTAATGTTTGGTGCAATCGACCAGCTGCTTGAGAAGACATCCGTGAAACCGAAAGATATTGGGATTCTGATTGTGAATTGCAGCTTGTTTAACCCAACACCATCCTTGTCTGCCATGGTGATCAACCATTATAAGCTAAGGGGGAACATTCTTAGTTATAATCTTGGTGGTATGGGTTGTAGTGCTGGGTTGATATCAATTGATCTTGCCAAACATCTTCTTCAAGTGCATCCTAATTCTTACGCTTTAGTTGTTAGCATGGAAAACATCACCTTGAATTGGTATTTTGGGAATGATAAGTCGATGCTTCTCTCAAATTGCTTGTTTAGAATGGGAGGAGCTGCTGTTTTGCTTTCAAATAAAAGATCTGACTGGTGGCGTTCTAAGTATCAATTGGTTCATACTGTTAGGACAAATAAGGGTGCTGATGATAAGTGCTTCTCCTGTGTTACTCAACAAGAGGATTCTACTGGGAAGGTTGGAGTTTCTTTGTCGAAGGACTTGATGGCAGTTGCAGGGGATGCTTTAAAGACTAATATCACTACCCTTGGCCCTCTTGTTTTGCCAATGTCTGAACAGCTGCTCTTCTTTGCCACATTGGTGGGGAAGAAATTCTTTAAGATGAAGTTAAAGCCATACATCCCGGATTTTAAATTGGCTTTTGAGCATTTCTGTATTCATGCTGGGGGGAGAGCTGTGCTGGATGAATTGGAAAATAACCTCCACCTTTCAGATTGGCATATGGAACCTTCCAGGATGACACTCTATCGATTTGGCAACACTTCAAGTAGCTCACTTTGGTATGAATTGGCTTATTCAGAAGCCAAAGGGAGGATAAAGAGGGGAGACAGAACATGGCAGATTGCTTTTGGGTCTGGGTTCAAGTGTAACAGTGCTGTCTGGAAGGCTCTGCGGACCATAAATCCAGCCAAGGAGAAGAATCCATGGATGGATGAGATTGACCAGTTCCCGGTGGATGTTCCAAATTTTTCAGTCATACAGTAAGTACAATAGTTTCATTGGTTCGCAGGGATGTGTTTCCGGTGGTGGTAGCAACAGTCTTTGAGTTATGAAGCCTTTACCATGTCTTTGCTTTTGCTGCAGATTTATTAGAGAACTATGACTGATTTATGGTTTTTGTTTTGAACTCTGATTGACCAGTATGAAGTTCTTTGCTCATGACTTGAAACTAGGTTATCCTCCATTGAGCAGAATGTAACTTCTATACAATTCATTTATCCTCTTTGTAGCAGTTAGTGTTTTTCGTTTCTGGCATTGCCCGTTTTGTTCTAGCTCTCTTTGTGAGAAATGAGAAATCTACTCTGTCATTACTATAGATTTGCATTCTCGTTACAGACATGGATTTTTATCACAACATTCGACTATGGTTGCCAATTGTAATAGAAATTGAAAGCATATCATCCAACGCTAGATAAGAATGATTGCGCACTGATGATGGCTTGAAATGTGGATTTTTGAAATTATGGGTTGCCCCTAACCAGGAACCTGAAAGTCACCTATCTCAAGCAGGGCAGAAACCGAGTTTCATCATGCTCGAATTAGAAGATATCAGAGAACTAGCATCTTATACCCCAAATCCCAAGTACGCATCGGAATACCCAGGACCGACTGAAACATGGCTGTAAGATTTTAAACATGCAGAGCTCCCTCCGTTCGTGGCAATCATAGCTTTACTAGCTGGGAAATTAAACTGGCATCTTCTAAAACATTTTTTTTAAACCATGATTTGAGTATAAATGAGCACAACAGTAATTGAAAATATATTCTAGCAACTTTATGTTTAACCTAGAGGATTGTCTCGCAACTTGCAAACTGTCACAAACGAAACCATACATTGTTCAGTTACCACCAGGACGAAAAGGAAACCAGCTATCGTCCAAATGAAAATGGACTAAGAATTATCACGCAATGTACACAACACAGCAATCCATCATGCGGATGCAGTTTTAATAACACAATGGAACGAAATAGTATCATTCCTTCGAGGATTTGTTGATTAGCGACTTGTGGATATGAGGGATCACACCACCACCAGCTATGGTTCCTTTTATAAGGGTGTCTAGCTCTTCATCACCACGGATTGCTAACTGCAAATGCCTAGGTGTTATACGTTTCACCTTTAGATCCTTGCTTGCATTTCCTGCCAGCTCTAACACTTCTGCTGTCAGGTACTCCAAGATAGCAGCAGAGTAAACAGCTGCCGTTGCACCCACTCTTCCATGGGCTGTTGCTCTTGACTTCAGAAGGCGGTGGATACGCCCAACAGGAAACTGCAAGGATGATACAGAAGGAAATAGATGGTCAAATCTTTTATGTTTATGGACAACTACAAATGGCTAGCTCTAAAAAGGAAACACTTTGCTGAAAACGGGTCATACGCTTACAAGTCATGGGTCAAAGTCACAAATTCCTAGAACACACTCCTCCCCTACTAGTACACGCAAAAGGTAACAATAATCAAATCCTCAGCGCCATGATGGCCAAATAGCAAAAATACTACAATCAGTAGTCATGCACAATGATACACCATAGTTGTAACCAAGGTCAAGACTAGAACCTACAACCAAGAAGCAACTATTAGAGAAATTTTATGGTGCTCAAGCTGTAATTAGTGACATCCTATTAGTTACAGCTTGGTCCCATTTATTTGTATACCATGTCATTAAAAAATCCATGTCAACAAAAAAAAAAAAAAAAATCACAGCCCATCCTCCTTCCTCTCTCTCACGCGGCATAGCTAGCAGCCCTTCCTCTCTCTTGCATGGCGCAGCCAACAGCCGCCACTCTCATTTAGGTCAATCCCAAAACAAATGCTGTTGAAATTTGAAATATCAAGAGAATCTAATTTGATTGGAAAATTTGGGACTTGACTTGATTAAATAGTAATTTTTTATTGTACTAACACGGGAGAGATTTGTTCAAAGGTATAATGGAATGTCATTAGTGTCCTCTCATGATATAATCTGTTATAGAGCAACTTATAAATCTTATTAAAAACATTCACCTGATCCCTTTGTTTACTTCTCCCAGAAGCAGGATCGAGAGAAAGCAGGTGAGGAAGAAGACCCAATTGATGTCTTAAAGGCTGTAGGAGAGGTTGGGAAAGGGTTAGTAAAAAGTGTACATTTTCTCAGGGCTCCAAGGCTCATGAATTAAGCCTTACTTTTCTCTAGGCCTAGAATAGGAATCATGAAATTCCTTGTAAGCATTCCTGTTTCCTAGATATAGTAGGCAAATCTAACACAACAGTCAGACAGAAACGTAGTGGTTTGCAGTTGCAATCTGTATTTATGTTTGTTCCGGCAAGTGCAATTTCTCAGAATTTATTTTTTTATGTTGCTGACATGGGTTTTTTAATGACATGACATATACTAATAAATGGGACCAAGCCGTAACTTATAGGATGCCACTAGTTAAAATTTCTCAACTGTGTTATAGCTGTGTGTATCTCTCTGAACATGTGATCTAAAACAAAGTTTAAAGTTAGTACGAAATGAGATGCATGTACAACAAGTAACCTAGGACATCTAAAAGACAAGACTCATGAGAAGCATATAGAACCTTTTTTTTTTTTTTTGCAAATTTATGATGAGGTCAGCAACATAGGCAACACAAAAGAAGTGCAAATATATCCGCAGAACTTTAGATAACATCATTGATCTAAGATCAACAAATAACTGATGACCTGAATAACTCTTGGCTCCATGTATCTAAATGCTTGAAATGTTAATGAGACACAAGTACAGCAAGTAGCATAAGACATCTAAAAAGACAATGCTCTTGAGAAGCATATAGAACCAAAAACTTCTTGTGAATTTGTGAAGAGGTAATCAACATATGCAATGCAAAAGAAATGCAAATATATCTGCACGAATTTAGATTGATTGATCTAAGATCCAAAAATAACTGATGACCTGAAGAACTTTTGGCTCCATGTATCGAAATGCTTGACATGTCATTGTTTAATCCTTGACTAACTCAAAGAATCTTTCATGGGTATGTGATAATGCCTAAGCTACTCCAAACTAATCACATTTCTGAAATATCATGCATGTTACAGGACCAAAAGAGCCATCTGTAATGCTAAACTTTAACAGTCATTTGGTAAAAAAACTAAACAACTCAATGATGCTCTTTGGTAACTCATGAACCACCCAGTTACTCTGGAGAAAATAGATACCTTAAAGTCCTCAAATTTATGCCCCATGAAAAAGCATAATTGTTCACCATTCTCATCATCCATTTAAAAATATATAACACCAAACTATATTCCTAAATCACACTTACTCCACCTGACTTGTATTCAATTTAACAAATTTCATTTCCCCTCTAACCTCAAGCCACCCAAGCTCAAAAAAGTCCATATCTGAGTATCTCAAAGGACCGCTTAAAATCCCTAACAAATCAACACCAATAGAAACTTAGTCATGGTAAACACTCAGAAAACATCAAATGATTGCCAAGGACAAGGATACAAACTTTGTTTGTACAGCAACATCCCAAGCTATAACATCTAGTTGTGACATTTTAATGGAAAGTGCTTCTACCAGCCTCTGATTGTATTCGCATTGAAGAGATTTCTGGAAAATGTGAATTAATGAAGAAAGTAAATTCTTAGGAAGCCAAGGGCTAGTTTTCTTTCAAGAAACTAAATTCTTCCTTTGTTCACCTTCTCTCCAATGGCTACTACATTCTCCTTTGAGCCTATTTACATTACATTTGCTTATAATTCTAGTTCTCACTTTTTTCTACCAAATCCTCGGAGTCATCAATGCGGCTGGCATGATAATTTGCGAAAAATAAAGAAAACCCAATATTTAATCTCAATTTCATATAGTTTAGATTTCCAAACTTCAAAATCCCAACTCCACTAGGCACAATATTTATCTTGGTCACCTTAAGCACAAGTTCCCCTCAATTTCACATAAATCTCTGTTTATTTTCTCTTCACAAATCGATCACTCAGTTGCAAAACCTAACAGTATTCTTAATAAAAAAAAAACATTACCACAAAACTTCAATATAATAGATTAACAAAATCATCGTAGTTTCTCATGTCCCAAGTATTTTAAAAAAAGACTTGCACTCAAAATCTTCAATAAGCCCCAGCAAAGACCCAGAAACAAGAACCAAAATAAAAACCCATTACGAAAATAACTAAAAAAACACTAAATAATCATAACCTTCGAGCACATACGCAATTAAGATTAAAACAAAAGCAAAAACTCAAAAAACCCATCAAAGGAAACAAAAACAAGAAAAAAAAACCTGAAGACCAGCACGCGAAGAGCGAGAGGTGGGTTTCTTCTTGTCTTTATCTTTAGATTGGGCTGGAGTTTTGCTTGTTAACAACCCCTTTGCTCCTTTCCCCGACATCTTTTCTTCCAAAAACCAAACACACACACAGACTATGCTCTTGTTTTGTTAGATTTTCTTAGATTTGTTCTTTTTGAGACAACGCGAGAAGACCCAAACAGGAAGTTCATATAAAGTAGGCTGTTAAGGTAAATACCCTGAGTGAATCGTACAATTACAGAACCACCATTGGTTTGTGGAGTTATATATGGATTTCTTAAAGGGTAGGAATGGAAACATCAACCTTTTATTCCTGGGACCAATGATGTGGCAAGAAAAACCCAGTCAGCAGGTGGATATTATATCGGTTTAATGGCAGTATACGTCCCTCAACTATTATGCTTCTTTCACATTTAACCCTATGGTCTTAAAGAAGGCAATTTAGTCCTTGACTTTTAGATATTTTATCACTTCAGATCCCTCGAATGTGTTTAAAAAAATTGAAATGATGACTTTTTTGACTTGATTGGGTTTGAGTTGGTGCAGTTGGACCTACTATGAACGTACAATGATTGCTGTCTAAAAAAACTAAAATAAAAGGATTTAAGAAATATATCTTTATATATTTTTTTTATTTTAAAAATATTCAAAGAAATATTTATTTTATTTTTTAAAAATATATATTTTTATCTCTTCTGAATTTGTCTAATTTATTATGAAACACTTGTCAGATATAATTTTTTTTCAAGTATAATTTATAAGTTATCATAACTATTTGTTTTTCATAATTCATCAACATCTTTCAATAAATTTCCTCTCAATAACTTAAAGTAGAAAAAAGTTCCTTTAATACTTTATTATCCATCAATATCTTCCAATAACTTAAAGTAGAAAAAATTCATGTTTTCTTTCCAAAACCCGTGTTTATATATCTTTTTATTTTTATTAAATATTTTCATACTCTTTTAAAGAATAAGACTAATTTTATTCAGGATTTATGGTTGTTCCTTCTAATAAGTACGCTTTCTGAGAATAGAACTTATATTCTCATCCTTACAAGAATATAACAATGCCTTAATTGCTAGATCAACACTTTATTAGTAACCCGTGTTTATATTGATGAACAATAGCTAATTTTTTAATAATTATTTTATTAAGATTATATTTTTTAATAAATAATTCATTAATGATGATATAACTAAGAATATTAGTTGAGGTGCGCGCAAGCTGGTCCGGATACCCACGTTAAACTAAAAAAAACAAAAAAAACCCATGTGAGGAATACCCCTATAACATAAAGATCCTATCTATAGCCTCGAATTTTCGAACAAATCAAAAGCTATAGCAAGGTTTTATTTAAAAACATGGGTAGAAATCTTGATGTCCAACAAAATCCCTTTACAACATCTCATTAAAAATTTCAAGAGTATTTTTTATTTTGTATTTTAAAAGTATTTTTTTATAAAAAATTAAAATTAAAATTTATTTATTATTTTAAATTAATTATTTTAAATTTTTTTAATGTGTTGATATTAAAAATAATTTTTTAAAAATAAAAAATATTATTTTAATATATAAAAAAAAACGATTGTTGACACACTTAAAACACTCTAATCAAGCCATAATTTTTGTATTGCATTTCGAGACCTCCTCTCTATCACATCACAATGAACAATGTCTCCTAGACACTATATTTTTAAATTAAAAAATAAAATTCAAGAGTTTAGAGAATAGTCACACACAAGGTAAAGACCTTGCACTAAAACAAAGCAAGATTCACCACCATCACACGCCACCTTCACCGTCACATCGCCACCTTCACCTTCACCAAGTTATTAAATTTTTTATTTGTTTTTATATTTTATTTTTCATCTTAATTTAATAAAAATACAAGTTTCTATTATATTCATAATTTAGCTGGCTTGCAATGCCCACAAGGCCCGAAGCGTTACTGGAAAAATAAAAGCTTAATTTGGCCCGAGATTCCCTCTCCTAATTAATTCTCAGCTCAGTCCCCAAACAAAATTAATTTTCAATTGGATGCCCCATCTATCAAACATTACCTAATCAATCCTCCAATTAAATTTTTATTTTTATGGTTAGTGCCCATATATAGGAGATACTATTCGAAATATCTTTTTTTTAGAGACTCAAATATGAGAAGAGGATCATAATCTCTTCAGGAGATATTTTGGTAGAGAATCATGTAACTAATATGGAGAGAATCATGCAGCTGATATGTCTTCTCATTCCTCCTCAAGCTCGAGGAGGGATAGGCTCGATGCAGAGCTTGCCACGATTTGGCAGGAACTTGAGACTGCTCAAGGATTTCGTAAAAATGTCAGCAATCAGTTCATCGCCCAAGACATGTGCAAGTTTGACACCACGAGCTACTTGTTCAAGAATAAAGTGAGCGTCAATCTCGATGTGCTTGGTTCGATGGTGAAATACAAAATTCTTTGCGTAGGGATAAGAACAGAGAGGTCAAGGCTCTTGAATAAATTGACATACTACATGAGGTTAGCTTTGGTGGAAGCAAGGGATCTCTATTTAGCTTCAGCCGTTGACCTAGAGATGGTAACTTGTTTCTTAGCCCCTCATAAGATGAGATTATGATCAATAAAAACTGCAAAATTAACTAGTAGTTGATCAACGATCAGCTATAGAACCGATCCAATCTGCATCGCAATAACTTGTTATAATTGTGAGAGGACAACGAACATGGTGCAAACCAATATTGAACATGCCTTTTAAGTAGTTAAAGATTCTTTTTGTTGCAATAAGGTGAGATTCACAAGAAACTTGAATAAATTGACTGACATAATAGACAACAAAAGCAATGTCTGGCCATGTGAGCTTAAGATATTGGAGAGAGCCAACCATTTGTCTATAAGGGATACGTATTTAGCTTCGGCAATTGACCAAGAGATGGTAGCTTGTTTTTTAGCCCCCCGAGAGATGTGATTATGAGCAATAAAAACTGCAAAACTAGTGGTTGATCGACGATCAGCGCCTATAGAACTGACCCAATCTGCATCACCGTAACTTGTCATAGTTGTAAGAGGACAACGAATATGGTGCAAACCAATATTGAGCGTGCCTTTTAAGTAGTGAAAGATTCTTTTTGTTGCAATAAGATGAGATTCACAAGGAGCTTGCATAAACTAGCTGACATAATAGACAACAAAAGCAATGTCTGGCCATGTGAGCTTAAGATATTGGAGAGAGCCAACCATTTGTCTATAAGGGATATGTATTTAGCTTCGACAATTGACCAAGAGATGATAGCTTGTTTCTTAGCTCCCCAAGAGATGTGATTATGACCAATAAAAACTGCAAAACTAGTGGTTGATCGACGATCAGCGCTTACAGAACCGACCCAATCTGCATTGCAGTAACTTGTCATGGTTGTAAGAGGACAATAAACATGGTGCAAACCAATATTGAGCGTGCCTTTTAAGTAGTGAAAGATTCTTTTTGTTGCAATAAGGTGAGATTCACAAGGAGTTTGCATAAACTAGCTGACATAATAGACAACAAAAACAATGTCTGGCCATGTGAGCTTAAGATATTAGAGAGAGCCAACCATTTGTCTATAAGGGATATGCATTTAGCTTCGGTAATTGACTAAGAGATGGTAACTTGTTTCTTAGCCCCCCAAGAGATGTGATTATAACCAATAAAAACTGCAAAACCAGTAGTTGATCGACGATCAACTACAAAACCGATCCAATCTGCATCGCAGTAACTTGTGATAATTGTAAGAGGACAACAAAAATAGTACAAACCAATATTCAGAGTGCCTTTTAAGTAGTGAAAGATTCTTTTTGCTGCAATAAGGTGAGATTCACAAGGAGCTTAGATAAACTGGCAGATATAATTAAAAATTTTTAAATTCAATTCAAACAAAATAATTTGATAGTAAAAATCTTTTTTTTTTATCAACATTTTTTTCTAATGAAGACCAAAAGAAGACATACCAAGAAAAAAAAGTCCGGATAATTTAAAATAAGGATAAAAAAACTCCTCCCTAACTAAGATCCCTTTGTCTAATCAATGTGCTTTTTGTTTGTTTGGAATTTTTAATAAAATAATATCTGCAAAACATTCTTAATTAATCTAATATATATATATATATATATATATTAAATTATTTAATTTTTAAGAAACTAAACTTCAAAGAAGAAGAAGAAACTAGCTTATTCCAAGACATTCTTTTGTTTAACCTATTGTAAAACCTCTTATAAAACGTGAAAACAAATTATAGAAAGTAAAAATGAAAGAAAAGTAATTGAAAATATATGCTAGAACCTTCCTTTTCAACCTAAAAATCACAATTTGCAAGCTGTCACAAACGAAACAATGCATTGTTCAATTACACAGCAATCCATCCTATGTATTCTTAATAATGCAAAGGACCGAAATTGCATTATTCCTTGGAGGATTTGTTGATTAGCGACTTGTGGATGTGAGGGATCACACCACCACCAGCTATGGTTCCTTTTATAAGGGTGTCTAGCTCTTCATCACCACGGATTGCTAACTGTAAATGCCTCGGTGTTATACGTTTCACCTTCAGATCCTTGCTTGCATTTCCTGCCAGCTCTAACACTTCTGCAGTCAGGTACTCCAAGATAGCAGCAGAGTAAACGGCTGCTGTTGCTCCCACTCTTCCATGGGCTGTTGCTCTTGACTTCAGAAGGCGGTGGATACGCCCGACAGGAAACTGCATGGATGATATAGAATGAAATAGATAGCCAAACAAGTATGAAGGGACAAAAAAGAAAGACTGAAAAATAGTGATAAGCTTGCAAGTCATTGATCCATTATTCAGGAATTCTGCATATTCCTAGAACGTGCACCCTACTTGTACAAGTAAAGAGCAACAGTAACCAATCCTCAGTGCCATAAATAGAAAAATCAGTAGTAATGCAAAATGCCACTCCACAGTTGTAGCCAAGAACAAAACTAGAACCTATAACCGAACAGCTAAGAAGCAACTGTATTCTAGCTGTGTGATCTAAAACAAAGTTCAAAGAAAGAGCACAATGAGATGCAAGTACAATAAGTAGTACAAGAAGTTGAAAATAAACGGCCATAAGCATAAAAATCCAAAGTTATTCACAAGATGAGGAAATTATATCCACACTGCTTCAAGTAACATCATCGATCCAAAGGTTAACAAACTGATATCCAGAAGAGCTTTTGGCTCCATATATCTGACTCGCAGCTTGACATGTCTTTATTTAATCTTTGATTAACTCAAAAAGAATCTCTCCTAATTATGTGTTAACTAAATTACTCCTGCTTGGAATTGATAAGCTCTACTACTTCATACTTATTCACATTTCTAAAATATCATGAAAATTTCAGGACCAAAACCAAATAAGCCATCTGTAACGCTTAACTCTAACTGTCAATTTGTAAAGCCTAAATAAACACCTCAAAGTCCTCAACTGCATTCCCTATGAAAAACATAATTATTCAGCAGAGTATTTGCTTATGTCATAAAAAATACGCTGGAAAATAACCGATTAATGTTTTATTTTAAAAAAAAGTTTATTAAAAAAATATGGATCAAATTTGACGGATAAAAAAGTTGGAGGAGGATGAAATTGAAAAAAAAAATCCAATTTCATAAAATATTTCAAATAAAACAAATAGCAATCAAAAGAATAAAGACCAAATCTAACATATAAAAATGTCAAAAGAGGATGAAATTAAAAAAAAAAATCAATTTCATAAATTATTTGAAATAAAATAAATAACAATAAAAAAAACCAAATCTGATAAATAAAAAATTTCAATTAAAAAAAGAAAAAGTGAAAAACTATATTACTAAATCAGATTACCCCCCAAATCTATATTCAATTCAATACAAAATCCAGTTCCTCTATTAGAAATATCTACCCAAGCTCATGAAATTCCTTGTTGAGCACCTCAAGGAACCAACCAAATGCCCTAACAAATCAACACTCTTCACAACACATCAAAAGATTGCAAAGGACAGCATTACAATCTTTGTTCGTAACAACATCCCACGCTATAACATGTGGTTGCGACTTTTTATGGTACATTCTTCAATCAGCCTCTTGATTGCATTCACATAAAAGAAATTTATGGAAAATGTGGGTTACTCGAGAAACTAAATTCTGAAGAAAACAAGGGTTGGTTTTCTCTCAAGAAACTATATCCTTGTTCCCTTTTCAAATTCTCTGCACTTGCAACTGCGTTCTCCTTTGAGCCTATTTACACCATATTTGCCTAGTATTCTAGTTCTCACTTTCATACCAAATCCTCGGAGTTATCAATTCATCTAGCGTTATAATTTAAGGAAAATAAAGAAAACCCAGCATTTACTCTCAAATTTCAGAATGTTTCGATTTCCAAACTGTAAAATCCAAGCTCAACAAAGCACAATAGTTATCCCTCAACTTTCACACAAATCTCAATTAATCTTTCCCTTTCACAAACTGATTACTCAATTATAAAGCCTAAAAATAAACATGTCAACACAAAATCTCAAAATAATTGAATGAAAAAAATCACCGTAGTTCCTCGTGGCTCAAATAATTCCAAAAAAAAAAAACTTGCACTCTATATATTTAATAAACCCATGCAAGAAGCCAGAAACAAGAACTATAATAAAAAAAAATTAAGAAAATAACTAAAAATCACTAAATAATCATAAGCCTTCAAGCACGTACGCAATTAAGATTAAAACAAAATCAAGAACTCAAAAACCCCATCAAAAGAACCAAAAAAATAAAAAGAAGAAGAAAAAAAACCTGAAGACCAGCACGAGAAGAGCGAGAGGTGGGTTTCTTCTTGTCTTTCTCTTTAGATTGAGCTGGAGTTTTGCTTGTTAACAATCCCTTTGCTCCTTTCCCTGACATCTTCTCTTCCAAAAACCAAACACGCACAGACTTTGCTCTTCTTTTGTTAGATTTTCTTAGAATATTTTTTTGGGGGGACAGAGCGAGGAAAACCAAAAGGACGCCTTATATATTGTAGGATCCGAAGTTAAATGCCCCTGAAAGTTTTGTAAATTACTGAAATGCCTTTGGCTTTGTGGGAGTTATATTGAGATTCTTTTGAGGGTAGGAATGGAAACATAATCTTATCTCCGTGGGAGTCCCAACATAATAAGAAAAAAATTACAGATTTATATTTATTAACAAAAAATATTCCTAACATTAACGATTAAAAAAAACAAATTAAAACAGAAGGTGAATGAGAAAGCTATACTGCTATAGCTGGTGACATTTTTACTCCATGAAACTCACGTTTATTTTTCATGGTTCATTAATTTTATTTTATTTTGAAATAACTTACAAAATATCATTAATTATAAGCTTGATCACTAAATATTTTTTTTAAGATATATTATTTACTCAAATAATGTTATTTTTTCTTTTTTTTTTAATTTCAATGTTATCATTTAACATTAGATTTATTAGATTGAACTTCATATATTTTTTCAATTTTTTTAAAAATTTTAATATATTTTTATTTTTATTTTTATCTTTTAACATTAAAATTATTAGAGATTGAATTTCATAATTTTTTTCAATTTACTTTGTTTATAAGGTTATTCTCGTCTTGTAACTTAAAAACGAGTTAACTACGTTAACTCGTTTTTTTTCTCATTTTCATATTGATTTTTTTATCTCAATTTTATTTTTTAATATTGGGTCAATTAGACATTAGACTTCGTGATTAATTTTGATTTGTTTTTTATAAGGTTATCCTCGTCTTATAACTCGGGTCATGGGTTTGGTGGGTTAGCTCATGATGACCTGAGTTTTTTTATGTCTTTTTTTTAATGATTTTTTTTTTCAATTTCATCTTGGAACATTGAGTGATTGGAAAGAGAGTTTCATAATTTATTTGAATTTGCTTTCTATTGGGTTATTATGAACTCATGACCCGAGTCAAGAGTTTACCAGGTTAACTCGGGTTGACTCGAGTTATTTTTTTAATTGAGTTTTTTTTTTAATTTCATCATTCAACATTGGGTTTATAAAAAAAAATTAGGCTTCATAATTTGTTTTGATTTGTTTTCTATGGGGTTATCATGGTCTTATGACCTAGCATGCGAATTGGCAAGTCAAGCCTGGTTAATCCGAATTGATTCAATATGTCATTGTCTCAATATATATATATATATATAAAAACTATCATCTTGAATATTTATTTTAAGTCAAATTATATTTTTACCTATTTTTCTAATTGCCTTTGGACCCGCCAAGTTGATTGAGTCAAATTGAGTCAATTCCTACGCGATTTAAATTTTTTTCTACTAGAAAAACATTAGCAACGTCTAAATATTTTTTATGTTAAATAAAATTGGTCCAACTCGTATTGTAGTGCATGCTAGTGATCTGGTTAATGCTTAAAATCACACATACTCAATTATTTTATTTTTAAAACTTAAATATAAAATATTAATATTATAAATGGTTTAATAATATAAAATTATTTTATTATGTATTGATATCATGCTTTATTTAGCAAATTCTCGTGATTAATATGATTATATACATTCACCATCCTTATTATTTTTTTATGGTATTCATAATTTTAAATTTAAGTTCAATTGTAGTTTGAAATTAAGATTAATTTTTATAAGATTTGTAATATCATATTAAAATAATAATTATATGTGTTATAAAATCAACGAGAATTTTCTTGTTCTTTAAGAAAAATTTAGTTGCAAGTTAAGATTGAATGATTAAGATTATTTTTATAGAAATTATGATATATAATATAATAAAAAATAGTGAAAATATTTTTGTTTTTAAATGTAAATAAAAAAAGGCAAAAGATGTATTTTCTATTTGTAAATAAGATTTTAATTACGAACTCAAAATTTAATATATCCAAAATATTTTTTTTATTGTTGACATGATAACATTTTTTATAGACTTGTACCATCTCAAGTTATTCTATCAAACCCATGATTTAAATCGAATAAAAATATAAACACCGGAATCATTAACATATTTATTTGATTATAATTAAATGAGTATTATGCATATACTATTCATAGAATAAATTACTCCACTCGAATCTAATAGAGTTTGGAAATGAAGATATTTTGAATTCAATTTCTAAATTCCAAACCAAATTTTAAATAATAACCAAAATTAAATCTTAATAATTTAAGAATTCAATAAATTAATATAACAAAAATATCTTAAAAATTAAAATGAAATTAAAAAAACAAATCAAATGAGGCCATCCTCGCAATCTGAATTAAAAAGCCCAGCCTTATGCATAGGCTTTTTTTTTTAACCTTAAAGGTGGACAATGTATTTTTCTATTTTTTTCAATTAAATAGGTGACCTATTATCTATTGGGCAATTACCCAAATTTTGACCTCCACTGTGGTGGGTGGCAAGGTCAGAAGGGGAGGGTTTTTTTGCCCTAAAATCCTTTTTTCAAACCATTATTACCAAAACTTGTGCATCAAAACACCCTAAAAACCTAAAAAAAAAAAACTAATCTTTCAACTCAAAACACCCATAAATCGGTTAAAAAAAATGCAAAATCTAACCAAAAAATCTCTCTCGAGCTTGATCTACTTTTCAAGCAATAAAAATAACAAAACCACTACAATTGAACTCCTCTTGTTGAATAGAGCCTTTTAACACCAACCTTGGTCATTTTGGTTGCCAGAATCATGACAACCGATATTTGTTTTCTCTTCTCACATAGGTTAATTACTAAAACTCGCAAAATCATGAAATTCTAAACTCGAGCTCAATAATAAAGATCAATTCCAAACTAATTTAATGTTGAAGGATGAAGTCGGAAAAAAAATCAATTGAAAAAAATTACCAAGGTGAAAAAAAAACAATAGCAATAAAAAAAATATGGATTAGATTTGATACGAAAAAAAAAACCTAAGAAGGATGAAATTGTAAAAAGAAATTAATTTTAAAAATTATCTGAAACAAAACAAATAACAATCAAAAGAATGAGGGTCATATTTGAAAGATAAAAAAATTAAAAGAGGATGAAATTAAAAATAATCTCATTTTATAAATTATCTTAAATAAAACAAATAGTAATGAAAATAACAAGGACCAAATTCAAAGGAATAACAAATTGAAGAGTTAATTTGAAATTTTAAAGAGGCATGCATGAAAATAAAGGAGTAGAGAAAAAAAAAGGAAAAGAGAGAAAATGAGGCTAAAGCCAAACTGGACGGCCTTTGGTCACACGTTTCACCTCATCACAAAAAGGACCTCATCACAAAAAGGATGCCAAGACGATTCAAATGCCGTTGTGGGAGGCAACTTTTCCTCACCAAAAAGTCGTGTTCGTGCCGCCCATGCACCGACACGTGCAACACAAGTATAAACAATTTTTTTAAAAAACATATATATTAAATTACAAAATCACCCTTAAACCAACTTGATATTAACAAAAAAAAAAAAGGCTGAGTGCAAATAAAAAGATGCCCTTAAATGTAAGCTATAGAAAATTCCACTTTTAAGGATATGTAAGTTATTTTACTGTTATTTAGAAATGCAAAAGATGAAAACACCCTTAAACTAAGCTTTTAATATTTTTGAATCTAAAGATATAATGGTCATTTTACCGTGCATAATAAAATTAAAAAAAAATGTTATTTCCCTATTTCAATTTGGCAATGACAAATAAACCACTATGAAATTACTTAATTACCCCTAATAACATGTTTTTTTTGTTTTTTTAAGGGAAAATGGGTATTTCACCCAATAACTCGAAAAAACCACCAATTTCCTATGCATTTTTTATTTTGGTACCTTATCTTTTAATCCCACCATATCTTGATAAACTAGCCTAAATTGACTTACAATTTGTTACTATAAGGGTTGAGAAAAAAAGAATGAGAATAAAAAATAAGAATAAAAAGTCCACAGTAATTTGTGAGGAGATTCAAAATGATTTTGCATAGTAAATCCCCCACACCACTTAGTTTTTCTTACTAGCTATTTGACCAACGTTCTGCTGCAGGTCATATATTTTCTTTTTCAACAATAAAATCAAACATGTTGGCTTTTTCAACACATTTTTTTTACATAAAAAAATATTAAGTGTAAATCAAAAAGTTTATGCATACATCTAATTAAATAAAATCGAGAATCATCTATGTCGATGAATAAACAAAAAAAGTCATTAAAGATAATTAAATATGTGTATGAAAGTCAATAGGTGTATGTAGATCAATATATTTGATCTTACAACACGGGTCATTCACCCAATTGTGTTCACTGACTATGTTTATTAAAATAAATTTTTATTTAATCAAATGATAATAGAAATAAACACGCATATAAAATTAATTGATTAAAATAAAAGGAAAAAAATATTCCGTAAGGTTGCACTTACTAGAAATACTATCCAAAAATAAATAATTTTTATTTTTAAAAATAAAGTTCAATTATATAAAGCATAAAAAATTATAGATAAATTATAATAATCTCTTAAAAACTAAATACATAAAAAATAATTAAAAAAACAACTATTATTTACAAAAGGATAAATACAAAAAAATAAACAAATAAGAGAGAAGAGGTATTAATTGAAATATAATTAAAAACACATAAAACATGATTTTTTTTTTAAGAAATACAAAATTACCACACACAAAAGAAGAATAAAAAGAAAGGGGTAGGTGTCATTGGGTGTGGCAAGTCAAGTCAGCGCTTAACCCATTTAGGAAGGGCCTAATATTTTTTGAAAAAGAAAACATTTTATATGAAGTGTTATCTAATATTCCCTAGATTCTAGCCATTTTGTGGAATTGTAGGCTTATAAATGTTAATAGATGGAATGTATAAGGAATTTACAAGGAAAGAAGAAGAATTCTCAATTTTTTTCTTATATAGGTTTTGGCTAAATAAGAGGAAAAACTGGGGCAATCGAGTTTTGATAAAAATTGTTTAGAAACTATATGAAACTATATGAAACTATAGATAATTGATGTTGATAAATTATATGGATAATGATTTTTGCAAGAAGGGAGAAAAATTCTCACATTCTTTTCTTGTAGAGTTTTAGGCCATGACAAAAGAAAAAAAAAAAGGAAAGGGTTTTGACTTGGACTTCGTTAGTATGAAACAACAGTTTTAAACGAATCAATTGGATTGTTAGAAAATTAGGGAGTTAATGTCAATGAAGAATCGAAAAGGAGAATTTCATTCTCCTTGACTTAGGAATTCAATCATTATACTAAGTCATATGGATATATTTCTAGGTACCTCACACCCTCAAGCCGGGAAGTAGTTGTATGAATAAGTATCATTTTCGTTAAGTAAATGATGTATTGGAAGAATCAATATTTTATTATTATATACTTTTATGTTTAAGAATTGAAATGTTTAAATTATCTTTTTGAATGATGTAATTTAAGAAAGTCACCCTTATTAAGTTAATTTATAGTTTTGTTGTATACTTATTTAAACATATTTAATTTTAAAAGAAAATGATGTATGCCGTAAACTAATTAGTTTTAAATATTTGTTCTATAGAAATATTATAATGCTAACACTACAAAAAATAAAAAGTTGATATTATGGTTGAGTTATGAAAGCCCAATATGATAGGACAAGTATTGTGATTGTTGTTTGTAAGTTGAGAATTTTTTGAGTCGATAACTTAGTATTAAAAATACGACTCTACCAAAATTTTGGTTATATATATATATATATATATATATATATATATATATATATATATATAGAGAGAGAGAGAGAGAGAGAGAGAGAGAGAGATCGTTACATCCAACATTTTTGAGTTTTGTACTAGCCTCGGTGCCCGTATTTCATCGCGGGGCCATATTATTTTTTTGCAAAAAAAATGATATTTGATTGCTACAAATATGTTTTTTTTAAAAGAAAAATACATGATTCAAGTTATAGTCCCAACTGGGATGAATAAGCAAGCTTTGATTTAATTAGACAAGAAAAAAAGAAACAATTGTAGATGAATCCACAACCCATTAAATACAGAAGAACCATACGAGGTAAAAAAATAACATAAAAAAATTAGTATTGGTCAATCCAAGTTAATATGATAAACCTGTAACTCTGGTAATTAAGGCCGAGTCAACCTGGGATATCCTGTCATACCTGCGTTAACTTTTCAAACTCGTGACCCAGTTATTAGACCTGAAACATCTAATCTTGAAAAACCAAGAAGTCCAATTCACAATCAATCAAATATTGAAGGATAGAATTAAAAAATAAAAAATTTAATTATACAAAAATATTAAAAAATAGCAATTCAAATAATAAGGATCAAAATTAAAAAACAAAATATTTTGTTATTTAATTTAAAAGAAAAATTAAGTTAGTAAAAGGACACGAATAAATCAAAAGAATGAAAATCAAAATTAACATAAAAAATAAAAACAATGTTTGTAATTAAAAGATGAATTTGAAAAGAATAATATTTTTTACAAAAGAACCAAGAAAAAAAAAGAGAAATCAAAACAATAAAAACCAAATTGAAAAACATAATGCCATCAAATTAAATTGAAGGATGAAATTGAAAACCATTAACGAAATAGTAAAAGAAAAAAAAATTAGAAATCCAAAAAATAAGGACCAACTTGGAGAATGTAATATTTAGTAAATTGAGATTGAAGGATGAAATTGAAAATAAATAAAATTTATACAAAAAGGCTAGGATAAAAAATCAGAAATCAAAATAATAAGGATTGAAGTTGAAATACCAACAACAAAAAGGATCAAGCTGTACTTTTCAATAGAGGAGAGAGAAAAGAAAAGAAAAGAATATCCACCGATGACAAACTGAACCACCAACACTAACACGCGTCACATCAACAAGAAAAAAACATGGTAGTGCTACCAACAACATGGTGGGAGGACATTTCTGGACACTGTAAGGCGCGACACACATTACTCAAAGTGCGTGGGCGCCTCCCATGTGCCTCAGGCTTAAATTTTCTGATTTTAAAGGTATTTTTGTTGTTTTAATATGCATGTTAATTATTTATTATTTTTTATATTTGGTTAAATTTCAAATTGCCCCTCAACTTAAATTATAATGATGAAAAAATCATTATAAAAATACAAAAATACCTCCCAACACTACACCGTTTTAGTGAACAATGTTTTTTTAGTACGAAGCTATAATGATTTTCCAAGGATTTTTAGTTTTTAATAATAATAATAATAATAATAATAATCAATAAATAAAACTACTTTAGCTTTAATCAAATCATGTAAAAAATCAACTCAATAGCATGTGATGCTGGATAGTTGAAGTATTGAATTAAGAATTTGTTTTGTTTTTTTGTTTTAAAAGTATTTTTTTTAAAAAATGATTTTTTTATTTTTTTTGTTTCAAATTATTTTTTTAGGTTTTTTTAGATCAAAAGATGCTAATGTAAAATTGAATTTTTTAAAAAAATTATTATCACACTATTAAACAGAAACAGGCTCGAAATTATTAGTGACGCTAATCGGGACTAATGACGTGTCAAGGAAAATCAAGGCAGCGTGGCGAGTGATATCCAAAGTTCCAGGCATCACAGGAAAACAAGTACTGAGCCCGGTAATGAATGCCCAACCGGCCCAAAGCATATAACATGATTGTGTGTGTGTGTGTGTGTGTAGAATCATGTTATTTTTTCTTAAGACGTGAAATATAGAGGTGATGTAAAAACTATTAGACAACAAATTACTCCATTATTTTACAAAATTCACACTTTTGATTTTCCACTTGATATGCCTTATTTCTTAAGACCCCAAATGTCGACCACTAGATGATGCCCCAATGTATTTTTAAGGTTATTTTATTATTTCCATGCATAAATAATGTTGAAGTGATTTTTTTCATGAAAACATCTTGACAGAGAAATAAAGGGATGATCAATGCCTCATGGTGAGACGAGGAGGACAAGATGTGTTTATTATCGAGGTGATTAATTTATTGTGAATTTAATTTGTGTTCTTGTGAAATTGATTGAAATCTAAAGTGTTTCTGCTTGATTCAAACCTGTTTATATGCTTATGGTTATGTCTGCTTTGAGCTTTAACCTATTGATATCTTAGATTTATTCAATTATATTGTTAGTTTATAGAATTATTTATATAGTACGAGCAATAATCATATCTAAATGTATTAATTATGAAAAAAAATCAAAGAAACGTATAAATAAATTTGCATTATTATATATATTATTGTTAAAAAGAATGAAGTTCTCGAATATATCTCAACAAGATAACCCAAACTTTAGATTTGAAAGGAAAATCAAAGCATAAAAAAAACAAAAGCAGCAAAAATGAGATGATAAAGAGTGTGAAAAAATTAATTTTTTTTTCAAACTCTTTTTCACCCTATTTTTTTCTTATATTGAATTTTGAATTTTGAAAGTTAAAATGTTAAATAATTAACTCAGAATTAATTCCCACCATTATCAACATTTGATTAGTAATCATAAATCAATAATTAAATCTAAATATAGTGGCCATAGATATGAATTTCTTGAGCTGCAAAAACTATTCAAATTTGCATAAAATACTTATGGAATAGACTGTTAACATTCATGGGCTGGACTTGACAAAACAATAAGCTGAAAGAAATAATTCTTCATGGACCAGGCTTAAGTCTAAATTTTAGTTGGTAAAAAATAATTTTTTATTACCTAAAATATTATTTTATAATAAATCCAAACCCAAGTCCAGACCAGGCCTGAAGCCCCAGCCCAAGTCAGGCCGGTGCACTGTGTTAGTTTAAGCCCAAAGCCTATTTCGCTTAAGACATCTGTCCTTTAAAAACTTGAGTATCATTTAGGTTCAATATCAACTTTCCAACTTTTCACTTTATAAACATCAAGAAAGTTTTGTTTCTTTTTTATACTGGATAAAAAAATTAAAATAGTTTTAAGTTTCATCAAAACATGACAATCAATAGTTTTTTAAGATTAATTTCTTATTCACCTGTAATTTATTTAAATAATTTTAATATTTTATGTTAAAGAGCATCCCATAAAGATAAAATTCTAAGAAAGTTTTAAACCTAAAAGGGACTGAGCTTCACCTTTAATTTCAGCTCAAATATGCCGATTAACCATATTTTTAAAATAAATATCGAACAAAGATCAATCATATTGTAAGATTTGTTGCAGCAAGCTGTGAATTGTTTTGGTATGTATAAATAGACAATGTATATGCGTGATTTCCGCCATAGACATTTCCCCCCCCTGATAGTGATAGATCATGCAGTCCATTGTTAATAAGAGGTTAGTGGTTGCAAGCTAGGAGGCGAGGAGACGATTAGGCTTCTCTAACGCCACGACACAAACAAGGATCCAGTTGCCACCACAAGAAGAGTTCAGACACTGTGATGCCACCTCACGGGTCCATGGAATTAAACGACGAGGTCCCTTTGCTAGAAGCATGGATGGAACCCACGACTCGCTACAAAAAGGAGGAAGGAGGTCATGGAGACCTGAATGGACCACTCCGCTACTTAGCCCAGGTGCATAGTCTATTAATTGATACCATAATTAGCTGCGAGGCCCAAGTGATTTATGGGTTAGACTTTTAGTTCACGTTCACAATGGAGCTAATTTTGCCCCGTTTGGTATTTCATTTCAAAGAAAAATTGTTTAAAATTTGATTTTTTTCAATATTTTTAAATCGTTTTAATATATTAATATAAAAAATAATTTTAAAAAATAAAAAAATAATTTTTTAATATATTTATAAATAAAAAATACTTTAAAAAATAATTACTACACACTCTTGAACACCCCTTCAACAGCTCTGATTGTGAAATCAAGAGAAGTAGAAAGTCAAGTGGCATCAAGCACATGCCATTGCCATGCCGTCTCGTTCATGATGTTGAATGTTCTTCAGAGCACCGATTAGGTAATTAGATATCATATCAGCGCCGTTATTCAATTATTGATGATCATATGCCACGCAAATTAGTCCATTTGTGCTGTCTTTTTGTTGCTCGGCCGCTCCAAATCTATCGACGTATGGAACCCACGAAGCAATCCTGGTCCGGGCTTCTCGGAAACATGATAATTTCTTGGCACCGTTCCCATTACTTTGGACCGCAAATTTACACAAATAGAACTATTCCTAGATTAAAAACAAAACTCATTATGCTGATCCAATTTGGTTACCTGGATAGCCTTTCAAATGGCCGGAGAATGTACAGCACACAGCTCATGTTTTCACATACAGTATCATTTTTTTTTTAATTAGCGTGGGGTGTCCGGGCCAGCTTACGTGCACCACGACTATTCCTCACGACCCACTGGACATCCTGCAAGCCCAGTGAGCAGGTAAGGCACCGCGGGGGTGACAGACGTGCACATAGAGAATCGAACCCGAGACGGGGGCGGAACAAATCACACAATTAACCACAACAGCTAGGCCCTCAAGTGCCACATACAGTATCATTAATGATATTAGTCTTGGTCTCTCAAAATGTCAAAATGTGTTGACTTGTTATTTGGCTCACAATATTGCAATAACGACTGAATCATCATTCAGCAACAACACTTTTTTTTTTTTTTTTCCCATCAATACTTCCTCTTCACTGTAAGCTCTCCTATTTAATTATAATGTCTATTGAGTATAGAGTCTAAAAGTTGTGCCAACTGTCAAACATATTGGAATGCATAATATATTAGAAAGCATGTTCTCCCTGAGGGTAATATTTAATTGCTTATATTGAATTTTTCTTGCTGGAAAGGGATTTTTAGCCCCGGTTGTTCTTTGTCCCATTCCTAGCTTTCTTCTTCTTTTCTCTCTTTACTTGAGTGTGTGACACAGAGATAGTCATCAATTATCATAGATAATTACTTTTAATTGCTTGAGTTTGATCCTTTATTGAGTTCGTTCCAGTAATTAAAGAAACAATCCAAACCACAATTGAAGAAATGCTGATTGATTAGAATATTGCTGTCGATTCTTGAATTGGAAATGATGAACAGGGGTTCGTATTTCGCAAATCGAAGGAAAAATTTCCACAAATTAGATAATTATTTTTAATTGCTTGAGTTTGATCCTTTGTTGAGAATGACTGGTGAAATTTGTATCGATTTTTTTCTTTTTTCTGATTTAGAATAGCTCAAATGGTCGTTTCTGGTATGGAAGAAAACTAAAAAGTGCTGCATTCGTGCTGAATTTGTTTAACCTACAGAGGCTGTCATGAGGTTCTAGCGCTATAAGTCAGGAAAAGGTTTATTTTAATCTATTAGGGTTTGTTAAAAGTGTAAAAGGAAGTTTTAAGACTTTTTTCCCTAGTATTTGCATGATATGTCTTGGAATTTGACCGTTTTTTAATCTCTTAACTTTAAAACAACAAGAAAACATGAAAGAAAATGTGCACTTCATTAAAAGATGCAATGTAGTCCCAAATTATATGAGGACATAAAAAGTTTTAATGGAGTAGCATGACTGTATTTACAAGATTTGGGTACCTATTATCTGATATTAATAATATCTCCATTCACTTCTTTAAAAGCCAACTTGAATTTCTCTATCCCAATAATATTATATCTTCATTCGACCCTTTCAACTTCAACTACCATACCTAAATATTGCTTTGAAGTATTGCAAATCATATATCTAAATTAAGGAGCCTTAGAAGTATTCATGAGATAAAGATCATTTTCTTTTTAGATAGAGGAAGGTTGACATGAATAACAATGTCTTTCATATTTAAGCATATTTTTTAACAATTTCATTGGCTCTTTGTCTATACTCTACAAGGTTATTCTATTAGAGGCCATTTCTAGATTTAGCTAGTAGTGTTTGGTAAAACACTCAACTTATTGAATTTGATTTTATCAAGACTCATACACCAACTAAGAGCAGGTCTATCAAGCTTTAATATAAGAAATGCATTAATAATTTATCAGCATGAATTACCTTAACTATTTTAGCACAATAGAGCCTCAAATGAGTATTAGGGCATTGAGATCTAGTATACTTGTTGAATTATGACACCTTGAAGCCTTTACAAATTATAACATCAGGTACCATACGCATCTCAATAGACTAAAAAGGACTATATATACAAATCTGTTTTGTTAATAGCTTTCAGTCACTTTTCAATCAAATGATATCGACTTGCACTAACCTTTTTCACAGATCCTCTTAACATAAGAGATAAAATGGGTTTAGAGTTGTTGAACATTTATTTTTTTATGGTAGTGGCTTGTCTAACTTGGTTGATTTGATAGAAGTTGTAAGTTTTTTTTTTCAAGTAGACATGCTTCGAGTGAAAGATCAAGGTATTTCTAGGGTGATCTAAGTTGATGGAGGGCCAGAAAAACATGTCCACGTAGTGAGTTGTACTGTAGAAACTAAAAGTCATGTGCTAGGGTGTACGGATTGTAAAGTTGGTTTAAGCAAGCAAGTTAATTGATTCATTTCACCTTTTGAGGAGTTGATCTTATTAGAGTGATTATGCTAGGTTTGAACTCTTTTTTTCTTTCATTTTCCAAGAATTGATCTGATATAGGCCCTTTATAGAAATTGAGCTTTTAAAAATATAATTATTATTTGTCTTCCTCTCCCTAAAAACTAAAAAAAAAACTTGTATAAATATTTGAAGACATAAGAAACCATTAGTCGGATAGACTGTTATTTTGTGATTGATGACAATAGTTGTTGATTTTTTTTATGCTAAACAATAATTTAATAATCATTTCAATATCTCTCATTTTTAAAAGGAGTTTATCCATCTCAAAGGCTGAGTCATTTTGACATGACTTTTTTATATTGGGGGTTTTATCTAATTTTTATTAGAATCTAAATATAGGGATAAGTCTTGAAAACATGTTCTTATTTATGAAAAACATCACTGGATTGTTGTAATTATGATTGTATGATAAATTATTGGACCTTATTATATGATGACTCAAAATATATTAATCCAACTATTTTAGAAATAAAAGTTGAAAATTTCATTCATTTAAAAATATGAAAAATAATTTTACATTTTATCCATACAGTTTAGGAAGATAGTTTGAAATTTTTGTTCAACCAAAAAAGTAAAATCAAATTAACACATTAATCCATATTTTAAGAGAAAATGTCAAGATTTTTATGCATCCAAAAATAAGGTAATATATACAAAATGGTCCATTAATTTATCATACAAACTAACTTCCCTTATTCTGAGTGCTAATCAAGTCATGTTCTCGAGTAAGTCTCGAAAGCTAGTAATGATTGGGTTCTTGTGATTCTCTAATGCTTATATTCTATATGAGTTTATTAACTTTGACACTAAGATACAAATGTTTCAAATAAAGTAATTTACATTGAAATCCTTTATTTATACAACCCCCCTCTATTTTTTTCAGTCTTCATACTCTTGTTGAAACTAGTCTTTAATATACATTGCCATCTTAATTGTCTTGTCATCCATCTTTAGGAATTTCACACATATCAGACTTGCCTAGTGATATTAAAAGAATATCTCATAGGAGAAGATTTTAGCCATTACATGCAAGGGTAAGTTAGCTAACCTATTGATCTTAAAAGGTCCCTTATTGCCTAGATCATGAAAGCCTAAAGGTTCCAAAAATATAGACCGACACAAAAACACATTATTTACTAATCACAACCAAGTATACTTTCAATGAGAATTTAAGGTTTTGTTCATGCTAACCCAAGACAAAGCCACATCGAAACACTACTAATTTCTCATGTTAACTTAAGGCAATATGTGTGCCAAATAAGTGTTTTGTAGTGGGTGCATGAGCATAAGTCCATACCCAATCCAATATGCATGATAACAAAAGATATGAAACTAAAAAAATAAAAAATAAATAAACGAGAGTACAAACACTAATATAAAAAATCACATAATATAGGCAATTATAAAAGGTAAAACAAATACATTATTTTCAACCAAAAATACTTGCCTAAACTAGTGTATATGCATGAGAATGGTAAATGACTATTAGAACCTACGATAGTGATTTGGGATATAGCCTTATTATAAGACTCAATCTTTATTTTAGAACATGGTTATTAGACCTAAAATGATGATAAATAGTAAATTAGATTTCAAGCCTGTTTTCCTTGATTATGTCCAAAATAGACACAAATGCTTACACTTATGCTTAATGGGTTTTGTTGGGATTACATTGACTCAGCCAAAATCAACTCATAGTGATACAATAATGAAAACTTAATATGTACATAAATCTCAAATTTTACTAAATAATCGTTATTATAAGAATATATTTACAGGAAAAAAGGTCAACAAAATTTACATAAAGTATGTATAGATATATATATTTTAAAAAATATAGTCACCTCGAAAGTAACTTCGCAGCAGGATTACAGTTTGTTATATAAGAAAAAAATGAATTAAAAGGATATAAAAGCACCCTTAACTCACATATTTATATTCAAATTAAAAAAAAAACAATTTTTTTTAAAATAATATATTTATAATAATAAAAAATATTATATTTATTTATTTTTAATAAAGTATCAACATCTGAATGACTATAAATGAGTCTATTCTTTGATAAAAATCAAAATACTTAAAAAAATTTCTTTACTTTATCGATGAAAATATCCCTACTATATTATTTTTTAAATAAATTCATTGAAAATATTTGAAACTCACATTTAAACACATAAATTAACGCATCCACACACAATTTCAGGTACATCCATGCACAAATTCAAACACAAACTTAAGTACACATAAATTTTAAAATGTCTCATTTGAACATAAAAAATTCTATATAGAAAAATTAATAAACGGTCAAATTAGTGCATTGGGAAACGAAAATGACTTTGGAAGCGACCAAAATTGACTAGAAAATGTTGTTACAAACTGGGGCAATGGTGGCATATGAAAATCACGTGTTTCCATACAACATGTGTTCTTCACACGCCTCCACTAAACCTGCAAAAAAATACAAAAAAGAAAGTTCATGGGCTATAGTGATGGATGCTATTTTTTATGGGTTTGGAGAGGAAATGGACTACAACAAGGATGGGAGTTGGCAGGGTTTTTGTGTTGAATTCAAGTTTTAGGTGTGATGTTGGTGAAGATTTTGGTAGTGTTGGTAAGGCAAAAAGGCTGCGATTGGGGCTGGAAGAAAAATTTGGTGGAGGATGTTTTGGCTGGCATGGTTGTTGTGAATGGTTGAGGAGCAATCGACATTGATAATGGTCCTATGATCTAGTGTTGTTGTAGTGGCTTTGATTTCGAATGATGGTGGTCACGTGTATTGTTGTTAAAATCGCGAGTTAACTTGTAAAATCGTACGATTTTACGAGTCAACATGTATGATTTTACGAGTCAACATGTATCTAACATGCAAAATCAGACTAAAAACTCGAAAACCAGTAAAATTGGACTTAACTCGTGCAAAATCAGTAAACTTAATAAACTCGGTTTGATTTTACGAGTTTACTAAATTTGTGATATGAACCAAGTCATGTCCAAATTTAGCTTTAAATTGTCTGTTAATCAGTTTTGCGAGATTGAACATATCTTCCAAACCGTACATTGGATAGAGCTGAAATTTTACAGGGAAACATTAGACACATGAATATATATATATATATATATATATATATATATATATATATATATATATATATATATTGTAGTAAATTTTCTGGTCAAATTAATGGAGTTCGGGGACATAATATTTCAGCGGGTCAAAGTTAGTAGACGAATCTTGTCAAATATGTCAAAGTAGACCTTCGTGTACTATTTGATACATATCTGGAGCTACCGGTGGAGTTTTGCTGCAATTAAAGTTGATCTGAAAACTAGATATCTAAAGCTTTTTAACCATATATCATATGTTCAATAATTCATCCAAACAAGAGAGAACGACATGTTTGAAATCAAGACTCAAATCTGCTATGAATATGTGAAAATTGAAGATTCGGGCTACATGGAGGAATTTTAGCATGAATACTTTTATTTTTATTTATTTATTTAATTGAATAATTATTTTGAATAATAATTATTTCTTTATCTTTTTAATTTATTGATTAATACTATCTATATCTCTCATTTTATTTAGATCACTTATTGATTATAATATTATTAACTCACTTTATCTGATTTTAATATAATTTAATTTCTTAGCTGAAATTATTAATATATAATCAGTTAAAAAAATTATTTATAATTTTATAATTTATTATTCAAATTTATAATCTAAATATATATTATATTTTTTATATTATATTAAAAAAATATTTTTAACAACTTTCTTCACGGGTATGAAGGCTGTTGTTCGTCAAAAAGGAGGATAAAGGAGAACAACATGGAGAAGAGACGTGGACAGTAGGAGCTGGTGGCAGGCGGAGAGTGAGTGGTGGCGCTTATTGGTGAAGGTTGGCTGTGAATTGAAAGAGGAATAAGATAAAAAAATAAAAACGACGGCTAGGATTTTATTTTCTCTTTCTTTTTTTCTTTCGAGTCAGCTGGACTCTTTTTTTAGATTTATTCTCTCAAGTCAGGCCCTGTGTTTTTATCATTTCTCTCCCCCCCCCCCCCCCCTCTCTCCTCTTAGATTTTTTTTTCTTCTTTTTTGCTCCTTCCTCTCTGCATTTTGCATGCGCGTATTTTTATTGTTAAGTTAGATTTAAGTCTTAAATTCATTTATTTTTAATTTCAATTTCAAATATTTTTATTTTATAATACTTTCCTTTTAATTTCAAATCTTTCCTAATTATGTTAATAATGGATCCAAGCTTTATCTTGGTCCCTCTTTCCTCCATCACTTGTTACTTCACTGCCTAATCTTTCTCTTTTTATTTTTCTGAAAATATATTAGAAATGGAGTAAGAAAATGGGTTATTACATTCTTTACACTAGAATTTGTCAATTAAAAGGATTCCTCCATACTCTTCAATTCTGGAAACGAAGAAGAAACGAAGAAGTGTCCTCAAGAAAAAGAAAAGTAATTTATTAATAATATGCTTAATATTCAATTCAATGAACAAGTTGAAAAGCACAAATATTCCACAATTAATACGAATAGCTAGCTAGCTTGCTAACCCACGTAACTCAACACATTGACTTAATCTCAACCCCTTGCGCGTTATCTAGAAACAACTGTTCTTCTTCTTCTTCTTCTTCAAACCCTGCACACCAAAACATGCCACGTACGTTTAGTTATGTTCCTTTCGAAATGGAAAAATCTAAGATTGAGAGAAAGACAAGACAAGCATGACTTACTGTTGGAATTCTACGTTAACCAATCTTGCCGAAGGATCTGCGATGCTGCCAAAAGCGGTAGAAGAGAGGACTATCGTAGCCCCATTCGATGAAGGCCTTGACCTTGATGTTTGTGCTCGATCAACAATCCTAACCTGAATGATTTGGTCTGGAAGACAAGTTCTTGGGACAGCTGCACTGATGCATCTCACCAGGTACTGTCTTCCACAGGCGGCGCCATTGTCCCATATTCCCTCGCCGGCCGCGGCAAACAGATTGCTTGATGGGAATTGTGATGATGAATTCCCATAACAGGCAGTGGCTGCATCACAATCACCCATAAAAAAATGTCAGGGATTAGGAGGGAGAAGCTTTCGAATTTCAGTTATGGAAGTCATATGTTTGTACATGTAGCAGTACTGGGCACTCACGTAAATATGGGGGTCTGTAGTGGGAACAGGTGCCCACATCGCCATGTGAGAGATGGAAGAGTGTTGCCAGGAGCAATAAGAGTAGAAATGGAGAGGTCCCGAGTGTTGGCATGTTGCAAACTGACAATGTTAAGAAAAACCACTGCACTCTGTGGTGAGAGTTCTGCAGATATATATACTTATTTACAGAGTGTATAACGTATTACACATAAATGTTGATTACAAGAGAAATAGAAGGAATTAGCTAAATAAGCTTCTATAATTGAGGATCAAAGAGTGCACAAATGGAAGGCCGTAGATCAGGGCAGATCTAGGATCCTCAACACAAACCAAGGAAATAAACCTTCTATATATATTATGAGTTCATTAGTAGTATATATAGCCTATTCAAAACTCAAAACTTCTAAATCCCAACTAAAAAATTAAAAAAATTTCTTCTAATAGGTATGTACAGAAATATGAAATATTTTTATTTTCAACATTAATACTAGTCACTAGACTCTCCATGATTATCCAAAAAAAATAAAAAATTCTAGTCACTAGATATTAATGCGATTCCATTTATATATCACACGAAAATGTTATCTTGGCATCATTTATTTTTGTATTTAAAACTATATTTAGATGTATTTTAAAAATATGTTTGGTTTGAAAATATATTAAATTAATAATTTTTAATGTTTTTTTTCATGGTATGAGGTATTGATATAAAAAATTCTTTAAAAAAATCAAACATTCATATCAAATACGTACCAAACACACATTTATATCAAACATTAATGCACTGGTTGATGTCAAATAACCTTTTTTTTAAATTTTTTTCTCTAATTTAAAATTTGTTTTTAGTTTTTTATTCAGTATTATTAGGCTTTTTTATTTTTCTATTTAAAGAAAATAGTTTTCTTGTTTTTATTTTTCTATTTAGTAAAAATACGGGTTTTTTAGTTTTTTCTATATAAAGAGTTGTAATAACTTTTTGACATGTATAAATAAAAACTAAATAGTTTTTTATATCTTCTCATTATTCTTGTTCTTTGAATATTTTAACTTATAACAAATCTTATTATATTTCTTTTCTTGTCTATTAGGAGGTGTTTGAGAGTGTCGTAACTGTGTGTTTTCAAAATGTTTTTTACTTGGAAATACATTAAAATAATATATTTTTTATTTTTAAAAAATTAATTTTAAGTAATTTATTTTTTAAAATTATTTAAAAACACCGTTTGGAATAAAATTTGAAACTGCCCCTCGGTGCAAGTAAACAAATAGTGATTTTTGATTTATATAGCTTACTAGTACCTAAAAACACATAAATATTTTTGTAAAACAACTGTGAGGCCACGAAGGTAAAACAAGCAAATATCTCACAGAAAATGCAATTCCAATTTGGCGGTAATATACAGAAGTAATCAAACGATCTCTTAACATGCAAGGCTAGCCAAATCAGGGTGCCGTCTTCGCGAGGGCATATTATTTGCCTTCTAGGTAAAGATAAATTCTGTAAACATTCAGGTAAAGGGAACAAAGTAATAAATTATCAGCAGCCGGATCTTTGCTAAATGCATGTTTCGGTGCCCGAGACCAAGCAATATTTGCCGTCCTTGGGAGGAAGTTTTCAATGTCTTTGGGCCATTTCTTCGCATAATTAAGAAAAACAATAGAAAGCCATGGATCTGAGTGTGCTGAATAATGTTTTGTGGATGTCTTGACAACCTGCTAGATGGGTTGTCGTCAATGATCTTAGCATATATATGGATGAATCTTGCTATCCATGTCTTGGTAATTTGCAAGGATATCCATCAAGTATATATGCAAGCAATTTATAGAACAATATCAACATCAACCAACGTTCCAAAGAATTGATATGATCAGCAGATACATCAAGAGAGAGGGGAAGAATACCTGAAATAACGTGTTCTGAAACTGAAGGGACGGGCTCTGCGAGAAAAATATTGAAGGTTTCTGGATTTTTAACTGGGTTTTTATATATCTAGAAATTAAGGAGAGTAAATCTAAAATTAAAAGCTTGGAGGCTAAGGTCAAGGGGGGAGGAAGCTAAATATAGGAAGTTATCTGGCAAATTTACTGGTTTAATCAAGATGCCTTTTATAGAAAAATCAAATCTTCCGTAGAAGGAACAATTTAGAACTATACAGAAGAATCAAAAGAAAAAAAATTGTTAGTGTTTGAACACCTAATATCTTCATAATTTGAGCACACAATATTATTTGATTGAATTAGCTACTTCTATTTTTTCTTTTCTTTTATTTTTAATTAGTTATAAAAAGAGTATATGTACAAATAGAAAACTTAATATATATTCTCAAAGAATTATAATTGAAGGACTTAATTGATAAATTCAAATAACTTAAGAACAAAATTGATATAAAAATTATTTGGAGATGAAATTGATACTAATCCAATAAATAAGGGGTATATTTGAGATTCTCCCATGATTTTATATTTATGAATTACTACTTGTGTTCAAGAATATCTCTAGCTCCTCCTCCAGGAGTTTAAGAAACCTTTCCTTGTCACATAATAAATCACGTATGCAACAGCACCACTCAATCCTTGCCACATCAACTATCCCAAATTAATAGCATGTATATATTCACTAATTATTAATTTCTACATCATAATTTTAATAAGATTGTTGTGTATGATTTTTTATGTAACTTCGTATATTGTTTTCCTAATTAAAAAACAATTCTTCAATATATATATATATATTTGTTGATATATAAATTGAAATTAGCGTTACACGCTTGCTTTTGCCAGTTATTGTATAAATATGTGTTTTTATTATGTGATAAAATATTTGAAATGATTAAAAACTTGAGCAACCGCGTTGTCTACAAGGCAAGGATGACTTAAATGTCATTATTTGTAGTTTCTTACAAGGAAGATGTTCGTGTATACGCACAAAAACAATTCCGACAAGATTTCTCTTCATACTTTAATTACTTAACTCGTGTTTTTTTGGCTTAGAAGGTTAGAGATTTTTCTTCGAGAGAGTGATTTATTTGGAAGTATAGTTATAGTTATTTTTTAAAATGATTTTTGTGCTGAAATGTATTAAAATAATTTTTTTATTTTTAAAAAATTATTTTTAAGATCAGCGTATCAAAACGATCCAAAACATACAAAAAAATTAAGTTTTAACAAAAAAATAAATTTATTAAGAATATGATTTTCACCGCGTTTCCAAACAGTCTATAAAAAAAAAACTAAAAGAATTAGCTTAATCTATTTTTATTTTTTAAATTCAGTCTCTTATTTATCCATGTGAATATTTTAATTAATTGCATTAAGCTATTATTGTATTTTATTAGATTATTCTTCATTATATTCTCCTGATAGATATTTTTATCCACATTAACATAAATATATATTCTCACTAGAATTAGTTTACCTGGATTTCACCATGCATCCATCGAATAAAAAATTAATATATAATAAAAAAAAAGAATACACGTAAAAGTTAATTTGTACATAACACATAAAGTTGGCATACAAATATTATTCTCACACTATCCTTTTTTATTGGAGCCAACCATACCAATCATGATTATTATTTCCTTACAAAATTCAACTACTTGCTTCACAAATTAAGCATCTTAGCTTTACGCAAACATGGACTGACCACTCTTGCAGACGAGCTATAATGATAGCGAGGCTACGCTTCATCTTCATCTTCAACCTCCCAAGATAAATATTCTCATTTTAAGTCATGAGATGGGCTCTTCTACCATACACAAACACCTACCTTTCTAGTTTTTGAATCTTAAACTCATTTTTTAAACTAAAAGCAAGATTGAGTTGTTTTTGTTTAACGTGCACTGTTATTATGGATCCCAGTAATTAAAAAGTATAGTTTATAGCATCAAAAAATTATGGTTTAATCTGAACGTGAAAATCATCACGTAAACAAACACTTGGTTTACACAAGAATTTTGTTTTGCTTGTGCAACTCATCAAGAGTACAGTCCAATCCATCATCAGTCATGAAAAAGCTTAATCCTTTGAGGTATTTTCCATGACTAGTTAGCGTTAACCTTCTAATTAATTTACTCAAGAGTTGAAAACTAAGAATCCAGGCTTAATTTGATCCTTTATTAATCCAATGAATTAGAGCCGCCAGCCAGGAAAAAAAAGGACATCAGCATCATCCTCAGCAGAGGACCCTTAATTGTTAATTTGGATTAATTTGGCCAGTTTTCTGGGTCGCACCTCTCCCCTCCCCTTTATCCTTTGCATTTGCAATTTCAATATTATTAGCAGCTGCTTGCTTCTGTATTTTGCCACTACTACACATGAAATTAGTCTTATTGTATTTCTCCATGTTCCCCCCCCTCTTTGTTAACTTTACTTCGCTTTCTGATTTGCACTTCCTATAAACTGTGTGTATTTAGTTTTCCTTTTGCTATAGTTGTTTGCCATTTCTTCCCCCACTCGCCCCTACAGCGCTCACAAAACTATTGATGGCTTCCAAAGAGATATATGGTAACTCTTTTTTTTTTTATATATATATTTTCATTCTGTGTTGAATGAATATCTTAGGCCAATTACCTCTATTTACAACTTAGCTACACCTTTCTCTCTGTCTGCATGCTTTAGGATTTAACTACCATCCATTCTCTCTGTCTGCATGCTTTAGGATTTATTTTGATATAGGGTGACTTGCTGTGAAGCCTTTGTTAGAAGATTTTTGCATGACTCAGTCCAACTTGCTATGGTTTTTGCCTTCACTTGCAAATGGTTGCTTGTCTTCTCCACAGGCATTCCAGCTTCTGATATCGTACGCAAAGTCATCCCATAAACTCGGCTCTCATGTGTTTCTACTGCAGTCGCTGTTGATTCTCACATCAATCTTTCGAACTTTTATACAAAGCTTTCAAATGCATCTTCAATTTTGCTTGTTGTTTATTCCAATTCTTGGTTTTAGTCTTCTTCAGCTATATATGTTATCCCCATAAATATTCTTTCAGGTCGCTACACAATATGAAAGACTGGGTGCTCATGGCAGCGCGCTGACAACATATCTAGTATATACTCTAAAATCAATGGGAAAAGTACTGTAAAAATGCGTTGATTCATTTTATAAGCAGGGGGTAATGAAATTCCCTTTTTTTTTTTTGTTCTGTTTTTTTTTTTAATGTATCCCACAATTTATTTATTTCAGTGAAGCAGTTTCAAGTTCTGGCAATTATAGTTTATTTGGTTGATATAATGAAGTAGAGCTTACCCAAGGTCCAACGCCCCTTCCAATAATAATAATAATAATAATAAATTAGCAATTTACCCACATTTTATACTCACACAAACATAAGATTAATTCAAAGAAAACTGATGAATAATTCAATTTCTATAAAATAGAATATCATTAACTCCAATCTTGGTGTTTTAACTTAATTATAACTTTGATGTATTTTCTTTTATTTTCTAGGAAAATGAGAAGAAAAAAACACGTTTTAAAAGGGAAAATTTTCATTTTCAATCAGTCAATATATTTTCTATAGTTTTCTATTTCAAGATTTATATAAAAGACTAGAAAATTCTCCACAAATAATTTCTCGTTTTCCATCTCTTTTATGAGCTTGATTCAAGGCCCACTTGATAAGCCCATTATCATTGAAAGCCCAACTACTAAATTAAGGCCTAGAACCAGCCCATAAAACACTTAAAATCAACGTTCAACTTTCCACCAATAATTGGACCTTTCCTTCTTCGCCTGCTTTCCTGTAACAGTTGATATACCATAAGAACCTCAAATTATGCTCCCTTTGTCATCTCTCTACTTTCCTTGTCTAAATTTTATTAATTATTTCACTTATTCCATATGGATTCCAACCATTTTTTTTCATTACCCTTCTTGTCAACTTTTCTTTTTGTATTAAAACTATATTTAGGTGTATTTTAAAAATATGTTTGGTTTGAAAATATATTAAATTAATAATTTTTAATGTTTTTTTTTATGGTTTGAGGTATTGATATAAAAAATTAAACATTCATATCAAATACCAAACACACATTTATATCAAACATTAATGCACTAGTTGATATCAAATAAACTCCTTTTTTTTAATTTCTTCTTTTTTAGTTTAGATTTTTTTTTAGTTTTTTATTCAATATTATTAGGCTCTTATAATTTCTCTATTTAAAGAAAACTATTCCAATTATTGACCCTGTCCCAAATTTCTGTTGCTCTTTTAAAAATGCTATAGCCGCATGAGCATCCATTTTGTCACGGCCTGCGATGTAAAACTGTCGACATATCTAAGTAAATAAAATATAATTAAATAAATAAATAAAAATACTATTTTTATGACCTAATAATTTATCAATTAAATTCTAAATTATTAAAAAATAGTTTATTGCAACGACGACATATTGTTTGTTGAAAAAAGGAATGGAGCAAAACTCTTTGAAAAAAGGATACACGAACCTCGCATGAGCTTTTTTAGTTTTTAACCGAGTTCGCAAGCTTGACCTCTCTTTCCTTTTACTTTTCATTATTTTTTTAAAATTTTAATAAATACTTTCTCTTATTTTCAAAATTGTTTAGTTTATTTTTAAAAAATATTGATTAATATTTTAATTATTTCTTTTAATTTCATAACACTTTTTTCTTATATTTTATATAATTATAAAAGAGAAAATTGTTTGTTGTTAGCAATTAAAATTAACAAGAGATTTTGTTTTGCATGTGGAACTCATCAAGAGGAGTCCAATCCATCACCAGCCATGAAAAAGCTCGATCCTTTGAGGTATTTTCCATGACTATTTAGCGTTAACTTTCTAATTTACTCAAGAATTGAAAACTAAGAACCCAAGCTTAATTAATTTGATCCAGTAGCCTAGTCATAGGTTTTTAAATGAGGAGGTAAATTATTAATAAATATTATATTATATAAATATGTATTAGAAATTAATTTGAAATAAATATATTAACTTATATAAAGTACAATTAATTTAAAAATACTTTTAAAATAAAAAAATTTATATTATAATTATTCTCTTTGAGTTTTCATAATAACAAAATTCAGTTGAGTTACATAATAATTATAAATCTTTCATATAAAATTCATAGTAAAATACACATCAATTCATCAAAATCTATTTCACACCTCATGACCATGTAGCATGTTGTATATAATGCATAGATATAGATTAGGATTGATAGTCTAAATTTATCATGACAAATCATTTTTAAAAACAAAAAAGTTGTTTTTTTAAAAAAAAAACCAACATGCACTAATTAAAATCAGGCTTGCACACATGTGTTAATTCTTTTCCAGCAAAATACAAATTATCTGACGAAAACAAAAAATAAAATAAAATAAAATAAAATATGAATTATTTAATCATATGTCTTGATTATTTTATAGAAAAGCACAAGAAAATTAACATCATGAAAAGAACCAATCTCAAGCTAAAACAATTTTAATTATGTAAATATTAATCTTTACTTGAAATTAATTGGAATTGAAAATGATATAACCTTTAATTAATTCAAAACAATCAACTTAATGTTTATTGTTTAAAATCTTGCAGTCTAATCTACTACTATTCATATTTAATTCATTTTTAATTGATTCAAAATATTATATATATATCAAAACCTTTAAATTATTATAAATTCTAATATTTTTAATAATTAATTATAAAAAAATAAAACTAAAATTAAATAATGAATCAAATAAAAAAAAGAAAAAAATTTATCTAAAGTTGCTTAACTGGACATGAAAAACAATTTGTACAGGGAAAAGCGCAGCAAAAAACAAAATAGAAAAGCTCTTGAATAGTTAGCGGGAAAAAAAAAAAGAGAGAGTTTGGGGGAAATGAGAAATAAACTGACGTATAATCCACGTCATATTATTATATTAATATTCTAATATAAAAAATAATTAAAAAAGAATTAAGTGGCATTATTTTGCTTCCACGTCGCTCCGCCACTGCGTACCAGTTGCAGAGAGGAGCAGTTCCCTCCCTCTAAAAGCAATTGTTATATGATTCTGGATTTGAGGTGGTGGTTTTTTTTTTTTTTTTTTAAAGGTACTATACTTGTTAAGCACAAATTATATCTTTAAAAGCTCTAGAAACATTCTTTTTACTTAAAAAAATCACAAGTTACCTCCCATTCAAAACCAAAGGCTCAAACACTGTTCTTGGTGCCAAGCTCTCCTCTCTCTGTCTCGCTCTCTCTCTGTTATCTTTACAAAGGAAGGAAGGAAGGAACAAGTCTGATCACCTTTCCTGTTCTATCTCCGTAAGGTAAGGCGGTTCCTTTCATTTCTCCTCTTCCTTCATTTCCCATGCAATTATAAACCAACAACAATAAGCACCTGACAGCCCCCTATTGCTTTCCTTTCCCCCCTACGAGCCAGTTAAGTTCTCGAGTTTTTTTTAGATTAATGTTGTGTTGGTTTGGGTTGAGGATTCCATGCAGTGGAGGAGCCACGCGCGTAGGGTAATGAGGGGGCAATTGCCCCTTAACTTTTTTTTTTCTTTAATTCCTTTTATATTAATATTAATAATATGTAGCAGATTTAATTTTATTTTTTTTGTTGGTTATCGATTAATCCAAATTAGTTATTGTTAATTTTAGGGGTGAGTAAAAAACCAAAAAACTGATTAAATCAAGAAAATTAAAAATAAATAACTGAAAAAATTGAACTGATAAAAAAACAAATTAATCCAAATTAATTTTTTCATTTTAAAAATATTTTTAAATTAATTTTATTTAATATGAGTTAGTACATATATTTTAAATTAATTTTTAAATATATAATGTATGTCGCACCCGACATCGCGGCGGCTCTAAAAAATAATTCTAGATTGAAAAAAAACTGATTTCTGGTATCTTGTTCTTTTAGGGAAAAATGTCTTGTCTAAGAAGTCGCCACCTAGTATTACGGTCACTAGGAACCCTAACTAGTTATCAGAGATTCTATGGCTCGGGATTGGTTACGTAAAAAGGAAGATATTATCACCCTTTAAACGTTCTGCCTGAGCCAGACTGCATTGCTGGTTCTGTCTTAAATTGCTAAATGTTTATTAGTTTATGCTATGATTATTTGCTTATAACATTCCTGACTCTGGCGTCAGTGAATATTCACATAAAAAAAATATTTTTTACGCATGCACATATTTTTTTTATTTTCTAGCTAAATAAAATAAAATACAATGAATAAAAATAATATAAATTTAAACCGGTATTTTTATTCCTGACTCTGGCGTCAGTGAATAAACCAATAAATTTATATTATTTTTATTTATGCATACACATTTTTATTTTTCTACTTTTTTTTTACTTTTCTGTTTTTTTTTTTTGGGCTGGGTCCAACTCAGCCCACATTTGCTGGGCTAGACCCAGCCAGCCCAGCCCGGTCACTGGCCCAAGCCAGTGGCCCGGCTGGACAAAACAACAGCACGCATGACGCGTGCGGTGCAGTAAAAGGGTTAATTATAATTCAAAGCTACCATGTCTAATGAATTAAATTGCAGAATGGGAAAGGATGAACTTACCTGGTCTAGTGCTTGATGACGAAAGACGAAGCTGTGGGTGATTGGTGCACTGGTTAGGCAACGCCCTGTTTTTCCCTTCTGTCCTCCTTTCTGCCTCTGTTCTCAAAGAAAGAAAGAAATGCTCTGGTTCCTGTTACTCACAATTGCAGAAGACGGTGACAGTGTAGAAGGGCTAACCCACCAACACTGCCACTGCCTTCTCTCCTCTGTTTTGTTTTCCTTTAACTCTCCCTTCTCTCCCCAGTTTCTCTTCCTCTTTTCCCCCTGCTTGTTTTCTGGTTTTTTTGTTGTCTACAGGGACGAAAGCAATGGTAAAAGCAATACCCCTGTCTGTGTAGTCTTTGTTTGGCTCGTGCTCTCTCTCGGGTTTTTGCTCCGTGTGCTGTCTTTTTTCTGTTTTTCTGGGCTTTTTGCTTTGTTTTTTTGCTCTGGTTCTGCCCCTTTTTTTTTTCAGTTCGTGGTCTTTTTTTCTTCTTTAGCCTCCTCTGTTTCTTTAAGAAGAAACAGAGGAGCGAAAGTTTTTTTTTCTAGTCCCCCCCTGACCTTTCGTTCTCTGGCTTTTATAGCCAGAGAACAATCCGTTTCTTCCAACCATTGATTGCAGGTGTAATGGCAGCGATGGCAGCGGCGGGCGTCCGTTGAAGAAGACGAACAGCGTATCCACAGACGGCGCCGTTTTGAAGTTTAACGATTATTTGCGTTTTGGCCCTTGAAGTTTTAAACGTTTTGTAATTAAGCCCCTAGTTCAAACTGTAATTGGCCCCCTGCATTTGCGCGCCATTTTCAATGTGATCCTTGGATTTTAATTTTGTAATTTTGACCTCAAACTTTAATATTTCTTCAATTAAGTCCCTGATTTAATTAATTTAATTAAATCCAAAGTCTAATTAAGTCTAAAACTTATCAATTATCCAATTAAGCCCCTGATTGGATTAATTAAATTAATTCCAAGCTTAATTAAGTCTCAAAACTTATCAATTCTCCAATTAAACCCTTGATTGGATGAATTAAATTAATTTCAAGCTTAATTAAGTCTAAAAATTTATCAATCCTCCAATTAAACCCTTAATTGGATTAATTAAATTAATTTCAAGCTTAATTAGATTAATTTCAAAGTTTAATTAAACCCCAAAACTTTCAATCATTTTGCCCTTAACCCAAATTTTAATTCATTCTTCATTTATTTCATTTTACTTGTTTTTCCATCATCATTATTATTATTTTTTCATCATTTGTTTTTTATTTTTTTCAGTAAATAAAATAATAATATTAATTAAAATAAAATGGTAAAAAATTGGGTTATGACAGTTGCCTCCTCTTTATAATATTTACTATGAAAAGATATTTGGAAAATTTCATTTTCCTTTAGCTTTGTGTAGTAAATTTATATAGAAAAGTAGATACAGACAGAACTTTTGCTTTTTTTTTTAGTCTTGAAAACTTTGAAAGCATTAGATTGACACACGATCTTTACAGAGAGATGTAGAAATCAAGAAACAAATCATTTGGAAGACGACCATTTGTTTTTATATATTTTTTTGTTTTTTGTTTTTTTTTTTGTTTTTAGTGGTCTCATTGTGATGAGTGACCTACCCAAGTATATAAAAAAACGAAAATGAGAGGCTCGAAGGCGCACTCAAAAGAATGCAAGAAGAAAGCGAGTGCTCAAAGGCACTCGAAGAAGAAGCGAGGGCTCAAAGGCGTGCTCGAAGAGAAAAGCAAATGCTCAAAGGCACTCGAAGAGGAAAGCGAGGGCTCAAAGGCGCTCGAAGGGAAAGCGAGGGCTCAAAGGCGCTCGAAGGGGAAAGCGAGGGCTCAAAGGCGCGCTCGAAGGGAAGCGAGGGCTCAAAGGCGCGCTCGAAGGAAGCGAGGGCTCAAAGGCGCGCTCGAACGGCGAAAGCGAGGGCTCAAAGGCGCGCTCGAACGGAAGCGAGGGCTTAAAGGCGCGCTCGAAGGGAAGCGAGGGCTCAAACGCACGCTCGAAAGGAAGCGAGGGCTCAAAGGCACGCTCGAAAGGAAAGGAAGTGCTCAAAGGCACTCGAAGAGGAAAGCAAGTGCTCAAAGGCACTCGAAGAGGAAAGCGAGGGCTCAAAGACGCGCTCGAAGAGAAAAGCAAGTGCTCAAAGGCACTCGAAGAGGAAAGCAAGGGCTCAAAGGCGCGCTCGAAGAGGAAAGCGAGGGCTCAAAAACGTGCTCGAAGAGGAAAGCGAGTGCTCAAAGGCACGCTCGAAGAGGGAAGCGAGGGCTCAAAGGCGCGCTCGAAGAGGGAAGCGAGGGCTTGAAAGCGCCCTAAAAATGATGATCAAAGGCTCGAAGGTGTTCTCGAAAAGGGAGGTAGGTTTAAGAAACGCAATACCTTGGATGGTCAAGGGCTCGAAGGCGCACTTGAAAGGAGATAAGGACTTGAAAGCGCCCTAAAAATGATGATTAAAGGCTCGAAGGCGCATTTTAAAGAGGTGGAAAAACATAGAGATTTTTCAGAGGGCCTAATTCTCGTGGGCGGCTTTGCCCTGAGTTGAAAAATTCTCAAAAGTGAAAATTTTTCAAAACCAATTTCAATCCTGGCCATTTCAAGTTGGCCTTCCACTTGATGGATTCTGTTGGAATTTTTTCTAATGAGATTTGCAAAACTCATTGTCCAATTTCTTAAAGTTTAGATGATATGCATGCATCTTTACCTGATTTGAAATATAGGCCCTCATTTCTTCTTAGTCTTCTTGTTGCTTAACTGATGAGGACTTGCTATCTCTGATTTGGGTCCTCTTTGTCGCTTGGCTTCTAGCCTACTCGAGTTGGCCCATGTAAGTTTATTCCCAGATTTGTTTACACAACTCAGCCTTTGTGGTGCCCATCGTGACCTACTTGCTTGTTGAATCTAACTCGTCAAATAATTTGAGAGGACTTATTCATTACCCCTCGTTTCACTGCTAGAAACATTCTATATCACTTGCTGAGGATCAAACTGTCTTTCAAAAAGCCCCCTTGTCTTGTTGAAGGAAATGTTCCTCTTTTTTTCCTAGAACGGATCGATTCTCCTTCTAAACCCAATGTTGCCCTCTTGTACTGGTCATTGCCCCCAAGTGTGCTATGTTCGTGACTTAGACAAATAATGGTTTTAAGGGACCATTCTCTCATTTCTCTCCTTTTCAGTTTGGTGAAGGAATATAGGTCCAGAATGAATCTTGAAATCTTAATCTTGTATTTTGAAAACAAAAATTATTTCGATGTGAATCTGAAACAATTTACTTTTGAAATCTTGCAACTCCTTGGTTATTTTCTTTCTTGTAAAAGAGATTATGTGCTCTTGTGTTTGGCAATGAGGTCTTCGGTGAAAATACATCATGAGGTAACCTTTTGTTTTGTTTTGTTTTGTTTTTTTTAGGTTTTCAAAGTGAAGGGCTCGAGAAAAAGCTTGAGGTTTTGTTTGAGAAAAACTTGTCTCTTTTTAACACTCATTTTTATCAGCATGAATAATAATGAGTAGTTTATTCTTGATGTCATGAATCTTATGAAAAAGTATTCTTTGCATTTTGAGAGCATTGTTTATTGTTCTAGGTTGCTTGCTTGCTTGATTAGAAAGGACTTCTATAGGGACGTAACGTAGGCTGTGGTTCTTGGTTATGAAAGAAAAGGATTCATAAGGCTCAAAGAATATTTCAGGGTTTCAAAGACCGAGGATCACTATCAACCGTTTGACTCTTGACGTCATTCACATTTTCTTTTGCTGCTCTTCTTTGATTTGCTGCTTCTTCTTTTTTTATTGCTTTGCTAGGACATACTCACTTTATCTTGGAAGTCACTTTTTCTAGTGATTTGAGTATGCCGCCTAGTATTTGAGTTTCTTGAGCTCTTATGCCTTTTTGGCTTTCTCACGGCATTTTCTCTTTTCTTATTGAAATTTTCTCTTGCCCCCCAGTGTGGGGTGTGATCCTAGTCGGGATTTGTTTTCATGAAAGAAAAATTATTCAGGCTCAAAAAGGGATCACAAGGGATGTACTTATTTCGGAAAGTGAAAGGAATAACAAAGATGACCTTTCCTCATTTCAAGCACAAGCGCCTATGATCAATAAACTTTGACCTCATCCAATATGATGGTTTGGTCTTTGCAAAGATGCATTTCATGAGTCATGAGTAACGAGTTCACTACCTACCATTATTCATACATTTAAAAACACATGATTCAAGAGTCATGGGGTAAGGGTGTTTATTCATTCCTTTTTTTTTTGTTTATAATAGTCACCTCAATGATGGAGTTGCTTGATTCAATCGTCATTCTAAAAGTAGAATGTTAAAAATATCATTTTTGAAATAACATCAAATTATTTTTTTGAATCAAAATACCAGATCAATTTTTCAAAACTCCAATAGGGAAATGGATTTTGGTACAAGAGATGAAATGAGTCTATAAGATCACGGGAGGCTTCAAAAGTATATTCGGGAGCTCTTATAAGAAAACTCTCTTAATCAGATGAATAATGCTTGGTCGTGAACACGATTTGAATGACAAACTCATTATTTTATTGAAGCTTAGGAAAATAAGTTCAGCAACAAAGATCTTATACCAACATGAATACTAGCATGATATCACATAAAGGGGCTAAATATTTAGTGATCATTGATTGGAATTTTTGGAATCTTTCAATCACTTATTCTTCTTAACAAGGGTATCTTTTCAGCAGTTAGTTGAAGCCATATGCAGACCATCCTCGACCTACTGTCACCATAGATTTATCTTTAAAATAGTTGATTTCTGGGAGTCGGTGCGAAGAAATTAACTATAGGAATGGTAAGTACTTGGCAACCCCCTTCAGTGTCCTTCCTTTTTTTCAGTGAAATCATTCTTTTTCAGTTGGATCAGCAATTTTACCTAACCCAATGGCTTATTCGATCCTCTCAGCTATAACAACCAGGTCAGTAAAATGTTGTGCAGAGCTTCTAACCAAGTATTCAAAGTACGGAGCTTTAAAGGTGTTGGAAAATAAACTGATCATCTCCTTTTCCAACATGGGAGGGTTAACTTGTGCAGCTACCTCACTCCATCTTCGGGCGTATTCTCTTATGGACTCCTTGTTGTTCTTCTCCATAGCTTGCAAGCTTAATCGATCAGGGCCCACGTCGATATTGAACTTATATTGCCTCATGAAGGCATCAACTAAATCCTTCCATTTTTTAACTTTGGTATTGTCCAACCGCATATACCAAGTGAGGGCAGCGCCACTTAAGCTGTCTTGAAAGAAATGAATCAGCAATTTCTCATCATCAACCACCTCAACCATTTTGTTGCAGTATGCCTTGAGATGAGTTATAGGGCATTGGGTTCCCGTATATTTAATAAATTCTGGCACCCTTAACTCCTTAGGAATGACTACGTTAGGTACCAAACACATATTGATAGTTTTCATCACGTCACACAAATGGTTTCCCTCAACTGCCCCTATCCTCTTTTCTAAGGCAGTCCATTTTTCCAAATCCTCTTCTTTCACCATCTTGCCCTTTTGAGATTCTTTCTCGGTAGAATCAATGGTAAACGACATTCTCCTGGGGTATCTTTGGCTGGAAATGTATAGCTTGTTGAAATTCAGATGAAACCCTATTTGCCCCCGGATTCGTGGATCGAAATGAGTTACATGCATATCTTCAGGCTGAGCTATAAGTGTTGCTTTTCCGGATTTATCTCTCAAGGCCTGCTCGAGTAGACTAGTAAGCCTTGCGACTTCTTCTTTAAGATTATCCTTCTCTTTTTGATGTTGGGCTTCCAACTGAGCTCTTTCTTCGTTTTTCATTTGTCTTTTTCTCGAACGGGTGTTATAGTTGAGTTTCAATGGGGAACCTATATTTCAACTTGGTAATATGTAAATCATGCAATTTATGCAAAAAAATATTGATAAAAAATAATAATAATAAAATGTGTATGAAATGCAAACTTACCCTTCACGGGGTGACAACCTAGTAGGAAGATCCTAATTGTTGAGTGCATCAAGGGTTGGTCATTATCTAGTTTCAAAAGGTCTCTCGCATGCTCAGTGATCGTCCTTGAAAGGTCGATATGAGGCTTACAAGTAGTGTGAAGATAGAGGCCCTGAGTAATATCAGTTTGGCATATCAAGCACTTCCAAGTAAACAATCAAGCGAGAGTTGGATGGTTTCACGAGTCTTACCCAGGCTAAAGCCATTGGGGTACCGTTACTCCTTCACTTATCCTAGGTTGTAAAGTGTGTGCTTCCAAAGTGATGCATGACAACATAAATAAGGATGCATGCTAAAGCAGTAAATGCAGGAAAAATAAACAAATAAACACAACAATCAAAATAGCAATAATAAGACAAAAGGCAAAGCTTAATCCTAGGTTCCCCAGTGGAGTCGCCATCCTGTCGCACCCGACATCGCGGCGGCTCTAAAAAATAATTCTAGATTGAAAAAGAACTGATTTCTGATATCTTGTTCTTTTAGGGGAAAAGGTCTTGTCTAAGGAGTCGCCACCTAGTATTACGGTCACTAGGAACCCTAACTGGTCATCAGAGATTCTATGGCTCGAGATTGGTTACGTAAAAAGGAAGATATTATCACCCTTTAAACGTTCTGCCTGAGCGATCGCATTCTTGGTTCTGTCTTAAATTGCTAAATGTTTATTAGTTTATGCTATAATAATTTGCTTATAACATTCCTGACTCTGGCGTCAGTGAATATTCACATAAAAGAAAAAAAATATTTTTTTACGCATGCACATATTTTTTTTATTTTCTAGCTAAATAAAATAAAATACAATGAATAAAAATAATATAAATTTAAACCGGTATTTTTATTCCTGACTCTGGCGTCAGTGAATAAACCAATTAAAATAAAATGATCAAAAATTAGATTATGACAATGTATATCTACATAATATATAGTAGCAAGTATTTGTTAATAATTTTCTTCCTCGTTTGAAAAATTCTGGCTACGGTACTGATTCCATGTGTGCACTTTTGATCCTCAATTTCTCTTGAATCAACATTTATGTGTAATACGTTATACACTCTGTAAATAAGTATATATATCTGCAGAACTCTCACCACAGAGTGCAGTGGTTTTTCTTAACATTGTCAGTTTGCAACATGCCAACACTCGGGAAGACCTCTCCATTTCTACTCTTATTGCTCCTGGCAACACTCTTCCATCTCTCACATGGCGATGTGGGCACCTGTTCCCACTACAGACCCCCATATTTACGTGAGTGCCCAGTACTGCTACATGTACAAACATATATGACTTCCATAACTGAAATTCGAAAGCTTCTCCCTCCTAATCCCTAACATTTTTTTATGGGTTGATTGTGATGCAGCCACTGCCTGTGATGGGAACTCACCATCACATTTCCCATCAAGCAACATGTTTGCCGCGGCCAGCGAGAGAATATGGGACAATGGTGCAGCCTGTGGAAGACAGTACCTGGTGAGATGCATAAGTGCAGCTGTCCCGGGAACTTGTCTTCCAGACCAAATCATTCAGGTTAGGATTGTTGATCGAGCACAGACATCAAGATCAAGGCCTTCATCGAATGGGGCTACCATAGTCCTCTCTTCTACCGCATTTGGAACCATCGCAGATCCTTCGGCAAGATTGGTTAACGTAGAATTCCAGCAGTAAGTCATGCTTGTCTCGTCTTTATCTCAATCTTAGATTTTTCCATTTCGAAGGAACATAACTAAACGTACGTGGGGCATGTTTTGGCATTTACATGGCTGGTCAGGTCTATGAAGCAATGGGCAATGCAGGCTATTTAGACTCAATCAATGCTCTATCTAGTACCCTAAGCAAGCTCCAGTCAAGCAAATCATTCCGGAGGCTTAGAGAAGTTGCTAAGGTGCTTTCAGTAGTTTCCATTTGCTTACATGACTAAGCTTGTATTAGGAATCATTAACTGATAAAATTGCTTAGAGAGAATGGAAATTTTCTTTAATTGAAGATACATTTTTTTGAGTTAATTTAGAAATCTCTATTGCAATAAGTAGCGCAACAAAATTCAGTCAGATTTTATATCTTGTTTTAACTTCATGTATTATTGTTTTCATTCAATTGAATGCTCTTTCTTTTCTTATTTCTTATCAAGGGTGTTACCAAGAGGATAGGTATGTATGAATTAGCAGCTAAAGTTGATGAGTATGCACGTGGTATGATGGGTCCACTGGGATCAACTCTCTTCGAAGAACTTGGGTTGTACTACATAGGCCCTGTTGATGGACACAATATTGAAGATTTAGTTTGTGTTTTACAAGAAGTGTCAACTCTGGAGTCAATGGGTCCTGTCTTGATACATGTAATAACTGAAGAAAATCAGTGTGCAGAACATAAACAACAGACTGAGGCAATGGGGAACCAGCAGGGAGGTATGTTGAATTCTTATACTTTAATCTTCTTTGATTTTTCATAGATGACTATCAAATCTATGCATTAATTCACAGTCACACTGAACCTGGCTATCCTGGTTATATTTTAGATATCTATGCTGAGGCATATGCTTTGTTCAGGATCTGGCCTTATGTCTAGGCTAGGCTAGGCTAGGCTACGACTTAATGTATAAGAACTCAGGACTGGTTAATAGTTCTACAGATTTTTAAGTAGAGGAGATGATTTTAATTCTAAAATTAATGCGTACATATTCTTTAATTTGCAGATTGCTTCAAATGCTTATGTCTAGGCTAGGCTAGGCTAAGCTTTATTTTATTTTCTGTTAAATGAAGAATATAATTGATAAATAGGAAACTAAAGCTGGAGCTTATCCTGCTTACACGAGTTGTACACTCAAATAATCTTAAAATCAACTAATGTGCAGATTCTATCATAACAAGAACTAAAAGTATTTTAAAGATCACTTATCAGTGGTAAAGGAACAAGAGAACTGCAATCTAGACATAAATCAGCATGCTTAGAGCTTTCAATTGCCTCTTGCAGAATTCTACTGGATTTACACAACTTGTTTTGAACAAAATGTATAATAAAGCTCGCCGTGACTAAGCTTTATTTTCTTCATGCTATAGCTTCCAAGTAATCAATGATTAAAATGTAGCACAAGTATTATGAATATCCATCTGAGATATGTCCACAGTTACCTCTAGTTTATAGTTTGGGACTACGGGGTACTTGTCTGTGTTCAGGCTCAGTTTGTGCTGAGTTTACTTATATCTGCTACCATGGCTTGTCAACATCTTTGAATATCTGACAAGCAGTGCATCTTGTGGCTGACTGTTCAAACCCAAAAATTCCAAATTTTATTTAATTTTTTCATTTGAATGATGTAAATGCACAAGACTTTGTATTAATGCTTGTCTTAATTTTAATCGGTTATTTACTTTCAATGTGAGCCCTGGGGCTCTAATTTTTCACAACAGAAGTCAACTTATTTGTAGGGATTTACTTGGAAGACATTCCCCTCATGTATATTAATCATAGATGCCAAATTATCTCTCCTTGCTATGGCAGAGTGACCATACACACTCTTCATCAACAATTAATACGAATAGCTAGCTAGCTAACCCACGGAACTCATCACATTGACTTATCTCAACCCCTTGCGCTTTATCTAGAAGCAACTGTTCTTCATCAAACCCTGCACACCGGAACATGCCAAGTACGTTTAGTTATGTTCCAAATGGAAAAATCTAAGATTGAGAGAAAGACAAGACAAGCATACTTACTGTAGGAATTCTACTTTAACCAATCTTGCCGAAGGATCTGCGATGGTTCCAAATGCGGTTGAAGAGAGGACTATGGCAGCCCCCTATGAAGGCCTTGACCTTGATGTTTGAGCTCGATCAACAATCCTAACCTGAAGGATTTAGAGTCTGATTGGAGTGTTTAAATTTTAAACACAAAATATCTTGTTGATGAAGTCATTGTTTTGTTACAAATTATTAGTTGTGGATAAAAGAAGTTGCCAAAAGCATTCCTAGTATTCCTAGTATTCGGCCGTTACACCCCCTATTTAGGTTCATGCTTTTTGCTTTTTGTATTAAAGTTTTTATCAGATTGTTTTGAAATTAATAAATCGGACGTCATTCCCTAATTCTATTTATTTACTTTGGAACTTGATCGGACGTCGATTCTGGACAATAATAATTTAATCTGCTTGCTGAATCTGTCAAACCACCCTTGCACTTGTTGTATTCGGTGACACCAGAGCATTCAAACACTCGAGAGAAGTGCACAGTAAGGATGGTGGGGGCAGTGGCGGGGCGAGATAGGTACAAAAGGAGGCAATTGCCTTTAATTTTTTTTTTTAATTTTTTTTATATTAAAATATTAATATAATAATGGAATGAATGGTTGATACGGGAAAGTTGTTATTGTAGCTCATTTCCTTTCTTCCCTTTTCTTACCCTAATTATACAAATTTTTCTTTTGCTTTCCCGGCCTCTTCCTCATATATATATATATGCTCGTTACTTGGCTTTCTCCGATATAAATTGAAATTAGCGTTAACTATAAATTGAAAATAGCGTTAACTAGCTCGTTGAGCACCGGCAACATACCTAGTATATATTCTAAAATCCATGGAAAAAGTGTTGTACAAATGGGTTGATTCAGTATGGGTTGAAATAGTAACATTATTTTTCTTTTTTAAAAAAAAATTAAACTATCTATTAGAGGTAATTGAGTATTTTTACAGGATTCATTAGTTATTTTAGAAGTGATTAAGGACAACTCAGTCTTTTCAAAAAAACTGCAAGGTATAATTACTTAATTTCTCTTTAAAATAATATTTTACTATGGTCACAAGGCTTTTTCAGTATTTCACTTTTCATAACATAAAAAATAATTTCATTGCATTTAAATTCAAAATTTTCTTACTTCACCTTAAAGAGCTTATTCATATTTTCATTTTAAGATTAGAAAAAAAAATATTAATGGTGCGTGCTTGGAACATGCCAACGAGTAAGTCACCCTACCATATTTAAATAGTGTATGCAATAGTTTACAGTGATTAAAAAAATAATATTTATTGGTGTTTTATGATTTGTTACGGTGAGGCCTATCTACTTAAGATGTAGGTGTGATGTAATTCTCTTTGAGGAATCAGCAAAAATCTTGAAGTATCCCTAATCATATCTTATGATTATAAACTATTAAAGATGCTTCATCTTGTTTTAAAATAAAGAAAAATTAAAAATTATTCTCTCACTTTTTTCCAATGAGTTATTGCCATAAAATGTATTTTTTTGGGTTGAGCCGGGTTAACCCAGATCAACCCATGTAACTCGAAAACCGGCTCTTTAACCAAGTCAACTTCCGGGTCGGATCTTATAGCTATATATTTTCGTGACAAAGGTTACTTCTTGAAAACATATTAGAGTGACGAAAGCGAGTGGTAGAATGACAAAAATTCATCGGAAAAGCTTCGCCGGGAAATATATAAGCGGAGGCTGGCATCGGAGATGGCCTTACTATTTCAAGACAAATTGTTGTCTGATAAAAGTTCTCTTACGAAAAGCAGTACTTTTCCCGAAGAAAAATCCCATCAACCACCACCGTCTATTGTAGTCGATAAAGAATCATGCATTTGTAATATCAAAAAAAAGACTACTCGTTCTCAATTTATTTTTTTAAAAAAAGTTACCAGTACAGATGGAGTTTGTCAAGATCGTACCAAATCATAAATCGTAGCAGAAGCAATACTTGTTAGACTCAACATCACCTAAACAATTGGTCAAAAAGCAATTTACACGTCCACATCTGAACATTTTCACTATTTTGTTTTTCAGTGGGTTGGATTTTTGACGATTTTTTTTTATTAATAAAGTTTTGAGTTATATATTATTTAAAAATATGGGGTAAATCGTGTTTTTAAAAAATTTAATTATTTTTAAAAAATTTAATATTTTTATATATTTTAAATTATTTTAATGTATTAATATAAAAAATAATTTTTAAAAAATAAAAAAATATTATTAAAATATATTTCAGCATGAAATATTATTTAAAAAATAATCATAAATATAAAACATAAGATCTCTCTCTCTCTTTCTCTGAATTTTTTTCTTCTTTTTTGCTCCTCCCTCTCTACATTTCGCATCGTTAAACTTTAAATCTAAAATCTTTACAAAATTTATATTAATTTAATTTAGATTTAAGTCTTAAATTCATTTATTTTTAATTTCAATATCAAATCTTTTTATTTTAAAATTCTCTCTTTTTAATTTCAAATATTTCCTAATTATTTTAACAATGGATCTAAGCTTTATTAATTTGGTCCCTCTTTCCTGCATCACTTGCCTAGTCTCTTTCTCTTTTTATTTGTTTTTAAAATATACTAGAAATGGAGTAAAAAATGGGTCACTACACTAGAATTTGTCAATTAAAAAGTTTCCTTCATACTCTTCAATTCTGGAAACGAAGAAGTGTCCTCAAGAAAAAAGAAATGTAATTTATTAATAATATGCTTAATATTCAATTCAATGAACAAGTAATTGAAAAGCACAAATATTCCACAATTAATACGAATACAAATACCCAATTAATACGAATAGCTAGCTTGCTGACCCACGTAACTCATCACTTAATCTCAACTACCCCTTGCGCTTTACCTAGAAGCAACTGTCCTTCTTCTTCATGAAACCCTGCACACCAAAACATGCCACATACGTTTAGATATGTTCCAAATGGAAAAATCTAAGATTGAGAGAAAGACAAGAGAAGCATGACTTACTGTTGGAATTCTACGTTAACCAATCTTGCCGAAGGATCCGCGATGGTGCCAAATGCGGTAGAGGAGAGGACTATGGTAGCCCCATTCGATGAAGGCCTTGACCTTGATGTTTGTGCTCGATCAACAATCCTAACCTGAATGATTTGGTCTGGAAGGCAAGTTCCCGGGACAGCTGCACTGATGCATCTCACCAGGTACTGTCTCCCACATGCTGCACCATTGTCCCATATTCTCTCGCCGGCCGAGGCAAACATGTTGCTTGATGGGAAATGTGATGGTGAGTTCCCATAACAGGCCGTGGCTGCACCACAATCAACCCATAAAAAAATGTTAGGGATTAGGAGGGAGAAGCTTTCGAATTTCAGTTATGGAAGTCATATGTTTGTACATGTAGCAGTACTTGGCACTTACGTAGATATGGGGGTCTGTAGTGGGCACAGGTGCCAACATCGCCATGTGAGAGACGGAAGAGTGTTGCTAGGAGCAATAAGAGTAGAAATGGAGAGGTCTTCCCGAGTGTTGGCATGTTGCAAAGCAAGGAAATAAACCTTCTGTATATATTATGAGCTCGTTAGTAGTATATATATATATATATTCAAAACTTCTAAATCTCAGCGAGGGCATATTATTTGCCGTCTAGGTAAAGATAAATTCTGTAAACATTCAGGTAAAGGGAACAAAGTAAAAAAATCTCAGCAGCCGGCTCTTTGCGAAATTAATGCATGTTTAGGTGCCCGAGACCAAACAATATTTGCCGTCTTTACAAGACAATAATATTGACATTAAGGAGAGTAAGTCTAAAATTAAAAGCATGGAGGCTAAGGTCAAGGAGGGAGGAAGCTAAATAGAGGACGTTATCTGGAAAATTTACTGGTTTAGTCAAATATGCTTTTTATAGAAACATCAAATCTTCCGTACAAGGAACAATATGGTACTATACAGAAGAATCAATAGAAAAAAAAATTGTTAGTGTTTGTTTGGACACATAATATCTTCATAATTTTACAAAATAATACTATTTGATTGAATTAGCTACTTCTATTTTCTCTTTTCTTTTATTTTTAAGTTATAAAAAGAGTATGAATATATATATATATACATACAAATAGAAAATCTTGATAGTAATACAAATTGCAACGAAAAGCTTGTAATATAAATTGCATTTAATTAAAACAATGATTTTAGGGTTATGACTTGTCGTGTTTGCAAGGGAATATAAAATAAATCCTAGCTAATCCAACATAAAAAACTGTCCTCCTAGCTAGGCAATTGAAGTTTTCCCCCTAGATAGTTTTTGTATCTATGATGATCACCGATTTTTAGATTTTCTCAATTAATTAAGTTTTTCCATCCATATTTAATGATCATAGATTACATCCAAATTGTGTAATATATATACATATAATGACCTGATTTTATAGAAAAGTTAATATTCTCAAATAATTATATACCATATCGTTATAGTAAGATGAACTTGTAATTTTCACCATTGAATAACGCATATACGTATGAGGTCACAGGTAGCCAACAAGCAAACCTCAGCTAATTAACTAACCAAGGTTGAATGACCTATCGATACCCTGTTGCTCAAGAATTAAATTTAATCTCGCTTGTGTCTGCATGATTTTGATGTCCAAGACACAAATCACTACATGTGAGGCGGCGTGGGTGGCCAACGACTGTTCGGCTTAGCATTGATGACTCATCGATACCCTATTGGTCAAGAACGCTTGGTCTGCATGATTTTGATGTCCAAGACACAAATCACTACATGCATGCATTGAGGAAAGATAAAAGTTGACGATGTTTTTAAAGCAAGCATGACCCATCCACATTTTGGTCTGCCGACAACCAATTGAGTCATTAATTCCATCTGGCCCTTTTGTCATTCTCGAAGCTTTTTCAAATATTGTGCGTTTCTGGGTGGCCCTTTTGTCCATTTGACCTTTCATTCACCATACCAAATTAATAGCATGTATTCACTAATTATTTCTACATCATATTTTTAATAAGGTTGTTGTGCATGAATTTTTATGTAACTTCGTATATTGTTTTCCTAAAACACAATTTTTTTTGTAATTTATAAATATAAATGTTATTAAAAAAAGTCGTTTACACCTATAGTATGGCCAACGACAATGCTACATTGTTTTGGCATCTTTTCCGTGATGAGGCATTGTGTGTAGCCAACAACTGTCCAGCTTAACATCAATGATTTTTTTTTTTTTCAATTTTTTTTTTATATTTTTTATTATTATTTATTTTATTTTGAATAATTTATAAATATAGAATTTTTTTTACATCTTTTAAGTTGGTCCTCATTTTTTTTATTTTTATTTGTTTTGCTTGCGAAAACTTTTTAAATTATTTTTTTATACAATTTCATCCTCAATTTTTTTTTACCAAATTTGATCCTTAATTTTTTTTTTATTTTGACAGTTTTTTTAAATTGATTTTTTCTTTTTAATTTTATTTTTTAAAATTAAATTGATTGAGAATTAAGTATTTTAATTTAATTCAAATATAAAATTTAATAAATTACAAGTTTTAGAGGTTAATTTAAGTAAAAGAGGTTAATCCAAGTGTTTTTTTTTTCTTTAAATAACAACTTAGGAGAATTCCCGTGGCTGAACTCCCTCTCTCTCATTCCGCCGGTTAACGTGGGGGGTTAGCATATCGAGGAAGGAAGAGAAACAATCGAGTCGCTGGAGGATGCATAAATTGACTTTTCAAGAGATGGTGCGTGCCAAGTTCTGTTGACTTTTCGAGTAGTGCGTTACTCACCAGTTTTTTTTTTTTTTTTTAGATTATTGTGGTATCCGGGGGCAGCTTGCGTGCACCTCGACTAATCCCACAGGCTCTGAAGTTAACGACCATGTAAGCCTCCAGTGGCCATCATATGAGCAACCACAGGGTTCGAACCTGAGATCTAAGAAGAAACAAACCCCTTAGTCCCAAGCTTTTACCATTAGGCTACCACCTAGATGGTTGTTAGTCACTAACTTTATTGATCATAGTCTAGAAGGGGTCAGTTGCATCATCGGTGAATATAATTGTTAAATAATATGTTATTTTAGGCTAATATGATTTCTTAAATAATTATGTATAGGAATGATTTCTTAAATAATTATGATTTGTCCCTAAAAGGCGTTTGTGATTTAATTTTATCCAGATTGACGTGAATTTGCATTTTTTTTCTTTTTTCTTTTTCTCTTCGTCAATTTTGCACCTAATCTTCCAAATTTCATATCAGCCATTCATTTTATTATTTTTTGGATTATTATCCTTTCTTTTTCAATTTATATTTTATATTTTAATTATTTTATAGATTTAACATTTATTTTCAAATTCATCCTCCTTTAATTTTTTTTAATATATCAAATTTGATCCTCATTATTTTTATTACTATTTATTTTATTTTAGATTATTTTTTAAATTGATTTTTTTTATGATTTCATCCTCTATTTGTTATTGCAATTTTTTTTTTACTTTGACAAATTTTTTAAGTTGATATTATTTTTAATTTCATCATTCAATATTGATTTGAGCTTCTTAATTAAGCCAGAGTCTATGATTTAACGAGTTTTAAATTTAAGAGATTAACACGAGTTTAGGATATTCACCTGGGCTCATTTGTTTTTTTTTCTTTTTTTAAATTCATATATTATTTTTTCAATTTTGTCATTCACCATTTGATTTAATTAATGATCATGCTTTTTTTTCTATAGAATTTTTCACTAATTTTAAAAATGACATGTGTTATCTCGAGTTTATTTTTGTTGCTCTTTATTAAATTTAGCTTTAAAAAAAACAAATTAGGTTTTGAATTAAATTATATTAATTACTTAAATATAAACATGTTATGCTCACTTCATGATATTTTTGTTTGCTTAAATATAACTTTTTTTGGGTCCCTTCTTTTAATTGGATTTATTTTCATTTTGAGCCTTTAATATTAGGTTGATTAGAATTGAGTTCCCTATTTTGTTTCAGTTTGGTTCCATGGGGTTATTATAGTCTAATGTCCTAGATCGTGAGTTTCATGGCACCAAGGGTGGATCGGGTCAAGCTTATATATCGTCGTCTTAATATTTTTTTTAAAAAAGATATTTTATCTAATATGTTCTCGTCTCAATATTTTTATTAAAAAATATTTTAATAATATGTTGTCATCTAAATATTTTAAAAGTGTTTCTTCTAGTATGCATGGGTTTTTTTTCACTTCCTACCATCTTTATAATTTTTAATGTTAGAAAAAAATTGAGTTAGCTCACGGTGTAGCGCGAACTAAAAATCTAGTAAAAAAATCTAAAAGGTGTTGCAAAAACATTGTAACAATCCACAATAAAAAAAACCTTTTCCCTTCTAAAAAAAACTAAAAAACTTGTTGTCGAGGTGATATGGTCTTTTCACATGGGTCCATTAGTCATTACCGTTTTGATGGAAGATAAATCGATCTTTTTACAATTTTAGTGCACAATATAATAAATACATTTCCCTTAAAATTAATTTTTTAAAAGCTTATGCCTAAGGGTGTTTTTGTATTATTAATTTTTGAAAAAGAATAAGTTGACTTAAATGCCCTTAAAAGTGGAATTTTCTTCATCTTATGTTCAGGGGTATTTTTGTATTTTCACTCATTTTTTTTATATTATTATCAAGCTTGCCTAGGTGTATTTTGTAATTTAAAAATATAAACATTATTAAAAAAAAGTCGCTTACATGTGCAGTGTGGCCAATGACAACGCTGAATCGTCTTGGCATCCTCTCCATGATGAGGCAACATGTGTGGCCAACTGTCCGGCTTCGCATTAATGACTTTTTATTTTTTATATATTTTTCTCTCTCCTCTTCAACTTGGTCCCTATTCTTTCGATTACTATTTATTTTATTTTGAATAATTTATAAATGTGGAATTCATTTTCAATTTCAACCCCTTGAAATCTTTTCATCTTTTAATTTGGTCCTCATTCTTTTTATTTTTATTTGTTTTGTTTGAGAAAACTTTTTAAATTAGTTTTTTTTATGATTTATCCTCAATTTCTTTTTACCAAATTTGATCCCTATTTTTTTTTCACTTTGGCAATTTTTCTAAATTGATTTTTTCCTTTCAATTTTATCCTTCAACATTAAATTAACTGAGGATTGAGCTTCTTAATTTAGCTTAGGCCTAGAATTTCATGGGTTGCGAGTTTTAGAGATTAACTCAAGTTAAGGAGGTTCACCAAAGTTTTTTTTTCTTTAAGAACAACTCAGTTTTTTTCAGTTTCAGACTTCAATGTTTATTCAATTTGAGTTTTGACTCTATTATTTTTATTTATTTGCTTTCTATAAAATTTATCACTAATTTTAAAAATGACATGGATAATCTGGATTCTTTTTATTTCTTGTTCTTTGTTGAATTTACTTTGATGAAATTTTTAAATTTATATTTGTTTTCTCAATTTCATTTTTTAAATATTAGGTTGGTTATGATTTTTTTTTTCAGTTCTATCCTTCAATGTTAGAGTTTTTTTTACATTGAGCTTCGTGATTTTCTTCATTTTTTTTTTCTATTCATTTATCTTGGTCCTATTACTTTTTTTTTTATATTGGTTTATCCTGATCTCATGACCTAACTTGCATATTTGGCATGCTCATTTAGGTTAGCTCAAAACAAGTATTTTTCTCACTCTTTTTTTTTCATTTAATTGGTTGAAATCTTAGTTTTATTGTTTTTTTTTTGGTGACCTTTTTGTTTTTGTTTTTTTAACAAGTTCCTATGATTTTTTTTTTATTGAAATTGATCAATTGATTGTCATTATTTGTTCTTTAAAATACGTTTGGGTCACCTGGCTTCTTTTTTTTTTTTACCAATAAAATAAATGTACACAGCACGTCCACAAATCTAATATATACTTTATTATGTTGTTTATCCCTTAATTTTGACCTAGTGTCTTCATGATTCAAGTATCTGCTTATATATGAAATCATCCCAGTACAGGATGCATCAAAGTTTGCCAAGATCATACCAAATCACAAATCATAGCAGGAGCAATGATTGTTAAACAATTGGTCAAAAGCAATTTACACATCCCAATCTGAATATTTTCAGTATCTTTTTTTTTTGTGGGTTGGATTTTTAACGATTTTTCAGTATCATTTTGGGGATCATTTCAAGTTCTTCATTGAAACAGGATGAATTGCAAGCCCGAACCAAAATGTTATTAACAATGAAGCAATGTGTTCGGGGATTTCACATAATTTACTATCCTAAAATATTTGATCAAGTAGTTAACTAAAATGTTTGTAATAAATTCTAAAAAAAAATTGTGAAAGACATAATTTACATTCTCAAGTGGCTACTGTGCGTATCGATCCATGCAGTGCTGTAGCTAACGCTTTAGGTATCCCACCTGAGGAGTACGTTCGCAAGAATGAAACTCAAAGGAATTGACGGCGACCCGCACAAGTGGTGGAGTATGTGGTTTAATTCGATGTAAAGCGAAGAACCTTACCAGGGCTTGACATGCCGCGAATCCTCTTGAAAGGGAGGGATGCCTTCGGGAACGTGGACACAGGTGATGCATGGTTGTTGTTAGCTTGTGCTGTAAGGTGTTGGGTCAAGTCCCGCAACGAGCGCAACCCTCTTGTTTAGTTGCCACCATTGAGTTTGGAACCCTAAGCAAATTGCTAGTGATAAGCCAGAGGAAGGTGAGGATGATGTCAAGTCATCATGCCCCTTATGCCCTGGGTGACACACGTCCTATAATAGCCGGGACAAATGGTTGCGATCACCCTTTACATTCTCTTTGTTTGACATTAAGGAGTGTTTTTAATATATTTTTAATTTAATTTGATGTATTTTAAAAAATAATTTTTCTTAGATGTTGGTTTTAAAGTTTAAATATAGAAAATTAAGAGATTACACCAACTTCATTAATCAACATACCCACTCTTGACAATATCTATATACAGTGTAAAACCTTTACACATAAGTAAGCATAATTTAGTGATTATTAGATAATTCATCAGCACCATATTATGAATAGGAATAAATTTTTTAATGTGAAAAAAAATCTAAGTGTTATTAAAATCTTTTCTAGTAAAAAAAAAACTTAATCTGTGTGGAAATTGATCTAACATGTCTAGTAGTCTTGGCAGATTTAAAAACAATTCAGATGATCGGTAAAAATATAATTCGACTCGAAACAAATATTTAAAATTAGATTTTTTTATAAATATTGAGACAATAACATATTGGACTAGTTCAAGTCAAACCATATGTTACCATACCCTTCTATATATCGAGTCATGAGAGCATAATAACCTAATAGTAAGCAAACCAAAACAAATTATGAAGATTAATTTTTAATAAACTCAATGTTAAATGATGAAATTGAAAAAACAGAATGAATAAAAAAGGATTAAAAAACCTGAGTTAACTTGGATTAACCTACCATATCCACGACTTGGAACATGAAACCAAAATAACCCAATAGAAAGGTGAAATTGAAAAAAAAAAATTAAAAAAGACCCAAAAAATAATTCAGATTAATCTAGATTAACCCACCAAACTTGTGACTTGATTCATGAGATGAAGATAATCTCATAAAAAGCAAACTAAAATAAATTACGAAACCTAATTCTCAATCACTCAATGTTGAAAGATAAAGTTTAAAAAAAAATTCAAAAAAAAGAAGAAGAAAAAAACACGAGCTAACTAAGTTAACTCATCAAAATAGCAGTACAAGTCATAAGACTAAGATAATATTATAGAAATTAAATTGAAAAGAATTATAAAATTTAATTCCTAATAAATCTAAAATTAAAAAATAAAATTAAAAAAAATATTACAATAAATAATATTTTACAAGTAGGGCCTAAGAAATTCCCTATTTTTTTTTGTTCTGTGTTTTTTTTTAATGTATCCCACAATTTATTTATTTCAGTGAAGCAGTTTCAAGTTCTGGCAATTATAATTTATTTGATTGATGTAATGAAGTAGAGCTTACCCAAGATCCAACGCCCCTTCCAATAATAATAATAACAATAAAGTAGCAATTTAGCCACATTTTATACTCACATAAACATAAGATTAATTCAAAGAAAACTGAGGAATAATTCAATTTCTATAAAATAGAGTATCATTAACTCCAATCTTGGTGTTTTAACTTAATTATAACTTTGAAGTATTTTCTTTTATTTTCTAGGAAAATGAGAAAAAGCGTTTTAAAAGGAAAAATTTCATTTTCAATCAGTAAATATATTTTCTATAGTTTTCTATTTCAAGATTTATATAAAAGACCAGAAAATTCTCCACATATAATTTCTCCACTTCCATCTCTTTTATGAGCAAAGCCCAACTAATAAATTAAGGCCTAGAATCAGCATATAAAATATTTAGACATTTCAAAAGTATTTTTAAAAAATAATTTTTTTTATTTTTTATTTTAAATTAATATTTTTTAATATTTTTAGATGATTTTAATATAATAATATAAAAATAATTTTGTTAAAATAAAAAATAATTTTTAAATAAAAAATATTTTAAAAAATAATTACCACGTAATCTCGAAATCAACGTTCAACTTTCCACCAAAAATTTGACCTTTCCTTCTTCGCCTGCTTTCCTGTAACAGTTGATACCATAACAACCTCAAATTATGCTCCCTTTGTCATCTCTCTACTTTCCTTGTCTAAATGTTATTAATTATTTCATTTATTCGATATGGATTCTAACCATTTTTTTTTCATTACCCTTCTTGTCAACTTTTCTCGTGTCTTATCTGCAGAATCCTAGAATCATTTTACACATTTTAAGTCATTAAAACTTGCTCAGTCGAGTGAGCTTTTAAGCAATCAAGCATTGATCTTTATGTGCCTTTTGGGACACATATTGAACTTTGAGAGGTGGGTTTTTGTTATTTTTCTTGATGGGTACTGCAATTGCTCAGTACCCATATGGAATTACTTCACATTCTTTTGTGAAATTCGGTCACAAATTGGAGATTTCAAGCTCTAATTCTCATTATAAAGTGGAGATATCAAGATATAACTTGCATCCAAGTTCTGTTTCCACCACTAACTCCAAGGTATGTGATAAAGATTGTCTTTATAGATTATATGCACAATTGATTAGTCCATTTTTTTTAGGAAAGAAGTGAAACAAAAACCCTGTTGAATATACTGTAATGTAATGAAGATAGAGGAAATAATGTACTTATGTACTTGGGGGTGTTTATTTTGTGATATGGCAGTGTTGTTTTGACAATTTTGATTACATTCAATTGCTAATGGCATGGATTAAGCAGACAAGATGAGTGTGATTTATAGAAAAGATAATAGAGAGAATTTGATGATACATGCAAATGTCATGGCAGTAATGCATGAAACTATTTAAGAATTAATGTTTTGAATTATGGAGGATTTTTTCTTGATACAGGTGTGTGTTCGTAGAATACGTGCTCTACCTGATATTGATGATATATTTTCGGATATTATTGCAACACCATTACTTGATGTGGTTGAAAACCCTATCCACTTGAAGAATTTAACTATTAAGGTTAGTAAAGTTCATGAACTTTCTCCATTTTCCAGACGTGTTTCATACTATTAATATTTCAGCTTCTTTACCTATTAAGGATTGGTCTATGCAGGAACTGAAACTATTAGCTAGTGAAATACGATCAGAGTTGTCTTCCATAATGTCAAAGGCACAAAAAGACTTTAAGGCCAGTTTGGCAGCGGTTGAACTGACAGTTGCAATTCACCATGTTTTTCATGCTCCAGTGGACAAGATACTGTGGGATGTTGGGGAACAAGTAAGATTCGCAGCTGATTCTGTTCTTTATGGAGGACTGCATAGTCATCAAAGAGCAGATAATAGCATGCTTATCGGGGTCTGTTTATTTGTTTGTTTGTGTTGTGCAGCCCTATACAGGGGCTGCTAGCAGGACTATTGATTTCTTTTATAAATATTTTTTAGAATGGGGATGGATTGGGAATTTGTTGATGTTACTGGGGGGCAGAGTCTGAACCAAAGAATAATTCAAAAAAGTAGCCTTTTGTATATGGAAATGGCTAGTTTTGAGTGACAATCTGGTCCATTTTTAAGTGAGTTCCTTGTTTCTTGTCGGCAGACATATGCACATAAAATTCTCACCGGAAGGAGATCTCTTATGCATACACTAAGACAAAAGGATGGTCTTTCTGGATTTACATCTCGGTCTGAGAGTGAATATGACCCATTTGGAGCAGGACATGGATGCAACAGTATTTCTGCTGGACTTGGTAAAATGCCATGTCCTCGGCTACTTATACTTTTCTCAACTTTTATTTGCTCACTTGTCTGAATGAGCATACTGTCCTGAAGTTCTTGCACTGCATTTCATAGATCCACCGAGTACATCTCTTTCACTCATGCTTATTACCCTGAAAATTAGTAAGTGTGCTGTCCTGTCAGCAAATGAAATCAGCTGTCCAAGTTTAGGCTGTTAACTTTAGCTTTTATGTTGTACTTAGCTCTGAATCAAGTTGTAAAACTCTTGCTTATATGCTCCAGTATTACTATTACAAATAAACTTTAGAACATGGAATTTAATTAGTTTCTCACCAGGCATGGCGGTTGCTCGTGATATTAAAGGGAAGCGGGAACGTATTGTTACAGTCATTGGCAATGGCACAACCATGGCTGGTCAGGTCTATGAAGCAATGGGCAATGCAGGCTATTTAGACTCAAATATGATAGTGATTTTAAATGACAGCCGACACTCTTTACACCCCAAGATTGAAGAGGGCTCCAAGACTTCAATCAATGCTCTATCTAGTACCCTAAGCAAGCTCCAGTCAAGCAAATCATTCCGGAGGCTTAGAGAAGTTGCTAAGGTGCTTTCAGTAGTTTCCATTTGCGTACATGACTAAGCTTGTATTAGGATCATTAACTGATAAAATTGCTTAGAGAGAATGGAAATTTTCTGTAATTGAAGATACATTTTTTTTTAGTTAATTTAGAAATCTCTATTGCAATAAGTAGCGCAACAAAATTCAGTCAGATTTTATATCTTGTTTTAACTTCATGTATTATTGTTTTCATTCAATTGAATGCTCTTTCTTTTCTTATTTCTTATCAAGGGTGTTACCAAGAGGATAGGTATGTATGAATTAGCAGCTAAAGTTGATGAGTATGCACGTGGTATGATGGGTCCACTGGGATCAACTCTCTTCGAAGAACTTGGGTTGTACTACATAGGCCCTGTTGATGGACACAATATTGAAGATTTAGTTTGTGTTTTACAAGAAGTGTCAACTCTGGAGTCAATGGGTCCTGTCTTGATACATGTAATAACTGAAGAAAATCAGAGTGCAGAACATAAACAACAGACTGAGGCAATGGGGAACCAGCAGGGAGGTATGTTGAATTCTTATACTTTAATCTTCTTTGATTTTTCATAGATGACTATCAAATCTATGCATTAATTCACAGTCACACTGAACCTGGCTATCCTGGTTATATTTTAGATATCTATGCTGAGGCATATGCTTTGTTCAGGATCTGGCCTTATGTCTAGGCTAGGCTAGGCTAGGCTACGACTTAATGTATAAGAACTCAGGACTGGTTAATTGTTCTACAGCTTTTTAAGTAGAGGAGATGATTTTAATTCTAAACTTAATGCGTACATATTCTTTAATTTGCAGATTGCTTCAAATGCTTATGTCTAGGCTAGGCTAGGCTAAGCTTTATTTTATTTTCTGTTAAATGAAGAATATAATTGATAAATAGGAAACTAAACTGGAGCTTATCCTGCTTACACGATTTGTACAATCAAATAATCTTAAAATCAACTAATGTGCAGATTCTATCATAACAAGAACTAAAAGTATTTTAAAGATCACTTATCAGTTGTAAAGGAACAAGAGAACTGCAATCTAGACATAAATCAGCATGCTTAGAGCTTTCAATTGCCTCTTACAGAATTCTGGATTTACACAACTTGTTTCGAACAAAATGTATAATAAAGCTCGCCATGACTAGCTTTATTTTCTTCATGCTATAGCTTCCAAGTAATCAATGATTAAAATGTAGCACAAGTATTATGAATATCCATCTGAGATATGTCCACAGTTACCTCTAGTTTATAGTTTTGGACTACGGGGTACCTGTCTGTGTTCAGGCTCAGTTTGTGCTGAGTTTACTTATATCTGCTACCATGGCTTGTCAACATCTTTGAATATCTGACAAGCAGTGCATCTTGTGGCTGACTGTTCAAACCCAAAAATTCTAACTTTTTTTTTTTTTTTTCATTTGAGTGATGTAAATGCACAAGACTTTGTATTAATGCTTGTCTTTTAATCGGTTATTTACTTTCAATGTGAGCCCTGGGGCTCTAATTTTTCACAACAGAAGTCAACTTATTTGTAGGGATTTACTTGGAAGACATTCCCCCCATGTATATTAATCATAGATGCCAAATTATCTCTCCTTGCTATGGCAGAGTGGACCATACACACTCTTTTCTGGCTTTAGTGTTTTTTTTTTCTAATTCATATTGTTTTCCTATTCTAATAGGTTTTCTGTTTCTGCAGGTTTCTTTGACTCAGATGCAGTGCTATCCAATATGCATACTCAAACATATAGTGATTGCTTTGTTGAGGCACTGATCATGGAGGCAGAGAAAGACAAAGATATTGTGGTTGTTCATGCAGGAAAGGAAATGGAACCATCATTTCAACTATTTCAGGAAAGATTTCCACAGAGGTTTTTTTATGTGGGAATGGCTGAGCAACATGCAGTTACATTTTCAGCTGGCTTGTCATGCGGGGGGTTAAAGCCATTTTGCATAATTCCTTCAGCTTTTCTGCAGAGAGCATATGACCAGGTCTATCTCTCTCTCTCTCTACACACACACACACACACACATTTATGCATGCATGCATGTGTGTGTTAGTGTAAGCATGAGTGCATGCCAGGAATATTGTTGAATTAGATCTTGCTGGATGTCGTTCTTGTTGTCATGCTATTCCATTTCTCTTGAAGAATCAAACAATTATAAATCTTAGTTTTTCTAGAATGTTGCTCTTTGTGGCTTCTCCAGGTGGTCCATGATGTAGATCAGCAGAGGATTCCAGTTCGCTTTGTCATTACAAGCGCGGGATTGGTAGGACCTGATGGTCCTACTATGTGTGGAGCATTTGATATAACTTTCATGTCATGCTTGCCAAACATGATTGTTATGGCACCATCAGATGAGGATCAGCTTGTGGACATGGTGGCTACTGCAGCCCATATTAATGATCGTCCAGTTTGCTTTCGGTATCCAAGGGGTGCCATTGCTGGAACTGATCATTATACTCGTAGTGGTATTCCTGTTGAGGTACTTTCAACATGCCTTGCTTGTTAACTTTCTCTTGCCCTTGATACCAGCTTTCCTAAAATGATTATATAGTTTTGTCTCAGAAGAAGTGTATCTGGTGTTGCTGATGACCATGTTTTTGAAAAAAAGAAGAAAAGCTGACACTGATTTTTGTCATGCCGGCTATCATCCCTGATAAGATATTAAACATTATTGTTGGAAAACTGAATCATTATTCACAGCACGCATATGTCCCCCAAATGTTCTCATTTAATTTACTTGGCATGGTTTAGCGTTTCTTTGATATTCTTGATCAAGCCTTTGTCAAGTTCTATATTAAATTTTTAAAATTTCATTGTAGCTGCTGATTCCCATTGCTTCCATAAGGTGTTTTTTTTTTCCCGGCTAATCTTTCTGGTATAATATTAGTTCCTGAGTTTGTCAGCGGGTTCTTGTGCCCTCGGCTTGATACTGTTTATGTGGAGCAGATTGGAAAGGGATTAACTCTTGTAGAGGGTAAAGATGTTGCTTTGCTTGGGTATGGTACAATGGTTCAGAACTGCCTCAGAGCTCAGACCCTTCTTTCAAAGCTTGGCATTGAGGTAACTGTTGCTGATGCAAGATTCTGCAAGCCACTTGACATGAAGCTTCTCAGACAGTTATGCAAAAACCATGCCTTTCTGGTCACAGTCGAGGAAGGCTCTATTGGAGGATTTGGGTCCCATGTTTCACAGTTCATTGCCCTTGATGGGCAGCTTGATGGAAGAACTAAGGTAATATCTCACATATAGAGACAAATGTATTGTATGCTTCCTGAAGCACGATCACTGCCAATGGAGTAATTTTTGAGTCATAGACACTGTTGATTAATGTCAATCCATTACCGATGCCTATATGACTGGATGTTCTGTTAAACTCTGTCCTAATTACAGTTTTTTTTTTTTTTTCCCATGACTTCTGCAGTGGCGGCCAATTGTTTTACCAGACAATTACATTGAACATGCATTGCCAAATGAACAGCTTGGTCTTGCTGGGCTGACTGGACATCATATTGCTGCAACAGTGCTAAGACTGCTTGGTCGCACCCGTGAAGCTCTCCTTTTGATGTGCTAAAAATCTCTAATTTCTCCTGCAATATTAGAAGCAATGCTCTTGCCGAATCTGCCTCAGAAAAGAGAGCTGAAAACGGAAGAAGCGAAAGGTGATGCTAGTATACACAGGCCATTTTACTGATTTTTTTTTTTGTAACCTGCAGTTGGTTTGTGAGTTATTAACGTAAAATTAGATTTTCAATTGTATAGAATTGACAAATGAAAATACATGTTTGTAACATTTAGAGCATCTGCCATTGCATTCATCTTGATCTCATTGTTTACTCCTCGATGATTCTTTCTTCCATGAAATACATCCATACACGGAAACAAAGAAAAAGCACCACCCATTTCTGACATAAATCATCAAGAGTCGCAAAAATATGAAGCACTAGCACCAATGCACGGTACCATGTTTATGATTTGTGGAATTCATCCCTAAAGAGAGCCGAACATTATCATTTGTCGTCTTCGTTGTTTTTTTATTTTTTATTTTTTATTATTATTATAAAAAAAATTAAAACAGTTGGAAAAACACTGTGGATAGTCCAGTGTTTTTCCCATTTTGCTACTCTTGAAACCACCCAATTAAATAGCTTTTCGAGATATTTTTATCATTTCACACGGTCTATTACCATATTTACAGGGATATCTAGTTTGTTTACATATATTATCCATTGTAAAATGATTTCATTACCTCTGGAATTAAAAAATTTCAATGATTTTATTCATTAATGGTCATGAGATTAGCAAGTTAATCTATGTTGATTCGTATTTTTTTATATTTTTTTTATAGTTTTGTCATCCAATATATATTGAATTGTTTGTAGTTAGGTTTCATAATTTTATTCAATTTATTTCTGTTGATGATTTTTTTTATGTTTTATTGGCACAAACAATCATTTTGTTAAAAAAAAATTATTCTAGAAAACAAAGTTAATTAGCACAATTGAGTATATCACCCGTGTCGCAAGATCAGGTATTTTAATTTTATTTATCTCTTAATTAGATATTTATTTATTTAATTAGATAGTATTTTCGTTTATGATTGAGAATTTTTTATATCTTATAACATGTTAGAAAAATCTATATATTTATTTTTTTATTGAAAAAAAATCTACCAAAAATCTACCAAAGGTGAACCGCATGCATGTGACATAGCTAGTGTGGTGTTTATAGGTGACTTTTCTTCTTCTTTATCTTTATTAAAATAAGCAACATTTTCAATTATACTAACCCAACATAATTGCCAAGACTAGCCTGGTGGAGGATTCCTTCGGCTACATCCCTCGAGCCCTACAAGCTCGATAGGACTCCAAACAGGCGTCATGGTGTGGGCGAAGTCTAGTATGCCTAGGCTCTGAGCACTGCTACAATGCCAAAGGCCATAGGAACTCCCCCTCCCGTCCTTTTTTTTTTTTTTTTTTTTTAATGACCTAGCAAATCAATGGTCGTGATGCTAAAGTAACCCACATGGATTGTAGCCTGTCTATTTTACAGTTCCATGAAAAAAGCACAGCAAAAATCATGAAACTTGGAGGCAATTGATTCTTCCTAGCTAATATATATATATATATATATATATATATATATATATATATATATATATATATATATATATCATCCTTGAAAGCTACAAGTAGTGCCGCACTACAATAAACTTTGAGGCCAGTCAGTGCTGAAATGAAGTGGCAATGGTTAGGTATAGCCAGAGACCGATCCAATTCCAGGCTAGATAATACAAGTATATAGCTAAATTAATTAAGATACAAAAAGTCCAAATATTATAAGTTTACATGTATCATAAAAAGATGCTCCACGAATATATTTTTTTTTTTTATAATCCCTGCCGGAAATCCCTACCGGAGTTTAGATGTTGAAAATGTCGTCAATACCTTTAAATATAAATAATCAAATAATAATTCAATCAATCATCTCTAATTCGATAACACTATTACCATCTTTTCTTCATATATATATATATATATATATATATATATATATATATATATATATATATATAATCATCCTAAGTACACACATGTAATGAACTACATCAAAACATCCCGGAATCTCTCTCACACCATCTTAGTATCATCAACATTTATTTTGTATTTCACAACCCAACAAACAACTATAAATTATTTATTTCATCAACTTCTCAGTTTTTTTTTTAAATTACATTAAAAATTTAACTATAGTTAAACAACATAATTAAATCTATTTATATCCCCATCAACATAACAACACATACTAAATATACGTAACTAACAAACATTTATTTTGGTTCCAAAAGTTCTCAACCCCACTCCCTCCCTTAAATGACTGACCTTACTTTCACCATAAACACCCAATTATTTTTTTTCAATTATGCTTTGTTTAGAGCCATTTGTATCTTATTTTTATCCAAAAAAATTCACAATTTCACTCTTTTTTCAATTTAACATTTAAGAACTTAATTCAAAATTAAAATTTTTTTGCCTAAACTTTGTTAATCTTTACTTAAACTTGTGCAATCGAGTTTGTAATGTCTTATCTGATAATAATATAAACTTTGAATGTTAACCAATCGAATTTTTTTACTCCTCTTTTTTTCTTTTAATATCATGAGTTTTCTCTCTCAACTCCTTTTTCCTCACTTGATTTTTCATGCAATTCTTGAGTTAGATGTGTTCAATACTCATTCTCTCATTTATTTTGCTTTAAATCATGGTTTCTCTCTCTAGAGTTTTACTGGGAAGCTCTCATTTTTTTTTCTTTTCTAATTTTTTTCAGCACTGACCGGCATTTTAAAGGGGAAGAAGAAGCTGAATTCTCAGTTTTGCCAGCTTATTTATAAAAATATCATTAATGAGTCTACATGTTATTTTTTATCCGACAATTGACATTGTCTCATGATTTTTCCGAACTTCTATTACCCTAAAATTTTAACCTACAATAAAGCAATGTGTCAGGAAGCTCCTTGTAATATTTCAGCTCAATCCAACGGTCGGATTGAGAGTTATGCTCAATAACATACAACTGGTCAGTAGGTGATTTTACATCAAAATCTAAATCTTCTTATTTAATCATTGCTAGAATCATATTAGTTATTTAGTCATCGGACCATTCTCTTATTTCAAAATATATTTATTTTTTATTTTCATAATTTGTTTCATTTACATATTTACTATAATCTTAGAGTAACATTACCAATTTTTAACTAGAATTAATTTACACCTTAACACTTTTTTCACGCAATTCTTTCTTAACTTTTATTTTTCATTAATTCCATTATAATTCCTCATAATTATTTTTTCATTCTCAAAACACATCTATTTTATTTTATCCGTAAACTCGTTATCTATTTTGGCATGATATATATACTTTTCACAAGCTAGCTACAAGATTTCCCACGTTATAGACAAAAATGAATGCTAGCCGGTGGGCGACGGGTTAGGTTTACTAAGTTCGTATTTAAAAAAGGGACAATGCTTGATGCTTCTATGCATGCGACACACACCCCATAACAAGGAAACACGAAGAACACTCATTTTCTATCTACGATTACTGTCTTGTTTACTCCCTTTTCAACACACAGGGAATTCTAGCAGCTGAGAGTTTTGACAGGTACAATGTTTTCTTAATTTCCCTGAATCTTCTGTTTTATCTTAATGTATTGTCTTGTCATTTCATGCGCGATAGTTTGCATGGAATGAGAATAATCGTTTTCAAGGTCTTCAAGGGTGTAGCGTAATGATATAGAACTTGAAATTTGTACAGCAGGTCTCAAATTCGAGTCAGGGTGTGCACTTCTTGTAAGAGTCTGAGACAGCCAGAGTTTTACTCGCTCACCTGGACCCATAAAATACGCTTTCTAGAAAGTAGAGTTTTCTCGAATCCATAAAAAAAAAAAAGTTTTCAAGTTCAAAGCAAGTCCAGGTAATGAATGGCCTCTTATTTTGTTATTCCTGTAGCCTGGATCTACTGTGATAACTAGTCTACATGGCTCTATCCACCTTGAATGGAAAAAACAATGGCTACAAGGTAGAAAATCCAGATTTCCCAGCTCGTTTTTGTCGGAGGACAATGCACATGGGAAATAAAAACAAACAAAAAATTAATTAATCACATGAAATATGCCTATAGAGACGTGCATGTGCTTTGCAATCATATGGAAATTAAGTACATATAGGGCCTCTCGGACCCTCCATCTCCTTGTCATCTCTCTCGTTTGTCCAGCAAAGTTGCAGAACCAAAGTTGGCTAGCTCTTCACAAAAGCCCACCTCAACATTCTACAGTTCTGATCAATGATCCAATTTCACACGGTTTCATGAGAGCCTTCTTCCTCACTTCATGCCATGATGCCATAGAAAACATATAAATAACCTTCTTGCACCATATCATTAACCTGCACCATCATGTTCCCCGCTACATTCATAACACAAACATACAAGCAATGTAAGAATAATTTATTTTCTTGAACATTCTAATTCAATAACTCAGACTATAATTAATTTTGTGATTAACATATTTATACTTATTACTTGTCATTTGAAAGGCAATCAAGTCCAAAACTCGAGACATGGGTAGTGATTATAATTTGTACATAGTTATAGTTATAATTTCATGTTTAACATAGTTATAGTTATAACACGTGAGTGATCTAGTCTAGTCTAGAATTAGAGTAATAAATCATGATTGACTCGGGTTTACTTAAATGAATCATTATTATTTTGTTTTTTTTTAATTTTTTTTAAAAGTTCAAATTATATTTTTTTATAAATATTTTTAGTAACGAGTTAGCGGTTATCAAGTTAAGTTTCAAATCTTATTTTATAACTAAATTATTATACCTAAAAATATCTTCCACAAAACTTTTTATTATCCTCATTAAATTATATAAAAATTAGATCAAGAAAAATAATTTATTCTTCAAATACTTTAAAACTTTCCGAGATGACTGGTAATCCCAAAAAAAAGAAGAAGAAGAAAAGAAATTCGGAGCTACCAAATCAAATCCTTGTTGAATTTGTTTTCTTCAAGAACAGTAAACAAACCGCCACAAGCTAAAAAACACGGTTCCTCCGGTCGACCAACACAACCAATGAGTTTCAACCACGTAAATATTCCCCTGATTATGTATGACCCACAATCAGGTTGGGCCCCATCAAACTCTCATGGGTTTTTTGAACTAGAAAACACCTTCCTTTCTTCGTTTCTTGTCACCCGACTCACCTCGCCCCAAATTCCTCTCTCCCCCTCGCTCTCGGAGAGAGGGAAAATATCAAGTTGTAGAGAGAAGATTTAACGAGGCCCAGTTGACAACATTCCGATCACCACCTCTCCTCCTCCTCCTCCGGAACTGACAGCTTCCTTCATTTTCTTCATTTTTTTTTGCTTCTTTAGTAAGTAAAAAGGGCTTACTGTATATCATTTTTTTCATGCATGGTTGGTTTTAATAAAAGAAAGTGATGAATAGTACGATATATGCATGTTTGCATGCATGCCCTTGATAAACATTTTCTTGACCATGTTGAAGAATTTCATCATAAATGCATTCAATGCTAGTGAATTTAGGGATGCTTTTTATTTATTTTTGAGAATTAATGAGGACGTTGTTATAAAAGTGATTTTAAGATTTGTTAATTTTCTTTTATTTCTAGATATATTATTTATTATGTTAATTTGATTCAAATTTATTATGTATGCTAGCTCAACTGGTTTTTTATCTTCTTTCTTTCTTTCTTTCTTTTATATAAAAAAGTTGATGAGTGTAACCTTGGTTGATGGTTTTTTGCATTAGAAAATGGAGAGCATGAAGAGTCCATTCAAGGGAATAATAAAAGATGCAAGAGGGAGAACAGCATGTTATAAGGATGATTGGGTTAGTGGACTGTGTTCAGGATTAAGAATTTTGGCTCCAACTTTCTATATCTTCTTTGCTTCTGCACTTCCTGTGATTGCCTTTGGAGAGCAATTAAGTAGAGACACAGGTAATTATTCTCTAATAATATTTTTTTTTTCGAATTGGAAGATTAATTTTAAAAGCTATAGAATCAATAGGGTCAAAACCAATTAGTCATAGTAGCATATGCGCGCGCGCGCATGTATTTTATGTTCTGAGGATAGTTTAAGGTGTATCATGTGTTGTGATGATGATGAAGATTGTGTTTGTTTTATGGTAGATGGAAGCTTGAGTACTGTGGAAACCTTAGCTTCTACTGCTATTTGTGGAATAATCCACTCAATTTTAGGTGGACAGCCATTGCTGATTCTAGGGGTTGCAGAACCTACTGTTATAATGTACACCTATCTGTACAATTTCAGCAAAGGAAGGGAAGAGTTGGGGCAGAAATTGTTTCTAGCTTGGGCTGCTTGGTAAGGAATTAAAAAAAAAAACTTAAGGATTTTTTAGAGTCATTGAATATGCATATGTGCTGTTATTGATTCTCTCTTTTCCTAACTGTTTCCACAGGGTTTGTGTCTGGACAGCACTCCTGCTTGTTCTTCTTGCAATTTTTAATGCAGCTACCATCATCTTTAAATTTACAAGGATAGCTGGGGAGCTTTTTGGCATGCTGATTTCAGTTCTTTTCATTCAAGAGGCTGTCAGGGTACTGGTTTGTGATTGTTCTTTTCATGGTAGAATTTGCTGTATAATGAGGTTGACCGTGTTAATTTTTATACTACAGGGAGTGGTTAGTGAATTCAATATTCCTAAAGATGAAAGTTCAAAACTGGAGAAGTACCAATTCCAGTGGCGGTATGCAAATGGATTGCTTTCTGTAATTTTCTCATTGGGTGTATTGTTCACTGCCCTTAAAAGCCGTAGGGCAAGATCATGGCGATATGGCACAGGTAATGAGCTGCAGCTTGGTGGGTGGATGATTAACAGAAGAAACTTGGTTTAAGATTCAATTTACTTATCTTAATCTTTTATTCCATTCTTGCAGGGTGGATCCGAGGTTTTATTGCAGACTATGGAGTTCCCCTAATGGTCGTGTTGTGGACAGCTTTGTCTTATGTCAGACCCAGCGAAGTTCCTTCTGGGGTTCCTAGGAGAGTTCATGTTCCGCTTCTTTCGGATGCTGAATCAGTGCACCATTGGACAGTAATAAAGGTAATAATCAAGCGAATTGTTGTTTCCATTGAGTAGTTTATTTCCGAGGATATTCGGAAATGTTTAGTTCCGAAGTCTTCAGACTGCAGGATTCTTATCCTCAGCTGTGGGGCTTCTCTTGCTGTGAGTCTGTGGAGTGCTTGACAGAACAATTATTTGTCCTAGTATTTGGCGAAACCTCATCCCAGCTTTAACTTACCGGTGTGATCTATAATAATGTGTTTCACACACTCAAATTGCAGGACATGGGGAAGGTTCCTTTGACATACATCTTTGCTGCCTTAATACCAGCTGTTATGATAGCCGGATTGTATTTTTTTGACCACAGCGTAGCTTCACAGATGGCACAACAGAAGGAGTTTAATCTCAAAAATCCATCTGCTTACCATTATGATGTCTTGTTGCTTGGTTTCATGGTATGTGATTGATTCATGAGTGTTTCTTCTTTCTAATGTTTAGCCTCTGTAGCCTATCTATATATTTGGCTTACTTGCTGCCTGTTGTTCACGATTTCAGACATTGATTTGTGGGTTACTTGGACTCCCTCCTTCAAATGGTGTCCTCCCCCAATCCCCCATGCACACCAAGAGCCTTGCAGTTCTCAAGAGGCAGGTATGGCGCACCTTCTGAGGACATTTTCAAGTTAAAGTTCAGTTTGTTTAGATTCTTAGATGTTATGAGCTTGATCTGCAGTTGATTAGAAAGAAAATGGTAAAGAGCGCAAAGGAATGCATAGGCCAAAAAGCAAGCAACTCGGAAATTTATGGAAGAATGCATGCTGTGTTTTTAGAAATGGATGCGCCTTCACCTGTAAGTGCTCAAGGCTTGTTAGTTTGTAGCCTGCTACCTACCAGTGTCTTGAAATCTGTTTGTATGCAAGTGTGTTCCTTTCCGAACTTAACAGGAATCATGCTGCAGGATGTTTCAGTACATAAGGAGTTGGAGAACTTGAAGCAGGCTGTCATGAAATCTGATGATGAAGAGGATGCTAAAAAAAAATTTGATCCTGAGAAACACATTGATGCTTATTTGCCTGTGAGAGTTAATGAACAGAGAATGAGCAACCTGATACAGTCAATCCTTGTTGGAGTATCAATGTGTGCTTTGCCTCTGATAAAAAGAATACCCACGTCGGTTCTATGGGGATACTTCGCCTACATGGCTATTGATAGTCTTCCAGGGAATCAGTTCTGGGAAAGGATGCTGTTGCTCTTCATCACTCCTAGCCGGCGTTACAAGTAAGTTATACAACTTGAAATTAGAAGACAAAGCGTGCTGAAATATAAGTATTGCTTATCTAACTCCATGATAATGATGAGTTTTGATTTCTCCATCCATAGCAATCAAACACATCTTGGTTCTGAGAATACTTTTCAACATATCAGTCGCAGCTGGCAATATAAAGCAAGTGTTCTGTCTAAAAGATTTTATATGAAGTATAAAGTGGAAGGATGTTAAATTTCTGAAAACAATAGATACTTACAGGATCATAATGCATTATCTATGAATCATAGTTTTTCATCATTATCCTAACTTAGCTTTCGGTATCGTTCTGTTGGGCAGAGTCCTGGAAGGTGTTCATGCTTCATTTGTGGAGGTGGTGCCATTCAAGCAAATTGCTATCTTCACAATTTTTCAATTTGTCTACTTTTTGATCTGTTTTGGAGTGACATGGATACCCATAGCTGGAATATTGTTCCCCCTACCATTCTTCCTTCTTATTGGCATAAGGCAGCGCATCCTTCCCAAGCTGTTTCAACCTAACCATCTGCAAGAACTGGATGCTGACGAGTATGAAGAAATTGCTGGTGCTCCAGCACGAAGCCGAAGCCTTTCCCTCGTGGTACATTCCTCTAATTTCTTATATATATGGTTCATTAGACTTGTGCCCAATATATTGCTTATATCTTTAGTGTCTAGGAAAATGATGAACATACTATTTTAGTTAATTTGTTTTCTGTTAATGACAAAGCCTTGAATGCTGCAAATGACTGGACTTGTTATGTTGAATTTCTGCTTATTTGACCAAGAAATGACTTGGATGAGCTTCTAGAAATAGACTCTTTCCCTATAGCCCAATTTTCATTTGGTTAAACATCGACCGGATTATAATCTATATGCATATAATTCAAACTCCAGCTGATGATAATTTTGCTTCGTATTCTAGCTTAGCTTACTATCCATATTAATGCATATGATAACTTGGTGCAGGAAAGAGAACCACCTGATGTGGATTCTGAAAAGAGTGAAGATGATTTCTATGATGCTGAGATACTGGATGAGATGACAACCAACAGAGGCGAGTTGAAACTCAGAACCCTAAGCTTCAAAGAAGATAGATTACATCAGGCAAGAAATACTTATCCCCTTTAAATAATTTGGTGTACTTTCTCTTAGTATCTTAATGATTCATGCTTATGATGGAGTATGATATGGTATGCTTGGCAGGTCTATCCACACGAACAAGGATGACTTTTGAATACAATGAGTACCTCAACAACAATTAGGATATACTAGATAATTACTACGATCCTCTGTTTGACCTAAAGAACATGAAACAAAGGTCCTTTTGAGCAAGAGTGTTGAAGAATATCACTTGTGTCGACGGACGGAATCTGTTGCAGAAGAGAAAGAATGCCAGAAAGAACAGTGTTAATGAGGAGGCTTTATATATAGCTTGTGATTATTTGCTCACATATATCTACCGCGAAAAAGAAGTTTGAGAGGGAAGGAGAAATGAGATACTATTAGGAATGCAGAAACCCTCATATTATCCCTAACGAAATTAGTGAAATTTTTATTATTAGTATTGTTTTTTTTTACTTGAACAGATTGATAGTCAGAAATTTTAGAAATCTTTCACATTTTTGTTGGTCACTTTACATTATAATTAGTTTTCCCAATTTACAGAATCACATTAAGCTGAACCAGTATTCATTTTGACATAGATATACAATGGCCTGCCCTTTCTAGATTCTCGTTTTGTATTCTCATTGCCATCAGTTAATCCTCTATGGAGCCTTGAGGCTGTTTTGATATGCTCCATGCTTTCAAACCGCTAGAGAGATCAGTGAGTGCCATCTCTGGCAAGCATATAGTTTTGGCATGGACTTTGATATGCTTAAGAAAAAAAAAACTCATTCGAAAGTGGGAATCTGCCTTGAAACGAGTCCCTATCTCACCAGCTTCTCTCCCTTTTGACATAATTTTGTACCTAAAGTGTCATGGTCTATCCCATACTCATTTTCCTAATCCATACAGGTGGAATTTTCTTCCCAAACCTCCATGTTAAGGAAAGTTGCTCATTTTCCAACTTCATGCCACTCATGCTAACTGGTGCAATGCTCACGAGGAGTATATTAGAAGAAACTTTTTTTTTTTTTTTTTACTGTTAAAACTAAAGCAATCACTGAAGCTATGCTCATTATTAAGAGTGTCTTGCACCTATCCTGGAAGAGTAAATCCTATTGTGGTGGTGTCTCTGATAGTCAAGCTGTGAGAGTGAAAGAGAGTTCTTGTGCCCCTTTAATCAATGGGACTCACTTATGCTGATTGAAACCCACTTCTAGAGAAGACTACTGCTAGAATTCTCCATTGCTAACAGCCATTTCATCTTCTTTAATAAGTCAATTTTGTTGAAAAAGTTAAAAGAATGGAACTCTGCTGTGTAGCTTGGAACACCTGGTGTTTGTTGTTAAAGTTAAGTTCCTTATGGGTTGCCTGGTGCCATAAATATCCGTTGAGAATAGGAGTGTTTGGAATGTGAGAATCCCAGATGATTGTAGTTAGAATTGGAGGAAAATTTTGAAATTGAGACATTGTGTGGGATCATTTGGAAACGGGAGCAATGTCTTTCTGTGGTGGGACAATTGGCATCCTTTAGGGCCTCTGATAAAGATTTCTGGGATGAGGCTTATACATGAATCAGGAAATAAGATTGCCTTCTACTGCTAAAATTTGTGACGTTTTTTCCAATGGTGATTGGAACTGGCCGAATGCCTGGTCTGATACAAAGTGTTCAGGCTGCTACTTGTGGTGTTGTTTATCCCATTTTCTATTGATGATTCTGTACTTTGGAAACCTTCTCCTAAAGGAATTTTCATTTGAAGAAGCTTACTGGAGCAGATTGGTGAAAGAGGGATCAGGCTTGGTTAGCCATCTTGAAAAGGCTATCTGCTATAGTAAGACTGGGAGGCTTGTTAACCCTAAATGTGTTTTCTGCAAAGGAGCAATTGAGGGCAGAGATCACTTCTTGTCCAGAAATGAAGAGCATATGCCATTCCATTTTTCAGATTTTTAGCATGCAAAGGTCAGCAGGTGATTGGAGATGTGAACTTCATTTTGCAGAGACTTATTTTCAGAAGAGTTTTTTCAAAACTACCGTGATGAGGCTTGCTTGATGCACTATATTTACTTTATATGACAGGAGAGAATAGAAGAACACATGAGAATAACTGCTCTAGTACTTTTAAAGTTGTGAAGAAAATCATTCTATAATATGTTGTTCGAAAATTCTGAAAAACGCTACTGAAAAATTCTAATATTGCTGAAATTTGCAGGAGCAACTTTTAGTGCATGTTGCTTTTGATTGTTTTTTTCCAGGACTATTCATGTTTGTAAGGCTCTTGTGCATTCTCACCTTTTGTTTCTTTGATAATGAAGTATTCATCAGAAAAGAAATAAAATTCAATAGATAATACAACAATAATATCCTCCCCTTAAGCACCCTCTCATACAGTTGGTACAATGCCAAGATATGGATAGATTGCTTCTCCATATCAATTTTTTTTACTTTTAGGTTGAGCAGGTTCAGTATTCTATTTTCTCCAGGAAAATTGCAGCAAACACATGAGCGGTAGGCTTACTCAAATACTGTATTCCCTATACAATTTAATTTTCAGTTTTAACAAGACAGAGGGGTCAGCAGGTTTACCCCATATCTAAACAGCCAGGTATTCTTGCAGGTGATCCCCTAAGAGTAAGAAGACAACAAGTTCATCATCGGCAGAAGACAGAAATGAAAGAGACAGGGATTAGTGAGCAGAGGTGAGCTCACATCCCCTGATACTACTATAGTATCTTGGGACTCGCACCATTCAGCATTACCGCGATAATCCAAACCTCCTCTTTCACTCCACTTCTTATCTCCTTTGGCCCCTGAGACCTTCAGATTTGCATAGCACGTTCATTTCTGTGACTACTGTGGGTGACAAATGTTATGCTAACTTTTCAGATTGTATAATGCATAATCTCCTATTTGCTATCACAGTTTCTCTATTTATACAACATGATCCGGAAGAAAATGTTGAAAGATAGAAAGACAAAGCCATACTACAGGAAGGACCACCATGTTTCAATCTCAATAAATTGGCCCACCGTGAATCTTGGATAGGTAATCTGACCTCAGAACTCAAACCAACTGACATATTTAACTTTAAGTGCCAGCATCACTAACAAGAACAAGATGATCGCCATCTCTAAGTACCTCTATATCTTCAATTTCAGCACCTTCCTTGGTTAGAATCTTGGAGGCATTGCACCCAAATTTTTTGGAACCGATATCAAGTAGTTCTTGGAGTGAATTTGGTAAAGCAACAATCTTTCCAGCAACTTCACCTTTATCCGGGCAACTGAGAGTCACTCTAGCACGACAGTTCAAACTTGCGAAGCCAGTAAAACGGGCTGGAGATGAAATTATGTCATTCTCACCTGCAAAATTTGAAAATTTGAGTTTATTTAGAGTAAAAGTTGGCAAAGAAAGAGACTTATTTGTTCAAGAGTGTATAGCAATTGGATGGTTTCTAGTTATCTTTTCAAGGACTAAGTTAATTACAAACTTCCCAATTGATAGGGTGGTCTCTATTTTCCTGTGTAATTCAATACCTCGCAACCATGCATTCTTTTTCCTCCTGATTTTCCTGACGTGAAACACATGATTGACCACTATAATTCTTACATCCAGCAGTCATACTTATGTCTTGGTATTAAAAAAAATTCAAGGTATTGCAAAAATAGAAGCGTTCTTACCAGTACTAGCAACTGACATCATCCCAACAAGAGAGTTGTGGAAATTGTCTGCCCTTCTCCTTCGAGGTCTATCAGGCCATGAGACTTCAGGGACTGGTGGCATAACATCATGACGAAAAGAAGGAGAAAATGGAGGTATTGTAGGTTCACTATTATACCTTGCCATGGGCTTCCTACCAAATGGCACCCCTGGATGCTTTGGGATTGTGGAAACCGTTTTTTTATTCGTTTGCATCCTATTTTCGAACAAAGCTTGAATTTCCTCTTGGCCCTGATGATCAGCCAAGGCCCTTGGTGTCCATCCATGGAGATCTGGCTTATCAACATCGGCTCCTCGGTCTAAGATGAACTTGACCATTTCAGTGTTTCCTTCAGAGATTGCTGTATGAATGGCAGTAGTTCCACACCTTGCGGGCAGTGTTACATCTCCACCATATTTGACAATTTCCTTGAGCAAATCCAAGTTATTTTGCTCAGCAGCTGTATATGCAAATTGGCCCACATCACCAGAAGTTATTGTTGCCCCATTGTCTGAAAGAAGTTTAAATACAGATTTATGATTCCCCTGTAGCGCTTCCCATAGAGGAACATTGCCCTCTGAATCTGCATGAATAAAATGAAATTATTGTTAAATTTATTTTGCCAGATGAGTCGGAGCAATCGTTACGGGTCTTTATGTTTGCTTATTCCCCAGAGAATACCTTTGATGTTAGGATCTACTCCATACTCCAGAAGTAGGACTACACAGTGCTCATTCCCATTTGAAGCTGCAATATGCTGTGCATTCCGAGTCCATACAATAAAGGAATCCGGGTAAGACAATAAAGTTATGAGTACAAGATTTATGCAATATGTATGAAAGAATATTTCCACACCAGCGCAGTTCGTCCATTTTCGTCCGACTCGTTTGGATCTGAACCCTGCTTCAGCAACTGATGCAACAATAGATCATCACCCCTCATTGCTGCGATGCACAAAGTAAGAGGTAAATCCATTCTGTCCTGATTCAGCATGTGCTCTGTGTGTTGCAAAATTCCTTCCATCTCTGGATCATTCAGCTCTTTCAAATGCTGCATCAACCAAAAAAGGCAGTATCAAGTAATTAGCATCTGTTAATAAGACAAGTGGTATTGAATTTCAAATTTCTGAGTTATATCTTGGAAGCATTTGGAATGGAGTGTAATCATGGCCTATTTCAGTACAGAACCCAAAATAACATAATGGAAGCACTCATGTTCATGTTGAATTACGTCACACATCACAAAAGCATGACAGATTTTTTACAAGAAGCAAATCATTACCAAATGGCTTTCTCGATGCATTTTTCTGATATATTTGAAGGAAATAAGGTCCCAAACCATAAAGCATGCTGTAAAATAAGCCTAAACCAAAATCTCATTCATTCTATCAAATAATGAAAGATGTCGATACAAAGATAATTATGACAGAAAATGCATGCTTAGCACCAAGTTCCTATTCTTAATTATGACAACAGGTGGTTGATTACAGAAAAATAACCAACCACTAAAGATAGCTAGTATTTTAGAAAATGACAGTATAATATTTATGTATGGTGACAGTATTTGAGAAATGTTGTTGTTAAGAACTTTTGCTGACCTGAAGAAGGTTGTTCATGATTACTGTCCCATCTCCAACATTTGATTGGACATTATTTAAGAACGCAGTTCGATTCAAACGTAGGAGCTGACTCAACCGTTTGGTTCGAACCGTGAATAACTGTGGTCTGTAACATAGCAGACCAATCTCACCAATAACATCTCCAGTTGCAGCCTCACCAACAACCTGCAATCTTCAATTAGAGAAATTGCAAATTATTTATCATGGTAAGCATGCTCCAATTTAATTTCTAGCTCAATACAACTGATGGAATTGGTGGAAAGAAATTAGAAACGTTTAAATCACTGAACTTGCCTGCTCTATTCCATTCCTGTGCACGATAAGTTCCTGCAAAGTAGAATTGTAAGAATAAGTACATAAAAATGTACCCTAGAAAATGGAGATCTGAATTCCAAAAAAAGTCGCACAAAGGGAAAGACTATGTCATTCAAAATCAATTAATGGACTCCGAGCATGATATGTTCACACCAGGGAGGCATATTGAAGTCGTGTTCTTGACCTATCATAAATTGAAACCACATGGAACTTGAAGAGGGCGGGGAAGGGAGTTTTAGTTAATTACCACCGCGCCAGTGACTAAAATATACAGATCTGTTGGTGCTTCATTTTGCAAAATTACATCTTCTCTGGGTGGAAAGTACTCAGCTTTCATCTCTGTGACCTTCAATATTAAACAATTTCAAGTTACAGAGATGGAACGAAAAATCAGATATACAAATATGAGTGGCCAACAAGAGGACATAATCTTCTCTCTTTTTTTTTATGAGCATCAAATGAACACAATTAACAGCTTCCTCCACCTCTAAAACAGGAAAAAGCTTCAAAATTTCTTCCATGATCCATCAAGAAGATGAAGTAAAAGAATTACCAACTGAAAGAGCAGGTCATTTGATACCCCACGAAACAAGTACACTTTATCCACAAGTGAATAAAAGAGATAGTTAGAAATGCTCGATCGAATTGCTTTAGGAAGAGAACCAATGGTCTCTTGTTGATGCAATCCCTCCGAGTCGGTTCTGTACTTCAAACACAAATGAGCAAGCATCTGTTCTTGTAACCGAATCGGAAGGCGGTTCCTTTGTGCAAAACTTGAGACAGCTTGGATAGTATCTCTCTGAAAATTCCATGCAAGTAATGTCAATAGTCTAAAAAAGCTTTAAGACACTTGAAAACCAAATGATTAAGGTAGAGATAATTCATTTAATCAGTTACAGAATCTACCACAGGCTTGCTAGGCAATCAAAACACAGATCGTAAGACAAGTTACTCACAAATTGCCTTGTTCGGAAGGTGGCATGGACAACCAAATTGGTCATGTTTCCAATCAAATACGATGTCAGTCCAAGATTAAACATCATGTAGAACATGACGAATATCATCTCCTGCGGATTGACAGCATGCAAATCACCATATCCAGTGGTAGAGAGCGTGGTTGTAGACCAGTAAAGTGATTTGACATAACGAATCCACAGGCTCTCTCCATGAAAATCTTCCCAAACGGATCCGATCCAAGTTTTACTTGGATCCTTGTAATTTACAGCAATGCGATAGTAGAAGCAACCGGCCATGTGAACTACAAATAGAGTAACCTACAATTACATCATGATCCTATAAGATGGATAGTTTTTTCAAGAAGCTCAAAAATTTTATGAAAATTACCAAATTGAATTTTTAATGAGTGTATATACTCACACATATGAGCTTCACGCATCGAACCACAAAGTAACTGTAGTTCCTATCCTTTTCCAATCTGATGTAATTAATGAGAACAGTGAGGACAATGCTTAATATATTCAATTGCAGCTGTAAATGAAGCTAAAGGCTGAAGATAGCATTTAATTACCTTGAAAAGAATTTACTAACTCGCCGGAGACGCCAGAGGCGAAGCATACTAAAGTACCCGTATGACTGAAGTTTATCAGGCAATATTTCCCTGATAAGCTCAGATGGGATTGTGGAGATAACATCAAGGACCAACCACGATTTTGTATACCTCCAAGCAATCTTTTTTCGGTTATCAACTAGTAGATATGAACTTTTGTCAAGGTATGCAACAAAGAAGGTCAAAACAATATCAATGGCAAAAAATCCATTGACAACATTATCTGTTATGGCCAGACCCCCACTAGGTTTGCTAAGGTAACCAAACTCAAACGGAGACACCCATGCCGTGTAGAAAACTAGAAATACCAAGAAAGTATCCCATAATCTGCATTATCAAACATTAAACATTCATTGTTCAGCTATAACAAAACATGGAGAAGGGTATCACAAAACCTGCAATTCAAGAAAAATCCAAGGCATTGATCATTAGCTCAACTATAGGAAAGAACATTGAGAAATATCACAATTAAGAGCAACTTTCCAACCACATAATATCTCAAAATTAGTGATAGAATAAATGATAATCCGACCTTGCTCATGTAGACCAAACCCATCACATTACTCGAATCATTGCAACAACAGTTTTAGTCCACATTATATATCCTATGCATGAGGATGTGTGCCTTCATATTTTCATGAGATTTAAAAAGTGTAGGACCATCATGGTTTCGGATTGTTTTTGCAAAACCATGGTTTAACACATCTTGGAATTCCAAAACCACTCATTTTTGTTATCATTATGGAGTTTGAAATTCCAAGGCATCTTTCTTTCTGATTCAAAATAACCAGATACCTTTTTCATTATCATATCATAATTAAAATAAAAAATAAAAACTAATGCAATAACCTGTAGCGAGGGTCGAAGGGAGAGAGAATGTAGCGACGGAGAATGACACGGCGGTTGCTACGAGCGGTGGCACCTAGAGAAGGGAGAATCTCACCGGTAAGGCTAAAATGGCTGGCATCGTCTCCTGATAATTCATCATGTTCTTTGTCACGTATTCCATTATTCCCTTGTTCACTTCCGTAAAGGCTTCCGTTTTCCAGCCCCCCTTGTCCACAGAACAACACCCTCTTCTTCGTCATTCAAATAACGTTAGAATCAAGAAAACTTAAAAGAAAAGGAAAACAACAAGAGCCCAACGACGCCCTTTTCTTTGTTTCTTTCTTGGAAAGACGTACGTAGTAGGTACAGGGATTTGTGCTAGGACACTGCCATTATTGTTGTTATTGTTTACAGGTCTCTTTCTAACTTTGGGTGGCTGTGTGCTGTATTCTCAGTGTTTTTTGGATTGGTGGCAGCGGCCGTCGTGACTGGAAATCTTTCTGTTTCACCTGCACTTATGACGCTTGTCCCTCCATACTTATCCTTTTCAGATTCTAAACTTAGGGTCGTATATTTCTTGGATACTCCTGGAAACTCATAGAATATATAGTTATTTTTTATGAACTCGAAATAGATATATTTAGACGGCAGTGAATAATGGAAGTTTAAGTATGATCTCTGTTATTCATCACATGCCAAAGCTATGATTGAAAAAAAAAATATACAGGGATTTTGCATTGTGATTGCAAGATTTTACTAATTTTATTTGGATTCATTTGGAATTTTTATCAGAGTTTAATTAAGTTATATTAGAAAAATAAAATTTTATGTGCTATTATATTTTACCATCCTAAACAAGTAAAGTTCATGCATGACGCATACAAGAATATATAATAATATGTTTATTACTAGTTAAAATCAAAATCCTTAAAAACCAAGAATATATTATAAGTATAAAAAGACTTTTAAAATACATAATTTTTATTCATCTTAGTCTTTCTTGTCAAAAAACTATTATAATTTTTTATATTGAAAAAAACTAGAAAACTCTAATAATGTTGAATGTGAAAAATAAAATAAGAAAAATACTTCCTTTAAATATGAAAAAAAAGAAAACTAAAATAGCATAATAATACAAAATAAAAAAAAATAAAAAATAAAATTAACTAAGAAAAATATTTATTTTCTTAAAAAAGCTATTGCATCAGTCTTTCCGAGCTAGAAGGAACTCATCCTCAAGTTCTAACCTTAGTCAACAAGGATCATCCACCACAAATATTTTTTTATGTGTGGTCCACCTCATCATAGGTCCCTAACACAATACTTTTATATGAGTTATCTCATCATGAATCCTTAACACAATATTTTTGTGTGGTCCGTCTTATCATGGATCTCACCATCAAGATTTTCAATAACAATAACTAAAACAAATAAAAACAACACACTAGTTCTAGTATGTTTTCTCCCTAACGAGGAACTTTCTCATCTAATACACGAGCATGTTCTCTTTTTAACTAGAAATTGTTGAGCTCTAATATATATCATTTATGATTTCTAATCAAAACCATCAAGAATCATTGAACTTTGATATCAACTAACAAATATGAAAGCGAAGGATAATGAGGCCGGTTTGATACAAGCTAAAACTCTCACAGATCATGAATATCATAACTATGGAATATAATGCTAGATTAAATTGCTAGGGTGTTAGATTATAATTATCATGGGACTTTAAAGTTAACATGGGAAAAATGGAATGACGGTCCAAATTCTCAACTAGTACTAAAGCTTTGCCAATCTAATCATTTTTTCGTGGATCAATAAGAAGCAAAAGAAGCTTTGAAGAACTGCACTCAATAGAAAGCTTTGCTATAATTTTTCATATCATTATCTTGCTTTACAATAATAATAGCTTTGAAGTACTATTATTTTCTCCAAACACTGATCAATTAGGTGTTGATCCGAAATCTATCATGCGGGTCCAAACTATGACATGGCATGTTCAATTATATGAAAGCAGCACAAACTTGATTGGCCGATATTGTTGTGTTTTTTTTTTTTTCCTTTGGTCTAAAGCATGCCCTTTTAACTCTTAAAATCTTTTAAATCCATAAAATTCTTTTAATTGGGTGTTTGTTTTTGCGATATAATTAATCTGGTTATTAAAATACTTTATTATTATATTTATCATATGTTTTTAAAATATTTTAATATATTGATGTTAAAAATTAAAAATATATATATATAACTTTAATATATTTTTAATTAAATTTTTAAAAAAAAATATTACACCACAATACCAAACATACGATATAATTATAATCTACAAGAGAAGATCGAACCATAATTATGTTAACACATTGGAGAGAACCTTGCTTCTGAACGTGGGACAAATTCAATTCCTTTTTTCTTTTTTATTATTACAAAGTACGAGCTCTTCCCACATTTTCCATGTCGAATAGTTGCTGTGATTATTTGTCTTTGAAGCAATGCTTTTCTCAAAGGCAACCAACAAATCGGATCCTTAAATCTTTCATGGGCCATCGATTTTATAAAGCTGTCTGCATTCAGTCAAATGTGAAATTGGTAGACAAGATTAAATCAATGATAAAGGTGATGTTCTTCCACTGTCAAGACCTCCAATCAGGAGAAACATGTCGTCGACATGATTTCCCCTCTCCAAACATGAAAGTGGCCTCTCCATTTCAGTCACGGGAAAGTAGTGATTACAATTTGAGCTATATAATGTGGATTCTGGTCGTAGGATTAATGTCAACTCAATATATGAGTCACAGTAACAGCCACGAGAAGAAGAGGAGGAGGAGGAGGAGGAGGAGGAGGAGGAGGAGCTTGGCTGATTGCCCTAGCTAGCAATCCTCTGATATTGGATACTTACGTTTCTTTGAATATGGGTTATTATAAAGCAAAAGTTATTCATGCATGCAGCAGTATGTTCAAAACATAAAGTTGTGCCTGTTAAAGCTAAATACCAAACTGGCAAAATAACTATGAACAGTGGTTGACTACATAGGTGACATGTGATGCATGCAAGTCAGATCGGATTTTTCTTAAAGTAAAAAAGAAAGATGATTAGATAATGATAATGTTTTTAAAAGAGTAAAAAAAAATTGGAATCTGAGTCATTGATTTGAATAGGATATTAAATAAGTTTGATTAATTTAATAATATCATTATAAAAAAAATAATGAAAAAAAACCCCTAAAAAAATAACAATAATTAATGACTAATAAAATTTTGACAATATTATAAAAAAAAATCTTATAAATACTTTTAAAGGGTATATATCAATAATTTTATTTGAAAAGAATAAGAGGGATGAAATTGAAAAATAATATAAATTAAGAAAATAAAAAAAAATAACAATAAAAAAGGGATCAAGTCTAATAGATGAAAAAATTGAAGAATAATGAAATTGAAAAAAAAAATAATTTTATAATTTATTTTAAATAAAAAAAATATAAACTAAATTGGAAGAAAAATCAAATTAAAAGTTTGGTTTGAAAAACTAAAGGGTTTGGTTTGGGAATCAAGGTATGAAAAAAAAAAGAAAAAAAATCATTGATGTCAAACCGGTATTCCATTATTTCTTCGAATATTTTAACCGTCCCAATATTTTCAAGGTGCGTTGTCCAGTATGCATCCAAATACCTAGTTACATGCAATGCCGTTCACGTAAATTAGAGACCCTGGCCCTTAATGGGGCTCGGTGCCGGCCGGATTTGACCAAGATTCACAGGGTAGGACATGCTCCACCGAACCGGATTCTACCCTTTCTTCTCTCTGCCTGGGCTCACATTCCGTTTTGGTATATAGGTTTCAAGAAAGGGTCCTGAAAATCAAAAGACGACAGGCATATATATAAGCATCTTTGAATTATGAGGAAGTTGTGGTAATTTGTCTTCGGATGAAGGAGCTCGACGCTTGTGTCATTTTGCATTGGAACTTTGTGGTGATTGTGCGTTGCAAGGATCCTCACATGTGCTGCTGTTTATCAGAAGAATCTTTCAATCTGTTCACTGCAAAAAGATTCTGGCATCAATTCGTTCTGTTTTCTCTTGAAAGGAAACGGTGTCGTTGACCATCATAATCTTGGCCTCGATACTGTGAAAATAGGGCCATTGCCGACGAAAAGTTTCTGCTGCTGTCGTCTCTCACAGCCACATGAGATTCTCATTATGATTTGCTTTTAGTTAATAATGCTCTCACCTTCTTCAGTGGCTCCTCTATATATTTAGTTCTTCATTCTTAGTTTTTAACGAAATATAACAAATACATCTATAGTTATAGCAATAAAAAATTATCAACTGAGTTTTCAGATTATTGATAACCAGAATATATATATATATATTAGATTTGAAGAAATTTAATAATATTTATAATCTATCCAAAAAAAATTGTATTTATTTAAATCAGTCGATATCCAATGGGTTGAGTTGAGAGTGCAATTATAAATAATAATGCAAGGAGGCGTCAGTGTGTTTGTTTTTTTAGTAAGTTTTTAAAAAATATAATTAACTATTGTTAGTTGGATTTAAATACATGCTTCATAAAAATTATAGTTAAAGTTTATGTGAAGCAAAAAATATATATAAAATATTTGGTGGAAGTACAGTTGCGGTTGCTTTTCAAAATGTTTTTTACTTGAAAATGCATCAAAATAATATTTTTTTATTTTAAAAAAATTATTTTTGATATCAGCGTATCAAAATAATTTGAAAACACAAAAATATATCAATTTGAAGCAAATAAGAAAATAAAAAAAATTTAAATTTTTTCAAAAACGCTTTTGAAACGCAAAAACAAATAAGATTTTCTGAAATTTAATTAAAAAACATATAAAAACTATTTCACAAAAACTGCATTGTAAATCTAATTTTTTAGTAAGCCCTACAATATAAAAAATGATTTAATTTATTACTAAATACCTTTCTGCACCACAAACATAAAAACTGGTGACAAACCCAGCCTTAGGGCTTGTTTGTTTCTGCATTTTAAAAGTGCTTTTGACAAAATTTGAAATTTTTTTATTTTTTTATTAACTTCAAATTAATATGTTTTTAGTGTTTTCAAATCATTTTGATGTGCTGATGTCAAAAATAATTTTTTAAAAATAAAAAAACATCATTGTCATGTATTTTGGCATAAAAAGCTATTTGAAAAGCAACCACAATCACACTGCCAAACACACTCTTAATACACATGGAGAATAAACTGAATTATAGTCTTCACTATGGGCCTTTCTTTATTGGGCTCGTTCAGCCCGTTTTAACAAATTAAAAATTGGGCCTAGAAAATCTCCAACGACCTCTACCCGATTCTTCCAGAAAAATGAGAAAAAAATAATTAAAAATAAAAGAGAGAGAGAGAAGGGCTCTGAAAAACTTGCAGCTGCAAGCGAGAGGGAGAAAATACAGGAACCTTCCAAAATGGCGTCGTTTTTGCAATCGCTCATAGATCCAAGAAAGAACTGGCTTGCCAAACAACACATGAAAACTCTCTCCTCTCGCCTTCGCAGATACGGTCAGTTCCTTTTGCTTTTATTCGAAACCCTAATCATTTTTTTCCTACTCGATGTCAGTTACAAATTCAAAGAATTATTATATTTTTTTAATTTTTTTAATTGGATTTATTTAGGGCTCCGATACGATGATTTGTACGACCCCTATTACGAACTGGATATCAAGGAGGCGCTTAATCGGCTCCCGAGAGAGATCGTCGACGCGCGTAATCAGCGACTTAAGCGTGCCATGGACCTTTCCATGAAGCACGAGTATCTCCCCGAGGACCTTCAGGTTTGTTATTTACTTATTTATTTATTAACTGCTAATTACTATTACATTTTTGTTATTAAATGATATTTATCTTTTCTTGTTTTCTTAGAATTGTACTTTGATCAATGGTATTTATATTTGGATTTTTTTCATATCATTTTGCTTTTTTTATAAAAAAATAATTTGAAAGGTATATTAGTTTATTCTGCATCTTGTGGAATTCAAACGTGTGATTACATGATGAGGCGTGGTGGTGTGGGCATATGTGTTGGATTGTAAATGTATTTGGTCGAAGGATGCCTGATGTTGTTGTTGCTGTTTTTTATTTGGATTCGGTATGCATTATATTTTATTTGATGGTAATTTGAGGTCTTATGGGTTTTTGCGTGTTTACGTTGGACTTTCGTAGGCAATGCAAACACCATTCAGGAGCTACCTGCAAGAAATGCTGACCCTAGTAAGTGTTGTTTGAATTAAATATATCTCTATCTATTCTGTATAAATTTCTTTTTCTTTTCTTTTCTTTTTAATTTAACTCTGTAGATTGCAGGTGAACCCCAAAGTGTTTGTATTTTTTAAATGGTTTTGGGTGTATGCATATACCTGATATGAATTATTTATGCGTACAGTCCTTAAATTGCAGTGAATTAGCATCCTTGTCTATTGCGTGTGTAATTTTACTTTGTTTGAAATAGGGTATCAAGTTGTAAGCTAGATGAGTAGATGATTGTTTTCATATTTACTTTACTTTCCTGTTGTGGAGCTCTTTTGCATCAGGAGTTGTTACATGCTAGATAAAACAAAAGCGTTGTGTTACTTTCATGTTGCTTTTCCATAAAAATTTGTCCCGTGACTCTTAATTTATAATGCACTAGTTGCTCTCCTGTGTCTATTTCACTGGCAAGTAGTAGAAGACCGCAACCGTTGCAAAAACAGGGATTTTAGTAGTTGGCGGCATCCCCTCTTAGTTTTGAGTAGGTGGAACCATTCTGTTTTGGTTCTTATCCTGACCAGGTGATCCAGGAATTTCCCTATGATTTTATCAACTAATATTTCGAAATAGAAAGATCTCCTTATTTCTTCACCGCGGATTCTTGCGTCATTTTCTTGAAAAGATATTATATCACCTTGGGACACTTTCAAATGAGTAATGCTTACCATTCTATTATTCACACAAACCCTTCGATGACTTATCAGCTGCCTTGCTTGAGGAATAGTTTCACAAAAATGGAGACGAACCAGAATAATGTCCAATCTTCTTTCTAGATTGAGTAGAAAAGGGATATATGAAGTTCGTTCTCTTCCTTTGTGCATCTCGGGTAAATCACCATAAAAATGGACAACTTTCGTGTAGTTTGTAATTGGATGTAACTGTTAAGATTTTCAATGATTCATCACTTGAAAGAATGGTGCTGTGTATTTTGTGTGTGGACCATGTTGCTGCAACGAAAGAAAATACTCTTCTGGTAGTGGTAGTTCTTTGATTGAGAGTAGGTTTCTCTCTACAGGTTCTTTACTATTACCTTTAATGCATTAACCTGCTTATCCTATATTTGGACCAAAATGACATGCAGCTGCGTTTATTCTCCTATTGAAGTTCTGATACTCGCATCTTTGTGATGTGAATTTATGTTATATGAACATTGTGGTGCATGTTAAATTTTAGAAGTGGTGAATGTGTACTGTAAGCTAATTATTGTTGGGTTGGGTACTAGTTTTGGACATGACTTCACTCTTGGACTGCGTCCTTCGGTCCATAGAAGTGTCCTACTGATTTGTGCTCAGCTTTGGTTTCCTTTCTTATGAGTATGCTCAGGGTATCGTGTCTGTGTTCCATCTCAAGCAGATTTTTCTTGTTTGTCTAGATGGTTTAATTTTATAATTGATCAATTGCTATTGTGTTCGTACTGCATTGAATCTAATCCAGCTCCTATGCTATGGATTTTTTATATAGAAGGTAGCAAATGAGAGAATTTGATCAGCTTCGTATAGAGGTTATCTTAAGTTGCATAAATTAGGAATATTCAGAAAATTGTATCATGTCTTGCATGAATTTCTTGGTCATAGATGGATTTGCCTAAATTTGGAAGCAAGCTACAGTTTTTTAGTCTTTCACCTATTGATCTATAGCTTCATTCAATTTGTTGCTGGACCACTTTTGAATGATATGGGAGTTGTTCTGTGAAGCAGTTTGGTTCCCAAGCTGCTGCTTTGACCTGTATGATACTCATTTCATTTAGGAATGTGATTTTGCATACATGCTGGATGCATTATCTTGGATGATGTTTATGTTACATCATCTGCTAAGATGTGGATTGGTTATGACAAAGATATTGTGTCAGTTTTGCAGATTTTGGCATCATTTTTCATCATAATATAAATCAATCATCCAATTTTAGATCATATTTATGAAAATGAATAAGCTTGAAATCATTTTGACAATATTTTGTTGCACTATGATTTTTATCCTGCTTTCTTTCATGAGGATTTTGTACATCATCTAGATGATGTAGCTTTTGGTTACTGATGGTTCTGTTCACCTAGGCAGATTGCTAGAGTTACCTCGCCCTTCTCAGAGAAATGGGGTGAGGGGGCTTGTTCGTACATTTATGAAAGCATAAGGTGCATGCAAGTACATGGGAAACATTGTTAAGAATATATAGAAAAATTTTAGGAATTTAATAAGCTTGGGGTAGAAATGCTTCCATTCATTGCTTTATTTTGGGGAATATGATTAGATGTAAATTTTGTTATTGCAAAAACAATAACAAAACAGTTGTTGAATTGGAGCCATTATTGAAGAATGTCTAACTTAAATTAACTGAATCCTGCTTCACAAGCTGTGTTAAAATGAGTGTTTTATCATGTTTTGCAGGTGAAGAAGGAGAGAGCAGAACGTGAGGCTTTGGGAGCTCTGCCTCTTTACCAGCGCACCATTCCTTGAGTTTCTTAGCATTACCCATGTCCATTTCATATTGAAGTAAATCTTGTTGAAATTTTTTTCCTATATGTTCCGCCTACAGAAGGGCAGATGGATTATGTCTCTGCTTGATAAGTTGTTCTCCCAATCTTTTCGTGATGGTGGTGGTTAAATGTTGTCACTAGGTTGTCTTTACCGACACCTTTGCCAATAATCATGTAGAACCCTGCTATTTAACTTTTATTTCATGGTCAACTGCAATAAAAAGGATTGTCTTTTACTTTTACTTGTAGCTGACTTATGATCTCGGTTGATAATTCTTGAAACATGTGTGGTTTTTACCCAGGAACTAGGCTATGTAGGTCATGATTTCATTTGTGCCTTGTGGCAGCAGATGCTGGCAAAGAGAGAGTAGGTCCGGTATGAACGTCTTGGCATGGTTGCTCGATGGTCACATGCTAATGGGTATAATCCCCCCCCCCCCCCACCCCTTCCTTTCTAAAGGTTAGCAGATAGTCAGATACATGCTCGTTTTGTTTCTCTCTTTTACCTGTACAATAAAATCACAAATCTATGTCCATATATGCGTACAGAAGGGGTGTTGGGGAGATAGTAATGGATTTAAGTAGCTATTTTATTTTGCCTTTTGGAATACGCTGTTTTACTACTATAGCGGGGCTATAGTATGATAGATGAGGTCTTAACACTGTTCCTACCTAGGGTTAAAGTTAAAACGATTATGGTTTCATGTTTCAACTTTGTACACGGCACATGTAGGAAATTTGAAAGCTAAAGGACACAGTGGTTCAATTCTCGAAGGCATGTCCATTTTAGTCCTTTCCCTAACCCCAATACTTCTTAGACCAGTGGCTCAATACTTCTGGTGGATCTTACGTTTGAATAGTTCATAGTGTTGTTTTATTTTTATTTTATCTGTAAACATGCACAAACGGCTAGGGGAAAGAAAACTCTGCCGCATTTCAGAAGAGTAAATTCATTTTGCTTCCTGTTTAGGCCTCCAAAATCGATTGCATTCTGCAATAGTTGATTTTTGACACCATTATTTTAGACCCCATCACCTGAAGTTGTAACCAAAATTACGTCCACAAACTTCCTTCTCACATCTTACGGGCTCGTCTCCATAAATGGGACCATGTGCAAGTGCTTTCATGTTTTTTCTGCCTTCATGTACCTACCTTGAGGTGACTGCTTGCATTAAGAACTTAAGATTTAAGAATCGATTTGTTACACAGTGCCATTAGCAGCTGGTGTCTGGTACACAACAATATTGACCTTGTAGACCCACATCCAAAGTTTCTTTACAAATCCCATATAGTTCCATGTGGCTGCATCATCTGAAGGTCGGCCATAAATGTTTTTGTATGATAATTGTATGTAGGGGGGGGTGGCTTTTCAAGATACGTCATTCTTATTGGACAAGAACTTGCCAAGTGGAGAGCCAAGGTGGTTCTCTTGTTGTGTGATAGGTACACGTCTTTTGTCACCCACCTTCTGTCTCCTCCATGAGGGTTTTTTCCTTCCTGCAAATGAACATTTCCATGTGATAACATGTATCCATGCTTTAATGAGAAGGCTGGTCTTGCAATAAAATACCACCTTCCTTCTTGTCTCTTGACCTCTCATAGATTATCTGGTAACACTATACTGTAAAGATCATTATAAGTGGAAGTAATCACTTTTTTTCATGTAGATAAAAATTGTAGGCCTAAGAAGGTCACCATTTCAGGATAAGGAAGAATCTAAATGTTTAAACTGAAGATAGATCGCAAAAATCAAAGGAGATTGGAGCTTTAAATTTGGAACTACGTTTGTCAGTTGGTAGAATGTCTATCTTAAATCATTGAAAGTAGGACTATCTTCATCGTGCTAATAAATCTGAAATACAGTGGAGGTCCATTTCATGTGGGATCTCAATCTATGTCCTTGCAAGTTTTTTTTTTTTTTTTCCCTTCAATCACCATTTATGAAACACCGACAAGAAAAAATGAGAAAAAAAACAGTGGTGGGAAGAAAAGGGGTGGGAGAAGAAATATTTGATGGTAAAACAATGCTAAAAGTGGCTATCCGAGTTCCAAAATAAAAGAGAAAACAAGGGATCTATTATGTTTCATTTGATTGCCGAAGGTAGTTAAAAACAATCATCAATTCAATGAAATTTTCCATTTCACAGTTATAGAGATGGTGTCTAGGGTGTTCAATTTAGATTCTCAAATCATAGGTCACAGCATGTTATTTGATGTGTCTAAATTAGGTTTTGAGTTGGGAATTTTGGCAAGCGATTCGCATTGTATACATGAGATTTCTGAAAAGCCTATATTAGGATACATCCTTGTGCCTCACTAGAGCTGTCGACGTGAAATTTAATATGGAAGGCAGATACAGAGACCACACATGAACTAGAACTACCTCTGAGTAGTTCCATTATCGAGGTAGATAACTTCAATGAACCCATTGCAATAGTTTGCAGATACAGTCTATTGCCCGCCCGGCCACATCTCAAGTAATTGAGAAGTAAATCTGTGACCTGAAATCTCAAATAGAATGCTAGATAGTATTTTCTTGACGAAGATCAAAGCAAGAATTAACTACCTTTTTATTTTCTTGACGTCCCATTGCAATAGTTTGTTTTTCATAGGTTTATTTTTTTATTTTACTTGAAAAAAAAATTGATTGATAATAATAATAAAAAAAAAAGTATCATGTACCTGGTTGGCATATAATTAAATGAAAAATAATTTTATGAATAAGAAGTTCTTAAATTCAATAAAGTACATGGCTTGGGTTGTGGGTCGGTCTTACAACTTAACTTGAGTCTTTTTTTTTAATTAAATATTTTTATTTTAATTTCATCTTTTAACATTAAATTGATTGGAAATTGGGCAATGTAGTTTGTTTCAGTTTATTTTTTATATGGCTGTTACGGTCTCATGACTCAGGTTGCAGATTTAACTTATTAACTCGGGTTTATCCTGATCAATACAATATGTTGTCGTTTCAATACTTTTATAAAAAATATCGTCCAATACATGTTAGATTTTGAATTCATGATTAAATTTCTTTCTCTTAGAAAACATATTAACGATGATTGGATTTTTTTTTTGGCATTTGAAAAAAAACCGATATGACCACTTTGAAAAATAAAATAATACATGATATACTTGTTTAGAGAAATTTTATGGTGCTCGGAAAATAACTAGTGGCATCCTATTAGTTACTCCTAGAACTTATTTTAAAGAAAAAATATATATACAACTATAAAAAATAAATTAGATGAAGATATTTTTATAATTTTTAGTGGATAGTAGATTTTATTTTATTTTTTCTTTTTATATCTATTTTTATTTTAAGATAAGATCATAAAATAAATAATAAGATATTATTAATTAATATCTAAACATCATAAGATTTTCCTAGTTTTCACATAAAAATGGAGTTGAATCTTTATTGGCTATGGAGCCCGATACATTCTATGACTTGTGAGTGAATTTCAAAATAATATTGAGCAAATTAAGTAGAAGTGATTTCTTTTTTTAATGTCAAATTGTAAGAGGGCAAGAGGCCAAGAAGAGCCCTGTCTCCAGGAAGTGGTCACGTTCAGAAAGTTATCAGGAGACAATATTAATAAATGCAAGCCACGTGGGCAGTTGAGACACCGTCTAATTTTCTGAACATAAGACGGTTGGTTGGGTCGTCTCTCTGTTAGAAAATCCAGCAAGAGATTCTAACAATTGGGCGTCTTGTTACTGTTTTTCAAAATAATTTTTTTAAAAAATATATTAATATAATTTTTTTAAAAAATAATTTTATTTTTTATATCATCATATTAAAATTATCAAAAACAACACTAAAAAAACATTAATTTAATATTTTTCAAACCAAAAATACTTTTAAAAACCACTTAAAAACATAAACAAAATTATTCTTATCTTTATTTTTTTGTAGTTTGTATTGTAATTTTTTTCTTTATAATTTTTTAAAAATACATATATTATACAAAAATTAAGAAAATAATATTTCAGGTGGGAAGAATTTTCAATAGGATTTCTGTGTACCCTTTTGGCACTAAAATCCATATAAGCACAAAGCACTTTTAAGTGTCAGTTCATCACAATTAAGGAAAAAAAAAAATATGGATGTGATTAGGGTGACAACCTTGTTAATCGCGATCCATTATTTTGCCATCGTCTTATTACCCGCCTTATGATCTCCTACGTGTTTCAACAGTATTTTTAATTTTTTTTAATTTTTAACTATTTTTTAAAATTAATTTGATTTGTGATGTTAAAAAATAAATTTTAAAAATAAAAAATTATTATTTTAATATATTTTCAAGCAAAAATCACTTTAACATATGTTTGGTATTATAATGATTTTTAAAATAATTTTTTATTTAAAAATATATTAAAATAATTATTTTATTTATAATATTAACACATTAAAAATATTAAAAATACTAAAAAATATATGTGACAATAAAAATAAGACCGTAAGAGGTGAACAATGCTTGAAATTTTTTTTTTTGATTCGAGGAAACCCCAACTCTCGGAAAGCGCACTTTGTGGGTCCAGGTGAGCGAGTAGAATCTCGGTTGTCCCAGACTCTTACAAGAGATGCACGCCCTGACTCGAACTCGAGACCTGCTGTGCAGATCTCAAACCCTTTGTCATCACACTACATCCTTTGGGGGGACAATGCTTGAAATTATTTCTTGCAATTATTTAAGATAAGGGGAGGGCATATGTTGGCACTTCAAAGGGCAAAATTCATTGAATATTTGGCTGTGGGATACTTGCAATGGTAATCAACTATATATATAAGAGATGCATGGTAAGGAATAATAATAATAATAATAATAATGTAGCTATTTAATTTTATATTCTGCTGTTTATTCAGCCATATTTGGATGCTTCTCACAAGGGTAGAAGTTCCGAGGCTTGTCCCATGCAAATCAGAGAACATGAACTTAAAACTTCACATTGACAGTTTTGGATCCATTGATTCAAGTCATTCTGCGCATTGCAGCTAGCGCGCAGGCCTCTCCTTACAATCTGAAGCAAGAACAAAAACACAGAGAGAGAAGGGATCATTGCAGCAGCTTATATGATGATACGAGCAATTGTATCCAAACCTTGGGACTCTAACACCAAAAATGAAATCAGGTTCAATGAATTGAATATCTTAAGCTGTCATGCAACACCATAACTGTTCAGTGCATAACTCTGAAGTTGTTGATACATGAACTAGCTAGTTTGGATAGTTTTCGGACCCGTTTCATTAGGATTTGGGTTGTTGAATTGTTGAGTTAACTTACGAGTTCTCGAGTCAGACTAAATTTATTATTTTTATGCAAAACTATTTTGTTTTAACTTTTTTATAAATCTCTAATTTACTTAATTGAGTTTAAATTTGGTTTGATTAAGTTAACTGGATAGCAGATAAATTTTTAAATCAATGTAAAGAAAAATAATTTAAAATGAAACTCGACTAAGATGAGACTTGATATATTATTGGAATGGTAGGTTAAAAAAAAAAAAAAAAAGAGGGATATTATTTTGTTTTTTCTTTAATTTGTCAATACCCAAACCAGCCGACAAGACCATAAACCTTGAACAACCAAATGCAGACACTCCAGATCACAGAATAATACATAGAAAGGATGTTAGTAACAACCAGAAATTAGGGCATATCCCTAAAATTCAACACAAACTACATAGATCTGAATTTTGGACCATATACAGAGGAAAGGAAAAGATATCCAAAAGGGCAGAGGACAGCGGTCCCTCAAGACCTGCGGCCCGAGCACGGTCGTCCACATGAAGATGATCAAGGAATAGATGAGTCTGAAATTGAAGTAAGGCCTACTCTCATGCGTTATTATTATTATTATTATTATTTTCAAGTTAAAAGGCACACATGCCCTCTGTTCTTCTTGTTTACCCTTGCCCCTCTTCCGCCGGGTCCCTCGACTCCTGATCACCCGGCCCTCTTCCTCATGGCATGTTTCTTTCACTCCTTTAAACATGGATCATCTTTTTAATTCTACAGGCACCTCTTTGTTTGCATCCTAGGGGTTTTTGGTCTTTTGGGCTTAGGGCATTACGCATTTATGGAGGATCTTTGTTGATCTTTGTGAAGTTTTTACCTTCGGTATTTGAAGAATGGTAAGAGACAAGAGGAAGCATGTTCTCGAGCATTGTTATGTGAAAAAAATGGTGTGATTGATCAAATGACATTCTCTTTTGCCTTCTTTTTGTATAGATAAATTAAAAATCCTCTCTCTCTCTCTCATAAATTAAGAATCCTAAAATAAAGGGTAATTCAACTAGTCAAATTTTAAATTTGTTTTTTTAATAATTACGACGAGTCATTTCAAAACTACTGAAGATTTACATGGTCATTAATTTTAAAGCCTGTGGAATTAGTCGAAGGTACACGCAAACTGATTCAAATACCCATGTTAATAAAAAAAATTCAAGAATCTGGTTTGTACAGGACCAAACTCTATTCTAGGTTAAAAACGTTCAATATCAAGGTTTTAAAGCATAAAAATATTGCAATATGAAGAAAAGTTGACAGAAGAGACAAAACCCGCCATCTTTCATAAGAACAAGGGAGACATTTGAGTTGATTAAGAAAGGGAAAAATTGCAAGAAAATATCAAAAAAAAAAAAAAAATTGGAGAAGACTTAGATTGGTCACATGGTACTAGGTTACTTGTTTACATCTCTCACAATTATGTCAAAGCCAAAAATTAATGATAAGCCACACGAAAAAGCAATAAAATATATCCTAATTTAATATTTATAACGTCAAAGGAATATTGGTACTCTATTGATTAAAAAAGTTAACATACTTTTTTTTTTTGTAATCACTATCATTTAAATCTCAATTTACTAGAAATTAACTCCAATTAAGTTTTAATTCCGAAATGATGAATGGTTTGTTTTATATATATTGGATTATAAAAATAAACTTTGTTTTAATATTGAAAGATGTCCTAAATATTAACAAAAAAAAACTAAAATGGAATGGAATGGGATGTTACTGTACCCTTCTCATAAAATATTATTCGACTTAATAGTATTTTTTTTCTAATTTATTTTTTGTTTTTCAATTTTATTTTTTAATTTTAGATTTATTTGAGAATGAGCTTCATAATTGTTTTTAATGAGGTTGTTTCAGTTTTATAAACTTAATCGTGAGTTGGCTAGTTAACTTAATTGACTTGAGTTTTTTCTATTTTTATCTAATTAACTCTTTTTTTTATCTCAATTTCATCTTTTAATATTGGATTGATTAAAAATTATATTTTATGATTTGTTTTGGTTTATTTTTTATCAGGTTATCCTTATCTCATGACTAACTCGGGTCATGGGTTTGGTAGCTAACTTGTGTTAACTCAAACTATTTTTTGTGTTTTTTTAATCTATTTTTCAATTTCAATTACATCCTTCAATATTAAATTTATTGAAATTGAACTTCATAATTTATTTCAATTTGCTTTCTATTGGGCTATCTCGGTCTCATATCTCGAGTTCACGAGTTTAGATGGTTAACTTGAGTTATTTTTTTGTTTTTTTATTGATTTTCTTTTCAATTTTATCTTTCAACATTAAGTTTATTGGAAATTAAGTTTCATGATTTGTTTTGATTTACTTTTTATCTTTGTTATCATGGTCTCATGACCTGACATTCAAATTGGTAGGTTAACCCGAGTTGACCTAAATCAATCCAATATGTTGTCGTCTCAATATTTATAAATTAAATTTAATTTTGAATATTTATTCTGAGTCAAACTATTAATTATTTAAATAATTTTTAAACTTGTAAAATGGATTGTGTCATATCAGAATAATTACGTAAATAAAGATTTGTTAGTTAATCAAACTAATAACATATTCTTATCTATCGACAAACAAAGGCTTACTATTTTTTTTATTTAATTGACTAATGACAAACCCAATTCATTCCCATTTTTCCTAACCGATTATATTTCATGTTATCGTGAAACTGTTCTTATAAATATATTATTAAATATTATTCATTTAAAGATATGGGTTTTGATCACATTTGACCATCAAATTAAACTACAAACCCTTCAGAAATTCAAACGCATTTATCATTATTAAATTCTACGACGGGATATTTATTTCATATATTAAGGCATTCACTTAGGTTTTCTAATGGTTGAGATATTGGCTTTTGGATTAATCTTTATATAGTAAAAATACAATTTTCCATAATTAATTCATGGATTTTCTACACTCATATACTGTGAATTAAAAGAAATTATAGTCATCTATTTTCCCATGATAAATTACAGGACGAAGATACCCTCCAACAACATTTAGCTAGAAGGTGGACATGTCTTGGCTTGCACAAGCTATGGGAAGGGAAATCATGTGGCCATGAACAGCATCTGTCTTCATCATCTACCAAAAGACACGTCAAGATTCTGGTTTCATTATCATAAAACAATTAAAAAGTATGCATGATCTCGTCATTAGAAAATGCCAAGTGAAGATGCATGCCATCATGATGTCAGTCTTGCTATTTCTTTCAAATCCAAGGGCTTTTTTGCCTCACGGCATGCATATAAGCTCATGCTCTCTCCCTCCTTTGCACTACATGCCTTCTCCTCCTCCTCCTCCTCCTCCTCTCTGTCTTTCCCTTGGACAAGAAATTGTAAAGGACTTGAAATGAGAGGAGCCGCCGTGTTGTTGTCGGTGCTGCTGTTTGCCACTAATTGCCACTTTGCCTTCTCTTTCATAGAAGGTAAGCTTCAGAGCTCGAAGACACTTGCATATGTCTTCATGGTTTTCACAACCTTAAACACAATGGCTAGCTAGTAGCTACTACCCACCATGATGTTCCACCAAAAACCCACCTGGTTTCATAGTTTTGTCCCTTGATAGGATCATCCAAAGCATTTTGGTCCTAATTAATATAGTTGGCAAAGTCTATTGTGCACAAATCTCTAGCTAGGTCTCTCACAGCCATATTTTGCACCTTGTTTGCTATTATCTAGTCTCTAGAGTATTGATTAATCAGTACCAATTCATCTTTTTTCACCATTCTTGACCTTATAAATTGCTTAGCCACACGCAGTCTGTTCCAGCAAAATTTAGAGATTTCGATTCTTGCAGTGATGAAGATGTTCAAAAACAGAGTCGCCATTAAGTTCAATAGATCAAAATACTCGTTTTTTCTGATTGCTTTGGTTCTGCTTCAAGTATATCTATGGCAGTTTTTGTTTTCACGGTACAGCTATATTTTTAAAAAAATTGTTTTCTTTTATGGCAGTTTTTCTTTTCTTCAGATTATTATTTTTTTTGAATCATTTTGAATTGCACCACTGTAGCTCATCTTTTGTAGAAAGCAGAAAGGACATGGCATTCCAGGCTGAGCCAGTGAGGCACGTGATCCTTAAATTGTATCTCGGTTTTTGAAGACAGGGTGTTTATAGCACCAGGCGTACCACCTTCCTATTTATAGCTTATAACACGTCACTCGTCCCTTTACCAAAATATTTTACTCATTTTTTGCTCCTCTCCTTTTCTTACTTTCTAGCTTCCCCCACTCCCTTTTTTTACTAAGATTTCACATATAATTTAGATATTATTCAATTGAACATGACCTAAGATGGCCATGAGAGAGACATGGAATTTTGTATTTACAAAATCATTATGATTTAATTATATAACATTACAAAATGAGTTGAATGCAAAGAATGTTTTTGTCGGATAGTATATAGCAGGGATAGTTGAAGCACACTCCATTTGAGAAATTAGACCTTGGGCTCGAGCCACCGTTTTCCACCACCATCATTGTACTGAAAAGAATTATGTTTTTGCATGTTTTCAATTTATTTTCTTAAATGAACATCATGGTGTCATGGTCTTTTAAGTTTTTTTGCCGTAAGTTTTCTCAAGAAGTTGAATTTGTCGATCATAATGCAGGGCTAGTAGAGAATGGCAACTTCGAGCTTAGCCCGAAGCAATCGGATATGAAAGGAACACAGATGATCGGACGCTATGCATTACCAAAATGGGAGATTTCAGGCTTCGTGGAGTACATCAAAGCAGGCCAGAAACAAGGGGACATGTTGCTAGTAGTGCCAGAAGGAGCCTATGCAGTAAGGCTTGGAAATGAGGCATCAATTAAGCAAAGACTGAATCTTACAAAGGGAATGTACTATTCTATCACATTTAGTGCAGCTAGAACTTGTGCTCAAGAGGAAACATTGAACATTTCGGTTTCTCCTGAATGGGGTGTGTTGCCAATGCAGACTATGTATAGTAGCAATGGATGGGACTCGTATGCTTGGGCATTTAAAGCCTTGATCAGTCCTGTTGAGTTTCTTATTCACAATCCTGGAGTTGAAGAAGATCCTGCTTGCGGTCCACTTATTGATTCAGTGGCAATTACTTCCTTATATCCTCCTAGACCAACAAATAGTAAGTTCCTTGTAAATTTTCTATGCATCAAACTTATGGGTTGCTAGGCATCAATTATCAAGAAGGATACAGAAATATAGGACAAGTTGTTGATGTGAAGTTAATGGATCCTCATTCAATTATGTCCCTCAATGCCACTGCAATGAGAGACCTCAGAACACTATCTCAACTTGATATTTAGCCATTAGTAAGTAGCAGGGCACTCAAGGACTATCTTCCCCGGTTGCCCCACAATATTTATGGACTGGCCTTTAAGTATAGAAATTCGGTACCACTTATTTTCTTGTCGTTTTCACCAGGGGACAAGTATAGGAAAGTAATAGGACTAGATTATTAAGAGGACAATGGTCCAAGTAGAGAAAAGGATTGGAGAATAGTATACGCGATGTTTGCTTTGTAAGACTTGATAGGTAGTCTTAAATTCAGCTCTAAAAATGTTAACCTGCAAGTAGTCTGCAGATTAGCTATAATTAACTCGGCTCAATGGATTTAAGACATTAAGATGCTTTGTAAGATTCTATCAATGAAAGAATCCTAGCGGTAAATAGCTATAATTAACTTGGCTCAATGGATTTGAGACATTAAGATGCTTAACTTGCAGCCTGCAGATTGCAACTTGACCTATGCAGAGCCCTGTATTTAATGACTACTTGATGCTTGGGTCCCATTGCAGTTGTTCCTTTCTGTTTGAACTTTGAATCGTTACTCAACATGGTTCTTGGTTATTGTGTCCTGCTATAAGCACCAAAATGTTGAGTTAATGCTAAACAACTTACGATTTTATGCTATATTTTGCAGAGAACATACTGAAAAATGGAGGTTTCGAAGAAGGTCCATATGTGTTTCCTAACACGACCTGGGGTGTCCTAATCCCACCCAACATTGAAGATAAGCACTCTCCACTCCCTGGCTGGATGGTTGAATCCCTTAAAGCTGTTAAATACATAGATGTAGAGCACTTTTCAGTGCCTCAAGGACGACGTGCCGTAGAACTTGTAGCAGGCAAAGAAAGCGCCATTGCACAAGTAACCCGTACCGTAATCGGCAAAACCTATACCCTCTCATTCGCAGTGGGAGATGCCAGCAATTCATGTGAAGGGTCAATGGTTGTCGAGGCGTTTGCCGGCAAGGACACACTCAAAGTTCCTTATGAGTCCAAGGGCAAAGGTGGATTTAAGCGTGCTGCGCTCAAGTTTGTTGCTGTTTCTACTAGAACAAGAATAATGTTCTATAGCACATTTTACACCATGAGGAGTGATGACTTCTCTTCTCTATGTGGACCTGTTATTGATGATATCAAGCTGTTGAGTCTCCGAGGAACATGAATCATTAAAAGCTAATTAAGGTTATTGATAAGTCTTTAAGTGGCTGGATGTATGAATTTCGCTGTCACGGTTATACCATGTATGAATATTTTTGCTATATAAGAGAGGCAAGCAAGCAAGGGGTTTTAAGGGTGAGTTTTTAGCATGATATATCAAGAAAAATGGAAGTATATATTTTACTAATATCAGGGTAGTTTATAGTAGTACTGTGATTTTATGAGAGTGGGGTTCTGTTCTGTTTTTAGCAAAATAAAATGAAGTTTTTAAAGTATTCTTGATATGAATGCTTGGTGAATGTTCATCTCACAATGCTCTTTGACATTACAGGACTAGAAATGCTTGAATCCTGAGCATTTGATGATAGTTTTTGAAAGATGAATCAATATCATTCCAGGACGAACAGTTTTCTGCTCGGCAGAAACAAGACTTGCAAGCAGCTAATTTCCGGGAGAGGCCAAAGGCTCAAACAATAAGAGTCACCAGACATCCTGCTAGAGGCCATCCCCAGTTGATCATCTCTTATGGCTAGTCCCATAGGCATGATGAGGAAGGAAACTGGAGAGAAAAGAGAAAGTGCCCCGCTCCAAATAACCCCCTGTGTTAGCTAGGCAGCCAATCCACTCGCTGGCTTCTTTGTAAATTTGATAGAGATGCATGGTTACCACCCATTTTCTATCTTGGACCCAATCAATCTGCATATTGTTGATTGGAAGTCCATCAAAAGGACTTCCAAGAAGGTTTAATATGAGCTGCTTACTAGAAATAGATTGCACTGGTTATTTGGTGGCTGTGTCTTTTGCCGCCGATCAGACTAATTTTTTTAATATATTAAAAGTGACAAGATCTTTTTTTCTTTTTTTACAATGTTATAAAACTATTAATTCATTTCATAGAATCAAATATAATATTAAAGACCGGTAAAAATATAATTTAACTTAAAAAAAACTCCAGATGACAGCTTTTTAAAAAACAAATATTGAGACAATGACAAATTAAATCAACCTTGGTCCTCACGTAACTCGGTTCATGGACTCTATTGAATTTAATAATTTTTTATAAATATTTTTATTTAATTATATGATAAAATAGATGCTCATAAAATTGAGCATCAACCTAAAAATAAACAATTATTTGAGAGAATGATAATCTTATAAAAAATAAATAAAAATAAATCATGCAGTCTATTTCCCAACTAATTCAATATTAAAAGATAAAATAAAAAAATAAAGGAAAAAAAACATATTTGATTAATAGGTAAACTTGTTAAACCTGTGAATCGAGTAACTCGAGCTAGCATGTCAAACCTATAAATTAGGTTATGGATTCCACTGAGATTATAATTTATTTTATTTTGAAACTTTTTTTTATGTGATAGTTTGATAACAAAAATAGAATATCATAAAATTAAACACAATCTAATACCGAGACTTTTTTTTATACCACGATAACATAATAGAAAATAAAACGAAATCAAATATGAAACTAAATTCTTAATGAACTCAATATCTAAAGATGAAATAAAAAAAATAATTAATTAAAAAGGAAAAAAATAGTTATACTTGATAGACCAGCGAACCAGGTCAACCAGCCAGACTTGTGGACAGATTCATGAACTTTATAAAGTTTAATAACATGAATTTTCTATTAAAATAATTTTTTAAAACTATATGAGAAAAAATAGACATAAAAAATTCAAGTTCAATTAAAAAAAAAACACATCATCAACTTGTAATTCGAACAACCTCAAGTTTAATAACATGAATTTTCTATTAAAATAATTTTTTTAAACTATATAAAAAAAAATAGACGATAAAAAATTTAAGTTCAATTAAAAAAAAAAACACTTCATCAAGCTTGTAAATTGAGCAACCCAGGTTGTCCTGATAAACCACAAATCACGTTAACCCTATAGAAATGCAAAATAAAAAGAAACAAATTATAAAGTCAAATTCTCGATTACCTCAATATTAAAAGATAAAATTAACAAAAACAAATTAAATAAAAGATCATAACAAAAATTCAATAACAAAAAAAAAAGTAAAATATTATGAATTACTAAAGTGTTATAGGTGTGAATAAACAGTGATTTTTCTATACCTTTTAGTTTTTATTAACTAGATTTTACACACTTATGGGGCATACTTCAAAGCTAATTTTTATATAAATTCTGACAATTAAGATTAAAATAAATATATGGAAGAGCTTGTAGTGTTTAAATTGAAGAGAAGAACATGTAATTTTTAAGTCGAAATCTCTGCATCTTATTTATGCATGATGAAAAATATTTGTATTAACAATGTTATTTTTTAATATAAACACAAAATATTTAATATAACTATTTACAAGAATCCCGATAATTTAAGTTAAAGAGAGAGAACAATTATTTCATGAGACAAAATATCATTTCTTTATTACTTTTTTTTATAATAAAAACATGTCTTTTTTTATTAGTAGCATGTTTTATAAACCAAAACCTATTATATTCTAAAAAAGCAAGTTTCAAAAAACAAAAACCATATATTTATTGTTTTTATTAATTCTGGTGTTCGTCCTACGTTGCAGATTAGATCAAGTAAACTAAACCGTAAAAAAAAAATCTTTTTTGTTGTTAATTAAGAAAAAAGTTCATTCTTTTTTCAAAATTTTAATTATTTTTTTTTCTCAAGTTAGAATAAATAGAAATCTATAAGTCTCTCCATGCTTGTAAAAGTTAAAATTAATGAAAAACTGGGTACGGACCAAATCACAAGGATTCAATTGCCTAAACTGAAACTAGAAGGTTGTCTTTGTAGGAAATTAATACCATAAAAGTAACTTCTAGTGTCATTAAACCCTTGATATTCAAACTTTTATCGGAATGGTGATGGGAAATTTATATATTTTGAATAGATTCCCTCACCTCACCTTTGTCTTTCAACAGGTTCCTAAAGATTCAGCTAGTTTGAGAGAACACTCCCACAGCGAATATATGTTATAAGAACTATGAATAATTTGTTAAAGAGATCGTGATGCTGTGGCAGCAAGTCAATTTTTTGCCAAACGACAAAGGCAATTTGAGTAACCGGCGCAAATCCTTGTTTGCTGTGGAAATGGTGGTGAGGGGGATTGTTGCCATCAAATTTATTGTGTTTCAAATTTGGTTGTATCACTGTTTTGAAAGCCCATTTGTTGATCTTATAGTCTGAAAAAGGCAAGTTTCGTTTGAAACGGTTCTTATAGGCGAAGCCAAATTACTGTAACAATATAACATCATTTACAGCCTCTAGGTTTTCGTTTATTGTATTAGTCTATAAAATGAATGAGAAGTCGCCCTGGTTTTAATTCATAGAAAAAAAGACGAAAGAAGGATGGTATAATCAGCTAATCAGCACAGCGCTAGAAATTCAAGGACAGAGCAACACCAGGAGCATCCTACATAGATTAGTACCATAAAAAAGGATGGTATAAACAGAGCAAGACACCCCCTGCAAAATGATGAATGGGCAACTCGAAAAGAACAGGTCAGTGATAGACCTGAAATCATTCAGTTTATACCATATCCTCAAAACCATACAATCAAAGCCCCTCAGATTCCAACAAGGACCATGTCTCTTCTATTCTTTTACTCAAACGCGTCATCATCGTCATCTGGAAGAGGTTGGCTAGCAGCAGCAGCAAGTTCGGCTTCATGCCTGTTAAGAGTACAGGGAGCAAGAACAAATGTTAAAAAATAAATGATGATATGAACATAAATGACAGGATATAAAGAGACACAAGACATGATGATTTGCTGTATCAACTATTTAAAGAAAAAGAATCCAACGGGCTCTTGTACACTTGCTCAACACAAACACATTGATTGTGTAACATAAGTTAATTTTTAATAAATCATTGAAATTCCTTTCTTATGGGTTCTTTTATAAACAATGCACATAATGCACATGAAGATTTGTAAATATCCATGGAGATTAGAGAGCAAAAGACTGATAAAAGATGGCTAATCTTAAACAGCACAAAATACTTACTGTGCTTGGGCTACAAGGTCGATAGGCACTTCTGGGGGAGCCAAGGCTGGAGTCTCAACAAAATGCAAGTTAGGATCCCTACAGTCACAAACAATCCCAAATATTATCACTTCGCGTCAACAGAAATTACAAAAGGTTGAAGGCATTCAGATTGAAATTATGATAATTTTTTACCCAGCAAGTTTTCTAGCAAGGTACAAGAATGGCTTCTCAAAATTATAGTTGCTCTTAGCTGAAATCTCATAGTATTGCAGGTTCTTCTTCCTGTGAAAGGTAACCTGCTTTGCCTTCACCTGCCTGTTCTTTACATCCACCTTGTTTCCGCAAAGAACAATAGGAATGTTTTCGCAGACCCTGAAGAGTAGACAGCAGATAGTGATAAAAAAATGTATTAGATGAGCTTGACAATAAGAATTGAATTTAATTTCAGATCAGAACAAAGAACTCTAACACACCTGCAAAGATCCCTATGCCATGTAGGAACATTCTTGTATGTCAACCGAGCAGTAACGTCAAACATGATTATAGCACAGTTACCATGGATGCTGCACCATAGGTACAATTGTAATGCAGTTAGTCACTTCAACATACCAAGAAACAAAATTACAGAGAGGGTCAGGAAATAGAAAAGAACTAGTACAAAGATAAAGGTTTGCTAAAATCCAGAATAAACCCTCTAGGCATATAAACTAATCCATTAATCCATACTTAAAAAAGGTTTAGACTAATCAATTCACCCAAGACAAACTAGATCTACTGATGTAAAGAGAAATGTTGTTCAGATATTCAGGTGTGCAAAACAACAAAGTGAAACTAAGACATCACTCAGAATCTGTGACATCAACCAAGATCCTAAAACCTAGAATATAACAATAACATGAACAATAACCTTGAAGACAAATCCCCCACACAAAAAAAACGGCAGAAAAAAAAAAACAAAAAAACCTTGCATTCTTCATCTTTTTCATAAATTAACACCACACAATCAGCACAAAAGATTACAAATGGGATATCTAAAAAGATAAAATCTTGCAATTAAATACCAAATCATCCTCGTTGCATAAATCCCGATAGTTGAAACCCATACACTTTGTTTACAAAAATCTAGAATGGAAACAAACAATCACTTACTAGTATCCATCTCTAAGACCTCCAAACTTCTCTTGACCAGCTGTATCCCAGCAATAGAATCTAATTTTACCACAATTAGTGAAGAAATCCAAAGGATGAACTTCCACACCAATAGTTGCTGTATTCACCAAAAATATGTAAACAAATTAATAACTAGCGCACTACAAAACCAACTAAGACAAGCACACAAGAATCAATCAAAATAACAAAAGTTAAAACTTACGCTCATATTTCTTCTCGAACTCGCCAGTCAGATGCCTTTTCACAAATGTTGTTTTCCCTGCATTGAGCAAACACCGAGAAGCCAAAAATCAAAAACCCCCTATGCTCTTAATAAAATAAAATAAAATCAACACCCTAAATCCAAAAACCCATCAAAAACCAAAACCCTGAATCCCTTCCCACAAAACAAATTTGTTTTTCTTTTTCAAATACCCATATTCTTTTTAAAAAAAAGAATCAAAACCCAAATTTCCTTTTTCACAAATATATCTCATCTTCTACCCAGAAGAAGAAAATCAAAACCAAGTCTAAAAAACACCAAGAATCAATACAAATCAACTAATCCAGATCAACAAACTTCAAAAATCACAAAAAAATGACAAATTTAACCAAAACAGAATCTCAAAAAGAGATATACATACATACCTGTACCACCATCGCCAACAATCACAAGCTTGAAGCTTGGATAATCAACAGTTTGCTGATTCGGCAAAGCCTACACCAATTACCAAAAAAAAATCATCAAAAAGAAAATAAAAATGAAATCTTGAGATTATTGCAATATAGAAAATGAGAAGTGAAAACATGGGCTTTACTTGCTCACCATTTGAGTTTTAAGACTTGGAATTGAAACAGAGAGAGCTACCGCTACTACTACTATTGGATTTGAATTTTAGAAGGCTTCATGTGAGGGCTAAAGGGGCTTTTTTGTAAGGAGGAGAGAGTAGAAAGATCTGGGACGTTGGTATTTGTGGGCTCTTTTTAGACGGTGTTGATCGAGGGAGTGGAGATTATAACTTGGCTTAAAGCTGCCGCTAACGCTGCTGAACCATAGGTGTTGTTCAGCTTCACATTTTGCCCGTTTGACATGACTTTTTTTTAAAGTAGTTTTTAAATTTTTTTTAAAAAAATAATAATAAATTATCGTTTTTATTTAGAGATAAGTAAAAAAATAAAAAAACTGATTAAACCGAAAAAATAAAAAAAATAACTGAAAAAATTAAACTGTGAAAAAAAACCGATTATACAAATTAGAATTTTAAAAAAACCGATCGGTTTAATTTTGATTTTATAAGCCTGAAACCGAAAAAACCAAACCGAACCTAAATCGAAAAAACCGAGCTAAACTGAAAAAATCGAGCCAAATCGATTTGAACCGATTTTTGTTCTAAAAAAACGAATCGAAACCAGTCAGTTTAAACTAATTTCGGTTTTAAAAAAAAAATTAGTTTATTTTATTTTTATCGAACCAAATCGAAAATGAACATCTCTATTTTTATTTATTTTTCATGATTTTAATATATTAATATTAAAATAATATATTTTCAATTAAAAATTATTTTAGAAAAAACAAGTGAAATAGAGTTGATTGTTATTTATGCTCAGGCCATGAAAACAGACTCATTTAATTTTATTTTATTTTAATAATACTCGGTTATTTACTTATGAATGCAGTAAAAGAAAAATTATAATATTTAGTTAATTATCTTTGATTAGAGTTATTATCAAGATAATGTTTGTTTTTAAAAATAATTTTTGTTTAAAAATATATTAAAATAATTTATTTTATTTTTAAAATTTATTTTTGATATCAAAATTATTCAAAATTATAAAAAAAATTAAAAATTTAAAAAGTCTTTTTAACAAAAAAAAAAATAAAAACAAACAATTAATTGGATAAGCTATAAGTGTTGGTTTTTTTTGCTAGTTCAATGGTGGAAAGCTTTCTCTTTTTATTTTTATTTTTTTCCCTTACAAAAACATGATGAGAAACAAAAACTAGGTAGCTGGCAGCCTACATATAGTTACATAAGATGGAGATTTAACGAGAAAATTCAAGGTCCATTGAACATTTCATTAAACAAAGAATTGAAATGGGAAATGGGCTTACATCTTGAGAGTGATCCAAAGCTTCAATCTCAAGAACCTAGTAAAGGGAAATGGGCTTACAACTTGTTTCGACAGTCGGAAGTCTTGACGAGGGCATTGCTGGCCATGGTGGATGCTGCAGCTGCTTCAGTATGCTTGGGTGGCCATGGTAGCGTTTAGGATGAGGCTGTTGATTAACGTGATTGGCTTCCTAATTCTTTGGGATATAACCTGGTTACTAGGAGCTGGGTTTGTATTGAATTCTAGGGTTTTTTTGTGTGTGTTTGTGAGGTTTCCAGCGATACCGGAGGATGTGTGAAGTCTGATGTTGTGGGTGTTTTTGACACGGGATGTTCTTATAGAATCCTGAAACGTCAGTGTATGATATTGGAATATACAGAACAGTGTGGAGTTTAGGGATTCGATTCAGGCCTTGCAAGGTTCAAAACATGAATTCTCAGCCCATGAATATTCTAAAGAAAAGAACACTGCTAAAAAACAGGAGTCTATTAGTAACTGCCTAGTCAGAAGAAACTAAGAATGCGTTTTTAAATTATTTTTTTTTAATTAAAATTTAATATAGTTTGTATGTTTTGAATCGTTTTGATGTGTTGATGTCAAAAATAATTTTTAAAAAATGAAAAAACATCATTGACATGCATTTCGACACAAAAAGTTATTTGAAAAGCAACCGCTACCACACTGTCAAGCACTCTTTAAAATATGTTGCTGATAAAAATCAGGAATTAACAATAGATATTGTCAAATATAAATAATAGATATTAATTTTTTATTTAGCAATAATTTATATGTTGTTGAAATTCAGTTGCTAATTGTATAATCAGCAATGGATATTTCATCGCTAATCACCATAGCTGATCAATAACAGATATTACGTTGTTGATCTGTTGTTAATTAGCAATGAAAAATTTATTGCTGATTTGTCCAATAATTATTTTTTAAAACATGAATTTTTTTCTCATTTATTGAATTTCTTATAATTATTTGTGGATATTTCAAAAATTATAGAAAAATATAATAAGAACATAAATTAATACTAGAAATTATTTTATCAACAATAATAAGTCAAATAAAAATAAATATCATAATAAATTTAAAAATCCTGTTAAACTTACATCAATATAGATAAGTCACAATTTAATAAATATGTGCTATCATAGAAGTGGTGGTTGGGATGGTGGTGGAAACAAACCAAAACAATGCTGACCATCATAAGGTGGGATCGGTATATGAGGGTCGAGGTCTAGGTCGATATACTGGATTAGATAAGGGATACGTAAGTATCGTCATCTGTGGAGCCACATGTGATGGCATAGATGAAGTCATTGGTGCCGACATACATTGGTCCATATTCGATGCCCAAGCTTGGTATCCCATGTTACTAAGAAATTTTTTGATAGAAGTCATCTCCTGCTGTAGTGATAAAATATGACCATCTCTTTCCTTTATTTGCTCTTTCAATGCGTGAATTGATGAACTTGAAGGTGTTGACTCATCATATAGGATTGTAATGAAGCACTTGTACTAACCATGGATTTTGGAATATCAGGTGCACAATATATCTATCCTTTGTAACTCCTTCTATAACCACAAACCAAGTTGCTCCATCAAATGAATGATGATTTTCCCGATCAGTTTCATATCTTGAAATCATCTTTTTTTTTTATAATTCTCATACATTAAAATTAAATATAATAATAAATTCATTTTAATTTTAAATAATAATTAAATTATATAAAAAATATTTACAACAATTTTTTTAGACTTGTTATCTATGAAGGTTTCAGGCTGCTTGGCACTCTGATGCAACACCGAAAACACATCATCCCATAGAGGTTCTTTTCCACCTGTCTTTTACTTGCTATCAACAAAAAAAAAATATTAGAAAATATAAATACAAAATTTTAAAGTCCATTGTAACAAATAAAAAAAAATATTATCATGCTAGCTCGATATGATGTGAATGACACTATACCTCCAGAATGAGTGCTTAATTTACCATTTGTTTCAGTTAGCCGATTATTCCTTGCAGATTTTGATCTCCTTTGAAATTCAGGGGTTGACCAAATATCTTTAATCATTTGATTCTAATCGTCATTATTTATCCAAATTGGATCTTTATTAATAAAATCCATAATATTTGTGGTGTTTCTGTTTGACATAGCTCTATTACGAGCTCGAGTCAACTCTTTGGTTCAAAACAATTCTAGTCTTATCTTCCCAAATCTTACAAAAATTGGTTCATCGTCCTCAGAAAATGTATATTTTTTCTACCAAAAAAACCTCAACATAATTGCTAACTAACCTCTATAATTACAATGCATAGACAACTAGTAGCCAAAAAAATGAACAAAAAATATTGTTAAAATAATAACTTCTTAACTACATCATAAAATGGAATTTAATTTGTCTTATATTCTTATTATTATAATATTTTTTAAAATAAAAAATATATATGAGTTGGTTTGACACAATGAACCAAGGTCATTGAAATGAAAAATTACGCAAACTAAGAACTCTATTAATACACCATTGCTTAACATTCAGCCTTACACCAAACAAAAGTCTCGAATGAAAAATGCTCGCTAAGAACAAAAGAAAAATCATGAACCAAAAGAATGACATTGGTTCACGGTCATGCAATCTAATTATAAGTAATGATGCTCTGTACGAATCTCAGATTCAAACAATTACAGAACTTTCATGGTAACTTAACTCGTATCTTTACAAAGGAATGCCATCAACAATTGCTACATGTATTAATAAGAAACGCATCACCAAAGCAAAAGGCAATCATGTTTTAAACCTCTGTAGTAAATGGGGACAAATAATGAAAGTTCAAACCTACTGTTTCTTGAATTTAAGTCTTAAGTCTCATGTTTCTTTATGGCTTTACAATAACCTATTTTTATTATATATAGATTTTTGCATCCTCCTAGCAAAATAGTTACCTATTACATATTTCTAGTCCTACAATGCTAGTTGATTTCATTAACACATAATTATATCTAAAATTAAAATACAAATGTGTAATCACAAACCTTAAACTCTTTAAAAAGTTCATCCCTATAAGTTGAGTCAACTCTTTCCCAATTATGTCATGCTCCTTTAAAATTTTAACCTCAAAATAAGTTCAATCTCACGCTCACACGATGAGTTATTGAAGCTTAAAAAATGACAAAGATTCATTAAAATAATGAAGCTTAAAAAATAATTATAAAGCACAATAACCTTATAAATTTCAACTTGCTCTATTGTTCCATATAAATGAAGCTCTTTTTTTTTGTAATTGGATCTTTATGTGTGTGAAAACCCTCATTTTGAACTCTTTGCTCGTGATGCAATGAAGAAGATGTTGAATCGTGGATTGATGGGACGTCATCTCAATCCTCTGAATCTCTAGCATTACAATTGTCTCCCTCATCACCTAATCCTTTTGCATTAACAGTATCTCCCTTATCTTCATCATTATCACCATTATCACTATCTACTCTCTCATAGTGTTCTCCTCTATCTTCCTCAACTCTCTCACATCTCCTAACAACCTTGCCCCTCCAATCATAATAACCCTCATCAACATTATATCCTCCAAAGTATATGGGTGATCTCGAGGGAAACCTTCTTGAGTTTGAAGTAAATCTTGAAAGTGAGAACCCTCGTACGATTGATAATCATCCCTTCTCTCATAATCTTTTTAAGTATGATGTGTACTCAAAGTAAGATTATAGCAATCATGCAACTCATGATGAATAGGTTGATGAGAAATGGATGCTTGGCTATTTAGCTTGGATGAAGGGCCATTTGATCTAGATGAAGTGGTCCTATTACTCTTGGAACCTAATACAGAACCACGTCGAGGCATGCTAGATACCTGAAATAGAATAAAAAAATTAACATCAATAATAAACATTATAGAATAAATATAACTGAATTATTTTTAATTATTGAATATGAACTAATTAAAACAATAAGAAAATAAAAAGGAACAAAATAATTATTTTTAATAAATACCATTAATACAAACACAACTTACATCACTTAAAAATAAGTCCAAATACAATAAATAAAAAATAAATTTTACAATAAATCATCATCATGCTGCTCATCATTATCATCACTCATAACCACATCATCGTAATCATCATTAACATCATCATCAAATTCTTCTTCTGAAACCCTTTCAGCTTCTACCGAATTTGCATGTAACTGAAGCAATTCATAATGATTGATTTCTGTATAATATGATGCTTCAACAAATATATTTGGATCATCAAGTGTCTGGTTAGGAATGACACGACATGGTTGAGAAATATCATTTGACTAAGCGACATCAAATGATTTCATATTGTTATCATATTTAATAAATTCACTCATGTCAACGTTATAGCGACTTCTAGTAGTTGTCTTAATAACTATCCACCATTCAGAAGATTTATTATTAGGTGAACATGTATAGTAGACTTGTTGATATTGTTGCGCTAACACAAAATCTTCATTTTCATATAGTTGAGAAGTATGCTTGATTTCAACCAAACCATTTGAACGATGCATTCTAATTCTTCTTCTTGTATCATACGAATGACATTTAAACATGAATATCTTGCACTTACTCCCTAAATATTTGTTTCAAGGCTAGGTTGTATAGCAATCCCTTTCCCATAAAAGAGTTTAAAAGATTTCTCCTTTGGTGGTTCGTGTGAATTATCATTGGAGGTCAAACACTTGGACAACTTATAATTTGCGACAACCTAGCCTTGAAACAAATATTCAAAACAAAAAATAACATCAGATCTTTAGGTAATATTTACATAAACCCTAAAAAACTTTAAATCTATCTAACGGGATTCTTGGGACTTTTGAAAATAATTTAAATTTATTATTTTCACTACGTGTATGTGTTTTAGAAAACCCAACAATGCAAAGATACACTTACAACAAAAATCACATCGTATAATTTTCTCTTACAATACAAAAACATTATACCAGAACTTATCAATTTTTAGAAATGAGATAGATATCATTTTTTTAAAAAAATAAAGTAATGTTGGAGTTATATTTTATAAAAATCTTTTAATAGAGTCATGTACATATATAATTTTGATATATAAAAAATTATTAATTTATATATTAAATGGGATAAAATATGTTATCTTTAGGTTGTAATAATTTAATATATTCATTCCAAGTTCGATTATCCATTAAATATTAAAATATTATTTAATTAAAATTATTAATTTATCACATCTAAAACTAAAAAAAAATCTGAACACAATAAGCATAATTCCAATACATGACCCACACGTCAAGCGATCAAACCCTAGATTCCCAAAAATCGGACGGTCTAGATTCGTGCGTCAAACTTAAGCCACCTGAACCAGTTTGAATTTTGAAAACCTACATAGCTTCCATCCTCTACACACACGTCACTCTTTGAATAAATATCCACCCTCCACGTAACGAAGCCCATGTTCACCAACGTTCCAGATCTTCCAATTCCCTGAACCTTACCGCACAAGATCTCCTTAAAACCTCTCTCTATAAAATCATTTTAAGAACAGCCTCTTTAATCTCTCTCTCTGTCTCTCGAGCTTCGCTATTTTGAAAAATTAACCCAAAATGGTGAGTGTTTATCGTTCATTTCTTTAATTAGATCTAATTGCAATCTCTGGTTATCTTATTGATTTGTTACTGATATTATTTATTGGGTTTTGGTTATTTTTAGGCTTTGCCGAATCAGCAAACTGTTGATTATCCAAGCTTCAAGCTTGTAATTGTTGGTGATGGTGGTACAGGTATAAATTTATCTTCGTCAAAGCTCTGTGCGGTTAAATCTTTATCGGGTTTTTTTATCTGGTTTTTGTGTTTTGTGTTGATTTGTAGTGATTTTCTTTGGCATTTTGATTTTTCCTTCAAAAGGAAAGTTGGCTTTTTCATTAAAAGATTGAATTTTTCAGTTGTTTGCAATTTGGGGTTTTGATTTTCTCGATATAAAACATGGGTTTTAGTTTTTAGCTTCTGGGTATTTGATAACATGAAGAGAATGTTTGTTTGTGAAAATTGTTATTTTGGGGTTTTGATTTTTAATGTTCATTTTGTTTTGGGTTCTGACTTGTGGCATCTGGGTGGTTTTGAATTGTAGGAAAGACCACATTCGTTAAGAGGCATCTTACCGGAGAGTTCGAGAAGAAATACGAGCGTAAGTTAATATGTATTTTGTTTGTTATTGTTGAATAATCTTATGTTTTAGTTCTTTTTTGTTTATTGATTGGTTGATGTTTTTGTGATGAATACAGCAACTATTGGTGTGGAAGTGCACCCCTTGGATTTCTTCACTAACTGTGGCAAAATTAGATTCTATTGCTGGGATACAGCTGGTCAAGAGAAGTTTGGTGGTCTTCGAGATGGATACTAGTAAGTGATTTATTGTAAGATTTTATCTTTCTTGATATTCTATGTGAAATTTTATGTGCTGATTGCGAGATGTTATTTTATGGAAAACATGAAGAATGCAAAAAATGTTTTTGGATCAATTTCATTTATATGGGGGATTTGTCTACAAGATTACTGCTTGTGTTATATAGATTGTGAGATGTTATTTTATGAAAAACATGAAGAGTGCAAAGGTTGTTTGTGATCAATTTTATTTATATGGGGGATTTGTCTACAAGACTACTGCTTGTGTAATAGTTGTATAGTAGGTTTTAGGATCTTGGTTGTTAACAGATTCTGCGTGATGTCCTAGTCTCACTTTGTTGTTTTGTGAGCAATTGAATATCTGAATACATTTCTGTTTACAGTCGTTAGATTTTGGCTGTTTCTTGAGTTAATTGTTTATGTTAAATTCAAGTGTGATTAATGGACTAGTTTATATGCCTTGAAGGTGTATTCTGGATTTTAACAACCTTTATCTTTGGATGGTATACTTTTATATTTCCTGATCCTGAACCATATCCTACTGTAATTTTGTTTCTTGGTATCTTGGAGTCACTAACTGCTTTGCAATTGAATTTATGGTGCAGCATCCATGGTAATTGTGCTATCATCATGTTTGATGTCACTGCTCGGTTGACATACAAGAATGTCCCTACATGGCACAGGGATCTTTGCAGGTGTGTTGAGTTCTTTGTTCATGATCTATTAATTTCAATTCTTTTTGTCAAGCTGATTTATTTAAATACATTTGTATCACTTTCTGTTGCATAATCTTCAGGGTCTGTGAAAACATTCCAATTGTTCTTTGTGGAAACAAGGTGGATGTGAAGAACAGGCAGGTGAAGGCAAAGCAGGTTACGTTTCACAGGAAGAAGAACCTGCAATACTATGAGATTTCAGCTAAGAGCAATTATAATTTTGAGAAGCCATTCTTGTACCTTGCCAGAAAACTTGCTGGGTAAAGGATAATCTTTTCAATCAGAATGCTTTAAACTCTTGCAATTTCTGTGGACCCCAAGCGATAGTTTTTTGAATTGGTTTGTGACTGCAGGGATCCTAACTTGCATTTTGTTGAGACTCCTGCCTTGGCTCCCCCAGAAGTGCCTATCGACCTTGTAGCCCAAGCACAGTAAGTGTTTTGTTTTGTTTAGATTAGCTATTCTTTGTTAGCCTGTTACTATCTTTAGTCCATGGATCTTTACAAATCTGCATGCATATTCTGTGCATTGTTTATACACACGCATACACAATTACACACAAAAGGGAGAAAAACAGAATTTCTCAAATTTAATGAAAATGAATTCATATAGCGCTGCAAGTGTACAAGAGGCTTGTTTGATTCTTTATCTTTAAACAGATGATATAGCAAAACCATCCATGCTATTTTTCTGGTCTCTTTCTATTCTGTCATTTTGGTAGATACCACCAGTTTAGTTTTTAACATTTGTTCTTGATGCCTGTAATTTCCACAGGCATGAGGCTGAACTTGCTGCTGCTGCTAGTCAACCTCTTCCAGATGATGACGATGATGCATTTGAATAAAGAATAGAAGGGGCATTGTCATTGTTGGAGTGAGAGGCTTTGATTATATGGTTTCAAGGATATGGATTTATGTCCTTTGACTTGTATGAGTATAAATTGAATGGTTTCAGGTCTATGCCGGACCTGTTTGTTTTGAGTTGCTCATTTCATCATTTTCCAGGGGGTGTCTAGCTTTGTGCATTCCATCCTCGTACCTACAGTTTTATACTGCTGATTGATGTCTGTAGGATGCTCTTAGTGTTGCTCTATATCCTTAATTTGCAAGCGTTGTGCTGATTAATGATTAAAATCACGGCCTTTTCATTGGGTGCACGCGATGTGATTACGCTGAGTCCTTCTTGTCTAGTGTGAATTAAAACCTGACTTCACTTTCATTTTATAAACCAGGTAAAATCCAGAGGCTAATTGAGTGATTCGGATGTTTGTGGCGCTAGTAAAATCCTAGTATGCCACTACATTTTATCTTCTTTAATTCCTTGAATTTTCAGCCGCAGAGGATCTGTATGGAGGCTATACAATGGGGAAGGGCATTCCATTATAATTGAGGACAATTGTGGCCAGTCTCGCTTGCTCCATCTATCAATAATTCTAATGATTAAACGAATCTCGAATGAATGTCACTTGGCATGCTTTGATTTGTTCTAGTGTTGCTATCGTGCTTTGTTTTTCAATTATATGTGATCTAATCTTAAACAAGAACAGGTCACGAGGCAGAGCTGAGCATGATCCTGCTATTTATTAAACCTGGTTCGGAGGCATGGCTTGATTATTAGACCTCCACATTAACTTGGCAAGAATTTGACTGGCTGCAACAGCACCACTAACTCGTAACAAATACTTCACGGAGCAACATCCGCCGTGGAGGTGGGTGGGCTCTCGACCTCTATAACGCTTTTCGAAAGATGAGGGAACTGTGTAAAGTGTGTTTGTGGAAACAAGAGAAAAACCAGTGCTTATAGATTACATAAACAAGACAAAACCTGCAAAGAAACTTGGATATATTAAATGAAAAATTTGATAAAAATAATCATAATTTTAGATTTAATCATTGGATTGAAACTCATTTAATCTGGTTTTATAAACCTGATTTTATAGAAAGTCTGGCTGTAATCAACTGAAGTCTGAAAGGCTCACATTACATCTTAGAAAATGTTGTTTTTACCGTTTTAATTATTTTTCTATTTGTTTTTGGATTTTATTTATTTTTCTATTTAATTTTGATTTTTTGTAAGATCTTTTTTACCATTATAAAAACAATTGGTGTCTTAATTTTGAAGTAAGATTATGAATTATTGACTTTAGAAAATATTATAGTATCCTCTGCAATTTTCTCAATTATCTTTGAAACTCTGTCTATATCTTTTCTTTGTATCTGCATCAAGGAATTTATTCAAAATATTTAAATTCCCATCAAAATCCAATAAAATTTGGAATATTCAAGAGTTTGAGCTAATTTGGTGTTTTAATAGTAGTTACTTTTTAAAATATTTTTTATTTAGAAATACATTAAAATAATTTTTTTAAAAAAAAATTTATTTTTAATATTAAAACAAGACAATATAAAAATATATATATAATTTTTTTTCAAAATACTTTTGAAAGCAAGCTTTTAGTGGCTGGTCAGACATTGTGGCAACATTTTGAAAGAATAAAAATGGTTAAAAAAGGGGATCCTGCACCAAAGAAAAGGTAATGGAGAAAAGGGCTGCTTCAACTGTTGAAGACAAGATGCTTAAGAATAGGACGAATCCAAAACAACAGCATAGAGTGGAAACGCCTATGCTGTCCCAAGATGCTTAAGAATACTCGCCAGACAAAAATAAAATGTCAGCTAGCAAGAACACCACAACCGAGCTTGAGTATAAATGGCAACGTCCTCGCCGCCATCTTTCCTTGTTCCAAACCAAGCATTTGCAATCCTATGAAAATGGGTTCATTCTCCTGGAATCGTAGATTCCTCAAGCTGGTGCATCCTGGAGGCTTTGTTGAGATTCATAAGAATCCAATAACAGCTGCCGAGGTCATGAAAAAGTATCCAAGACATTTCGTTACGAGACCTGATGTGTTCAGATTTCCATGGATAATGATTTGTCCTGAGTCCATTTTGAAGCCCGGAAATGTCTTCTTCATTGTTCCATACCATACCGTTTATGGATTGTTACAAACCTCTCTTATGCAGCAACAAGATCATTTTCTTCCATGTTACGACGAAATTTGTCCAGCATGGGCTGAACAAGAAGTTAGGTGGGAAAAATCTGATGGATTAATTCAATTTCCTCAAGAAGGGAACTCCTTAGAGTCTTCGGTTGAGATAAGACAAGACTTCCATCTACTCGCGGAGAAACAATCTCCTCCAGCATCCCAAGAACGAGCTAAAGTAGATTGCAAGTTTGAAGATGAATATGCTATTTTCCCAAAGGATTTAGATGACTCAAATATTAAGCAATTCCTTGAACAATGCCCTGACGGTCAATCATTAGGCAAGGCTCACTTCGAGGTGAAGACTCAGCAGCATTTTGACGATTCTCCAAAGAAACTTCGCTCACCCAAGCATCGTCCAGTAGTCTGCGATTACAGAAATCGCCGAAACAAGTCAAGCTCTTCATTTCCATCACCAAGCACTTTGAGTGATGCTGAATTAGTTGTTCCACTATCAAGAGATGATGATCTAGCTTTAAATTGTAGCAGTTCTCAGGAGGAGAAGAGATTGAAATCTTGTTTGAAAAAGAACAACTTCACTAAAGCCCGTAATTTCAGAGTAGTGAGATTTGATCTTCTAGATGAGGATGAGAAAAAGTTAAGACCAAAAGGTCCGAGTTTAATCAATGTAGCATGTTTAGCTTTTCTTTTCCTTTTTTTGGTCAAAAATTGATTAAAGAATTCTTAGTAGAAAAGCAGCAACACAAGTCTATGTATACAAACTCTTAAGGCATCCCTTTCATTGAAACAGTTTACAAGCAGAGAGGACACTGGATCCTACAGGGTTGGAAGCTTTCTAGAGTTGAACAATTATGGGGTGGTTTCTATCTTGTTTTTGTTATTGACTGAAGGAGGCATCTGTAAAATCTAGAATGGTTTTGGTAGCAAATGTAATCACACGCTAGGGAATATGCTTGGAGGCAGTGTTCTTCATGTATTCATCGTTTTAGCTGAGATTCTCAGGAGGAAGATTTTAATCTCTTGTGAAATGCGTGGTACACAAATCCTTCGTGCCCGTGTGATCCTTCTTGTATTGCTGGTATCATACTCTGGTCTGCCTATCTTTGTCTACTGAGTTCGTGTTGCTTTTTTTTTCTTCTTTTTTTCAGATTTCATTTTGCAGTTAGTTTACTGTTTCCTGCTCTGTGATAGTTGAAGAGGGCACATGGTTTTGTGATGGAATCTAATGAGCTGCCGGATGATTTGTGCTTTTTGGCGGGTTTTGCAACAACCCATGATTGTCTTCACCCTTCTGCTTCCTTTTTCAACATGCCTTTCTTAGGTTATGTGGTGTTTCAGCCATCACTTGTCAGCCTCTTGTAAAACCAACTTTAATAACAAGATTTCCTGATCACTTTCACCAAAAAAGAAGCAGCAGCAATCCCATGCCTTGGAAGAGATCTGTCTAATTTATTCTGAGATAGTTCTACGCAAGAAGTTGTTCACAACCAACAGTGAATCTGATATGGAGATGCTGTCTTCAACTCTGGATAATTTAGAAATCTGTCAAAAATTAATGAGCTTGAGGTGTAATTCAGAATGAAAACCAAAAGTCATCCGCTATGATGGATCAAGTTTCTACAATTCTTGCTGGCTATGGTAAATAACGAAATATATTGATTTAGACTGTTGCGCAGTTGTCATTGCCATTAATTCTTTCAACTACTAAGGTTATCTGCGTAAAAAGGATTCAGCGTCACTACTAAGGTTATCTGCATCAGTACTACTAGCTGCTACATTATGACCAAACAGTTTGCAAAACTACAACTACCAACAGATCAGACTGCATAAGCATTTACAATTGGAACAAATCACGAATCACAATGGGCAATAATCTAACCACAGCCGGTGATAATCGGTTTCAAATACAGCAAGCTTAATGAGGCCAATTTCGAGTGCTCCTGTCTCCACAATGGAGTAAGGGATTTCATGTCATCACTTCAATCGACGTTCATCTTTTAGAATGACTCTGATCAGCTGGCTCAGCATCAGGCATGATAAATGGACTCATAATCAAACTTTGAACTTCTCACCAAAGCCCCAACAGCAACTTCAATGGCCTCAGAATAATGATTGGAAATCTGGCAACAGAAAGACTCCAAGCTGTAACTAACGCATCCATATTAGAGGGGAATCTATACTCTGATCAGCTGGCACAGTATCAGACATGATAAATGAACTTGTAAACAAACTTTGAACTTCTCACCAAAGCCCCAACAGCAACTTCAATGGGGATGCTGCCTCAGAATATTGATTAGAAATCTGGCAACAGTGAGACTACAAGCTGTAACTAATGCGTCCATATTAGAGAGCAATCCATTTGAGATGAAAAAATTAGAAGTTAATCATTACTTCGGATCAAATTCATACGAAAATCAATGCTTGATGAAGTTCTAACATTGTTACTTTCTAGATATCATTCAAAATCTGAATACTTGGGAACCTGCCAAATAAATCCATATACGATATAATACATCAGTACTTACCATCTGGTGATGTGCTGTCAAAGTAATCAAGAGTATAATTTTGGGAAATAAACTTATCCTTCAATGAATGTTTCTGGATGCTTCTTCAGGGAATCAAACCCTATTGTTGTTCCACGGCCTACATTGCTGCTCGGTCTCCAGAACAGCCCAACAGACTGTCACTATTCCAGCATACATTGCCATTTCAACCAAATATTGAAACCCATGTCTAGGACCCCAACAATTCAAATAGCAAGAATTCATTAGACCCTCCTTTCCCATGGACAATGTGACTTGCATATTTACTGATTTGACGGCTGATCAATCAGCAAGTAGATTTGTACTTCTTACACAAATCTACCAGCAGCCAACTGAGTACTCCACTCCAATTCTAACAGTACTACATTATAAAACATAAACTGCCAAAAGAAAACCAGAAGGGATCCATATTTTGAAGGAAACTTTGGTATTAAATCAAATTAGCAGTTAACGACATTGTAATCAGTAAGAGAACATGCGTTTGTACCCAAAAAAGAAGGGCAAGATAAATCTTGTGCATGATTCAATCTTGGAGTTAAGATGACCTCCTCATGGCAGCCATATCAGAGTTCTGCTTTTAATTCATCCAGTACTCTGCACATGATCCCAGCACACCTGAAACGAACTATGGTATCAGAGGAAATAATAATGATGTCAGTATCCAGCCACTAATTGGCATAATTGAAAAGAACTAGATGCAAACATTGCCCCCAACTCGTTGAGCCAGAAAAATGATGGTGAACCACAGGTCCCCGGCATCATCTTTAGACCTTTGGAAGCAAAATTCGCATGCCTCCAACTGTGGCCCTGGAAAATGCAGGGATTCATCAATAACAACCTCAAAACTGTATGAAAGAAAGTTGAGAAGCAATAGGCATGAGTTCCATTGGCAAGAAGACATAAATAATATTGATGTGGGTTTCACACTCCATGACAACCAAATCTTCCAATTTCCATTCGATACAACATTTAATCATCTTGTCATGCATGCTAAATGAACAGGCTCCCTTTACTCGCATGCCAAACACCAGATGAAGAAGCGCAATTTTTCACAGATCAGATGTGAAATAGAGTAAGCACCCTCAACAATATTTACCAAACCACAGATCATAAATACATGCAAAATTAAAGATACTATATGAACTGCATTTTTGGTAGCTGCCACATCATTCTGGCATAGTGTGACTGATGAAACATCCAAAGAACAGTTACAATTTCCTTAAAGCAAAACAAAGGATAAAGAGAGGATGGGAAAATGGAGAAAAAGGAGCATAGAATCGTAGAGAAGCATACAACAAATTAATGGGCCCGGAAAGGTTATAATATAATAAGAATCCAAATTACAAATTTTCACCAGCTCATCACCTAGATTGAAGAGTTATAATAAAGCTACAAAATGTAACAATTTCATCTTGCTTACAATGATGTGAGGTCATGAAAACCAAAAGAAAACCTGTTGCTAGAAGAAAAAAAACCTTAAAACAAGAAAATGGAGAGGAAACATTAACAAATATGAATGCTTGTTCCAGCAGAAATTAAGTTCCTTAGCTCCATCAGATGTTCATCGTTTGAAATGTTAAGTGAGATACGGAGATTTGTCAACAATGCTTCTTGTTCCCAACTTAAGGGCCCGGAAGCATAAAACACGCCTAGAGTGCAACGATAAGCATGCAACTCTAAACTATGGATTCTTACTGTAACATCCTCTCCTAAGGGGAGGGAACAATTTTCTTCCTTGTCTCCATGGCCATAAAAAGATTCAGCATCACTACTAAGGGTATCTGCATCAGGACTATTCCCAGCTACAACACAATTAAACAGTCTGTCTGGACTATCACTATTAACACTACAACTACCAACGGAGCATGCATCACTATCAGAATCATTAGATTCTGAGCTTCTTCCACAAAAAGAATTGACAAAATTATTTGGTGTTCGCCTCTCCATTTCACAAGATCCAATTGTTTGATTGTTAGAGGAAGCATGCATGTATATTTCACCCAGACACTCTCGTGGGTAAGCAACAGCATCTACCTTTGTCAGGAATGAGGATGGGTACCCTGATATCACTCGCCGGCCCTCACTCTGTTTCTCAATCGCTCTCATTTTGTCAACTTTTTCATTACATGATTCAAAGTGAGTTGCCCAAAATGGGGATGCCCTCTTGGATGTTCTAGCTGACATAGCACAAGACTCCTGGAAACCAAAGTTGTGCTCAATAGCTAAACAAGTTTCTCTTGCTTGCACTTTCCTCTTCTTACTGGCTTGCTGCATTAGAGACCTCTTCTTCTGATAACAACTGAAAACTGATGGTTTATTCAACTTCTCATTTTCAAAACTGCCAGAACCCTGGAAACAGTAGCCAACAAATAATTATTAGTCAACACATGCAGCACATGGGAAGTGAATATTCATAATTGGCTTGACAGAAGTCCGACCAAGCAAATGAAGCAAACTATGTTAGCCAGGCTAACGAACCACGTACATAAAGACAACAAACACAAATATGGAAACCAAAAACTATTAACCAAAAAAACAGTAGAGAAGAATGGAATATATCTTACCTTTCCAATTTCAACCCATCTGCCATCTTGCCATAATTGGCGCATCCTAATGTTAACTTTGTCAACTCGAAGTTCCGTTGAAGACCCGATTAGCCTAACCAAGCAATGATTTCCCCTCATGACCTTCATAACTGCTGCAGTTTTCCAACAAAGATTATCGAACACCTCCACCAAATCACCAACAGCCCAACCATCTGAAACATCCGCAGGTGGAGGGCAGGGCCTAATTACCTCTCTTGACACACTCTTCACATCATCCTCATTACTCAAACCCCACAAACCATCATACCTAACCCAATAAGTTTGTCCATTCCCCGAGATAATCTCACCACACCGCCATGCAGATGACGACAAGTGTGTTTTTCTTAACACCTCCACTCTACTTCCTTTCTTGAACTTCATGATATCCCCAAATTCGCCGATGTCTGAAACAACAAGGAATTTAAGTTTGAATAATCAGAAACCACTTCAACAACATTTAACATTGCAGAAACTTCTATGTCTCCAAGCATTAAAAAAAAATCCGAGCCGGAAATAAATATTTTTAATCAAAACAAATATAGCCTAAAAACAGAAACAAATCATATATGTATATCAACAAACTGTTACTGTATTAACATAAACCAAAATATCATTACTCAGTGAGATGTAATAAGTAATAATAATCACAATTAATCCCCAGATTTAGATAGTTAAAAACTTGATCTTTCTCTAAAGAAACTCTACAATTCTGCTAAAAACACAAACTTTAGTAACCTAAAAACAATAACAAGTCAAACCCATCAAGAAAAAACCCTGAAAAACAGAGATTTCTTTATGCAATCACCTTCCAGGAAATTAAACACAAAATAGCAAAATACACATCGAACATTAATAAAAAAAATATCCGAATTGATCAAAATTACATGAGAAAAAAAATCAAATTAAATCGAATTAACATAGAATACAGTGAACTGGGAAAGATAAAAAAATTAAAAATCTCATTAGTTCAATGAGAACATAAATTTATTTTAATCATGTATAAATTGAAAAAAAATAAAAAAAATTTAAGAAGGATAAAAAAAAAATTCACTAACCTTGCATTGATAACCCGTGAAAAGCTCGATCATAGAGAGATTATTTTTTTTTTGGTGGGGGGAGTATGGGGGTTGATTTTCAATTTAGAGACTTTTTCTATTTAATTTTTTCCTTAAAAAAAGGTTTTATTTTTCGTTTTTGCATTATTTAATTGGGAGGAACAAAGGATTGATGAGAAGTTAGGGAATGTTTTATCCTCCTTTGTGACGTGGGATTCAAGATTATCTATGAAGCTCTTCTCCTCTCTCTCTACCATAACAAATTTTGGAAAACGGGACCCATTGGACCGGACCAAATCTCATGAAATCTTAATTTGTGTTGGAAAAGGATTCTTCTTTGATTGTTGTATTATTACCCGACTTGTTCATCAAGTTAATCTGATGATCATCGGCTTGAAATTGGCCAGGTTTCATATCAAGTTAAATGCCAGTTGGTTTGATTAAATCTGATCACCTAAGTAAAACACGATTTGATCCTTTTTTTTAATTATTAAAATAATGTTGCTTTGGACAAATTTTATAGGAGTATATTAATGGTTATTTTTTAAAGTGTAATTTTTTTTTTTGTTAGGAAATGCTTTAAAATAAAGTTTTTTTTATTTTAAAAAAATTATTTTAAATATCAGTACATTGAAACGATTTAAAAATATAAAAAAATAAATTTAAACAAAAATAAATTTTTAAATTTTTATGAAATACTATTTGGAATATAATTCTAAATAATATTATAAACAACTCAAAGTTAATTTATCTAACTTATAACCTACATTTTAGATTGAATTATAAATCATAATGGATTTTATAATTATGGTTGATAACTAGAATGAAAAAAAAAACTAGTGTATATTATCATTAAAAATATATGGTACATTCAAATTAATTATCATAAAAATATTCTTAGATTAATTTAAATTAAAGACTTAAATAGTGAATATAGTTGTCACCCCTGTCCTGGCTAAGGATTTGGATCATTAGGTCAACTCAAAAATTATTCAATCAACCCAAATCAATCCCAAAATATTATTGTTTCATTGATTTAAAAAGAAAAAAAATAACATGAATTTAGATTAAAAAAATAAGAAAATTTATTTTGGAGTTGACTTTGTTAGTGAATATACATTATAATCAATCAATTAGTTACATGTAACACTAATTTTATTCATGTAAAATATATTTATTATTAATAAAGGCTTTTTTTATTTGTAATATTTAATTATATTTTATTAATGAATCTAGAGTAAAGATAAAATTCGTAAAAATATAATGATTTGCATAGAAAATTGTTATAATGAAATATCTAATGCACTGAAGTACTATTTATGAAAATTTCTAGTCAATATTTTATTAAGACGAGATTAATTAGACCTATGGAGACTGATGCATGTATATTATTTTTTATATATAAAAAAGAAATAGTTCCTCTTATAAACTGAGATATAATAAATATTCAAATCTAAATTATATGAAGGTATTTGAGCAATTAATAGAGGATTCATCACCTTATATTATTAATTAGAAAAAAAATATTATGTGTTTTTAAATAATATTAATTATGAAATCGCTTTTCATGATGAAATGAGTTTTAAAATAAAATTTAAAATCTTGTTTAATAAATTAATTATTATAATTTTAAAAACTAACATATTTAATAAAGTAAACATTCTCATTAACCCACGAAATTCTAAATTTTGTACCAAACCGTCCAACAGAGATGGTTAACACTTGGTACGGACTAATGTTGATCATGATGCGCTTCAGTATCTTGAAGGACCATATCTCAGCTCAGTTAACTCAGCCCGAATCAGAAGCAGGATGATCTGGAAAGAAAATTACAAGGTTGGATTCGAACACTTGAAGCTCCTGAAAAGAGATTTCCATCTGACTTTTCCATTTACAAGAATATCGTAGGTAGTATCATCAGGAACAAGACCATTGTCGACATTAATTGGGGTTCATGCATTCCTTGTCCATGTCTTCCAAAACTTTATGTGCGTTCTCTAGCTGTCCTTTATTGTAAAGACTGCATATAAGAACACTAAAAGTTATTAATTCAGGCATGATAGATACCCTTAGCAAGCATGATCTCTGCGTAAAGATCTGATGCAAAGAGTAATTTACGCTTTTAGCAATCCCGAAACCAGCGTTGTGTAAACCTGTAAATCACAAGGAATCCCCTCATCATTCTCTTGTGCAAGTCAAGTGCTGCTTCCATATTCTGGAGATTCCTGAAGCCACTTATCATGGAACTGTAGAATATTACTGTGTTTGGAGATAAACCAACCTCGATGAGTTAAGAGAAAAGCTGGCTTACACTTGCCATGTCTCCTTTATGGCAATATTATCCATCAATCAGAGCACAATACACGGCAACATCCAGTTCAATACACTTGTTTTTCATCTCATCCAGCGTATTCACACAGCAAGATCCAAATTATTGTTCTTGCAAAACCCGATAATCAAGCAAGTGTAGTAAGAGAAGACATTTGGGACAGTACTCCACTTTTGTTTATCTCTGTATAAACAAACAACGCGGAGTTGACAGGGCCCTCCTTTACAAATCCATCTATAACATGTACAGTTGTATGTCAAGCAGGTGGGAATGAAACTCTCCTCAATAAACTTCTTCAACCTATCCTGTGCTTAACTCACAATGCTAGCTTCCATCGTTTTTCCTTGCTTCATCTGGTGAGTTCATTCGAGTAGCATTTGATATATGAGGACAAAATAACTTTACTGAACATATTTTATGATAAAAATTAGTTCTTGTTCAATCCCATCTTCTTACAACGCCTCTTCTCATAGCGCATTAAGGTAATATTTGATATATGTATCCAAACAAGACAACTTTTGGTGTTAGTGTTAACGTGCATATGGGATATATGATAAAAAAAAGAAAAAAAAATTTGTTCAATCCTACGGCTTAATTTTTGCAGCAGCATCTCATTTGATGAGGTAGGACTCTTGTTCTCTCCAATCCCGTTCAGTCCTCTTTACTTGGCACACACGTAACAATAGTTAACTGGCAACCTCAAAGTCGTCATGTTTTTCTTTTCAATTTCTAAACTAATTTTCCAAAACATAACCTTTTCGGTCCATTGATCTTTCAAATAAGAGTCAAACCACTCTCAAAAACTTGGGGAAGAAAAGCTAAATGCTAGGTAAGCCACACACTACTAGTAGCAAAATGACCAAGCAATCTCGGACACTATGCATGCACTAAGGTAAATACAAATTGATCTAATTAGTAGATTAACAATAACAACTCAGAAGGGCAAGGCACTTCATCGCCTGCGGAGATGATGCATGAACTGCCATATGTAGACCTGGTTTATGAGAAAGAATATTGTAAAATGAAAAATATTTTCTTTTTGTTGGGTATATGATCACCTATTCATCTCTCTCTTGTAGCTTCACTAAGAATATATTACAACGTATTTTAAAGAAAAGTGGGATTTTTAAGCAGGTTGGGGATTGGCAGGAAGAGTACTTGGATTGGGCTATTTATTTTCTATAAAACAAATGTTTTCTTTTTGTTCTGTTGATGATTTCCTAGTGCTCCTGCATTTATCAAATTTGGAAAGAAATAAACAGAAGAGTGCATGGTATGGATGGGGTTCTTGTTATGTCGAATTAGCCTCCTTTGGGATTGTGGTTAGAATTTGTTATTTTTTGTTTAAAATTTATTTTTATATATATTTTCATATCGTTTTTGTATTAATATCAAAAATAAATTTTAAAAAATAAAATAATATATTATTTCAATATATTTTTTAATGAAAAACAAGTTTTCACACTCTCAAGCATTTTCTTAACTTCACGAAACCAAAACAAACATGCAGAAACTATTGTAAATCCCAAAAATGATGCTCTCTGCAAGAGTTGGGACTTTCAGTACGTAGTTTGCTTTTATTTGAATTGTGGTGTTTGTATATTGCACAAACCTTGTAAACAATTTGCTTCGGTTGATTTTGATCAATGAAAAATTCATTTATAATAAAAAAAAAAACAAGGAAAAAAGAAGGAAAAAATGAAAGAAAAAGCAAGAATCTAAATCACCCACCTTGATCCCCTCTTAGTTCACCTCTTTTCTCTCTGTTTTACCAGTTTAAGCTTTAGAGAGTCCCCTGACTATATATCAAGCAACCATTTACACTTTAGATGTTACTAAGTAGCAATGTTTCATGGAATTGATGAGAGTTTAGTTTAGTTTGCAAAGAATTTTGTTTGCTGTCTCTCTGTTGATGTGCCGAGCACAAGCATAATATGTTTTTGATCAGCTAGTGGTCGTGCCATTAGAAATTAATGTCAGTTGAAGATGTGGAGATTAGTGATGATATTGTTCTTCATGCTGAAGAAGCTTGAACTATTTGAGGGTAATGGACACACGCATGAAATTTCTTTGTATCCAAGTTCATTAATCTTGCTATTGATTTGCCAGTAAACCGCATTAACAAAATATAAAAGAGGTGGTGATTTTACATTACAGCGGCTGATAGAAAACAATTCATTTTAAAAATATATTTTTATTTTAAAAAAATATTTTGTTTATTAGAAATTAAATTTCATGATTTATCATGATTTATTTTTTATATAATTATCTTGGTACCGTAACCTAAGTTACAAGTTTAACGAGTTAATCCAGTTGACTCGGGTTTTTTTTTTAAATAGTATTTTTTTAAAATTTCATCCTCCAATATATATTAGATTGATTAGGAATCAAGCTTCATGATTCATTTTAATTTAATTTCTATTTGGTTATCCTAGCATCATGATTTAGATCACGAGTTTTGCGGGTTAACCTTGATTGACTCGGATTATTTTATCTGTTTTTTTTAGATTGAATTTTTTTTCCAATTTAATCTTCAACAATGGGTTGGTTAGGTATTGTGTTTAATATTTTTTTTCAATTTGCTTTATATAAGGTTATCATAATCTTATGACCCGAGTTACGGTTTTAAGTGGGTGATCCAGGTTGACTCGAGTTATTTTTTTGTTTGCTTTATATGAGGTTATCCTGGTCTCATGACTTAGGTCATAAATTTAAAAGGTTAACTCAAGTTGATTCTGGTCTTTTTTTTTATTGATTTTTTTTCAATTTTATCCTTCAACATTGGATTAATTGAAAATCAGGCCTCGTAATTTATTTTGATTTGCTTTATATAGGGTTATTGTGATCTCATGATCTATATCGTGAATTTAGCATGTTAACCCAAGTTGACCCAAATAGATTTAATATATTTTTATCTTCGTATTTTTTTTAAGATATTGTCTTGAATTTTTTTGGAGTAAAACTATATTTTTATTAATTGTCTATTGCTTTTAAACTTATCAAATCAAATAGATCATATCATATCAACCCTATATAATTAAAAGAAATTCTACTATAAAAATATAAAAACATTAATAATGCTTAAATATTTTTTTCTACATTAAAAAAGAAATAATCCAATTCAATTCAAAGCTCATAGTGGCCAAGAATCTAGGTTATTCGCCAAGTTGAGATGGCATAATCATTTTCTTTTATTTTCACTTTTTTTCGGTGGTGGGGTTTCAAATAATGTTTATGATTCAGAGGGACCTTGCACATGAAATGTTGCATTAACTTTCAAGAACACAATGTTGGCCTCATGGCTTTGTTTTTCTTAGATTTGTTAGGGCTACACTATTAGATTGCCTTGTGCCATGAAACGGATAAAAATAAATTTAACATAAAATAATATTTAGAAATTATTAATGTTTTTTTAGTTAAAAAAATTTAAATTATATAGAAATTAACTCAATGTGACATGATCAACTTGACGGATTCATAAACAATTCAGATGACTGATAAAAATATAATTTGATTTAAAATAAATATTCAAGATGATATTTTTTAATAATATTGAAATGATAACAAATTGGATCGATTCGGGTAAACTCAAGTTAACTCGTCATTCCGCATACCAGGCATAAGACTCTGATAACACTATAGAAAGCAAATCAAAATAAATTATGAAATATGATTCCCAATAAACTCAATATTAAAGGATGAAACAAAAAATAATAATTAAAAAACAATAAAATAATGACCTGAATTAACCTGTCAAACCTGCGAATCGAGTTATGAGATCAGGAAAACCTCTACGGAGAATAAATTAAAATAAATTATGAGGTTCAATCTCCAATAAACCCAGTGTTAAAAGATGAAATTGAAAAAAAATAGATTAAAAATAGGAAAAAAAAACAACTTGAGTCAACTTGGGTCAATCAACTAAACTTGTGATTCAAGTCATGAGACTAGGATAACCTCATATAAAATAAACCGAAACAAATCACAAAGTCTAATTCCAAATCAACCTAATGTTGAAAGATAAAATTAAGAAAAAATTCAGCTGGAAAAGGGGGAAAAACCCTCGAGTTAACTTGTCAAACCCGCGATTTAAGTCATGAGATTGGAAAAACCTTATAAAAAGTAAATTAAAAAAAAATATGAAACTCAATCCCCAATAAATCCAATGTCGAAGAATGAGATTGAAATTGAAAAAATAATTAAAAAAAAAAACACGAAAAAAAGAACTCAAGTAAGCCCAGTTAACTCATCAAAACTCATGCCTTAAGTCATGAGATAGAGATAACCTCATAAAAAGCAAACTGAAACAAATCATGAGAACTAATTCCCAATCAACCCAATATTGAATGATAAAATTGAACGAAAAAATCAATTAGAAAAAGAGAAAAAAAACTCGAGACAACCGAGTTAACCCGTTAAACTTGTAGTTTGAGTCATGAGAGTATAATAACCTTATAAAAAGTAAATTAAAAAAATATGAAGTCCAATCTCCAATAAACTCAATGTTGAAGGATAAAATTGAATTTGAAAAAAAAAATATTGTAAAAAAAAAGCCAAAATAAGAATAAAAAACATTATTCAAGTAAATAGTGTTTTATGAAAAGGGGTACGGTAAAATCCCCTCTTCTTTTAGTTTTTTGTTAACTAGATTTATGGCCCACACGACACGACGTGTTGAACCAATCCTTTTTTTGTTGACCAAACTTTTTTTAGTGCAAAAAAAAAAATTAGGCGATGACAACTTTCTTAGAAGTAATAGAAATTCAAGTGTCGGGTTAAACTTCGATTAATTTGATAATACGATAAAAAAAATTAGCAACAATAACAAATAAAAAAAATATTGGGTTTGATCAAGCTGGATTAACTTGTGAAACATGTAACTTGTCACATGAGATCTGAATAACTCCATAGAATAATGGAATGAGAAAACATCAATTGTTAAAAAAGACTCGAAAAAACAAATCTAAGCCAAACCAGTTAAATCTTTCAAACCCGTGACCTGAAAGGTTAACAAAATTCAATTATTGCAATTAAAAAGATAATTTAATTAATAAAATAAAAAAACTAACAATTAAAATAAAAGGAACCGAATATGAAAGAAAAAAAATCAAAGAACTGCTTTAAAAATGTATAAGGGAAGGCTCTGAAACCAAAGAGAAAAGAGGAAAGAAGGAAGAAAAAAATGATCATCAACGCAAAACCCGATATCTTTTTAGCGTGTCATAAAGGTGGTGTCATAGAGGTAATGCCGTGAAGATTAAAACGCTGTTATGAAAGTTGGAACTTGATGTCGAAGAACGTTGTATATGCCATCCAAAGAGCTAGGGAGCACCTATGCACAACCTACCTTTTAAATTAATTAATATTTTATGTATGTTTAAATACTAAATTGACATAATTAAACTTAATAATTATATAAGAAAAAACTAAGATAAACAGGCAAAAAAACATCTTGTCCAACAACAAAGACAATTTTTTTTTGATTGATGTGGGTGTCTGAACTAGCTTACGCGTACCTCGATTAATTTCACGGGCCCTGAAGTTAATGACCATGTAAGCCTCCAGTGACCATCATATCATTAATTATAAGGCTTGAATCTGAGACCACAAGGAAAGTAAATCCCTTGGTTATAAGTTCTCACCATTGGTCACCTACTAGATGGTTAGCAAAAACAATTTTAATTTAAAAGTTTGTGATTATTTGACTGTGTATTTAAAATGAAAAAGAAAAAAAAAAACTCTCCCCACCTACGCTTGAATGTTTTGCTCTAAAGGCATATTAATCATTTCACCATAAAAAAAAAATATTATACCTCGCTTCCAAAGCCATTTATGCTGTGTTTACAAGGATAAAATAGTCATAGCAGGAGCCCTTTTAGTTTCTAAAGCTTGATTTCAACAATTGTTAGTAATATTAACACAGTGTAGTAAAATTCATTAAATAACGGCTGAATGCATCCAAATTTAAAATTAAAGTTGAAAAAACTGTTTGGAAATTTTTTTATTTAAAATTTTTTTTACATATTTTTATTTTTAAAAAATAAAAAAATATTATTTTTAATAAAAAATACTTTGAACTAGAATGGTTGTGCGCTAAACACACCAAAAATATAGTTTTTCAAAATATATAAAAAAAAATTGTTGCCTACATGATTATCTTAGTAATTTTCTCTTTCTTATATCGTAATTTTGCTTCTAAATAAAAAACTCAAAAACAATTATATATATATATTAATTTGAATATAAATGATTTATTTAAGATTTGATTGGATAAAAATTATCACAGTAGATAAATGTAAGTGATATCAGTTAAAAAAAAACACGGGACACACCCGTCATTCCAAAAAGACGAGAAGTGAAGACAGCACTCAGCAGACTCAATAACCACGAGGGTAACACTGTAATTTAGGAGAGCTAGGTTCTCCTTCGTTAGTAAGCTAGAAGAAGCAGCACCTCACTCTTTTGTCTTCTCATCTCCACACAGAGAGTCTTCTGTGGCTCCGCGTCTTTCAGGTAAAAAATTAAACCCTAGCTCTCTCTCATTTCCCTATATTTATTTTTATTTTCGTTTTTATATCCTTTTTACTCCATCTTCTAATTCGCGTGCCTGATCTTGCATGCCCTATCAAAATCTCAGCTCTGTGATTTTTTGTTTAAATTCCTGTGGATTTTTTTGGCAGATGAGCCTGTATATCTTTTATATTTAGTGAATACTTAGATTTGATTATTTAATTGTTTTAGGTTTTCTTTGTTTTCTCCTTCTCTAATTTGTGGGCATCTAGCTAGGGTTTAAGGGTTTTTTTTTGGCTGCATGATTACTTGGTTGTTCGAGCTTTTTTTAGTCGCAAATTATTTTAAGGTTGTAGAGAATGGAGCTACTATTTTGGTTCTAGGAGTTATTTGATGGTTTTTTTACGGGTTTTTGTTTATTGTTAAATGCTGGCTCTAGATCTACTCGCACGGTCGGTGTGGGGCTAGTTCAATTTTTTTAGCTCCTTGTAAAGTTGGTAATGTGTTATTTGGGTATCAGGTTATTGTTTATGGTGGCTTGAGTTTGTGATACTTGTAAGTTATGGAGAAGAAAACAGCGAAGAAGAAGAGCCCGTTGGTTTTTATGGACGTGTGTATTGATGGCGATCCTAAGGAGAGAATGGTTTTTGAGGTATCATTATATTTCAACTTTGTAGGATGCATGGGGAAATACCTGTATATTGAGTGTTGTCTTGCATTTTTATTAATTCATCTGTGATTTTTTGTTCTGCAGCTTTTCTCGGATATTGCTCCCAAGACTGCAGAAAATTTCCGTGCTCTTTGTACAGGTAATGGTTGCATACTATGGTAGTCTTTGTAATGACTTGTCTTTTGATGGTAGTGCTGTCTCTTTTGTCATTTGTTTTTTTTTTTCCTTGATTGATAGTTTTTACCTTGTTTCTAGATGGAAATGCCTTTTTTTTATTCAATATTTTTCAGCTATTGGAATTTTTAATCTGTGTTTGAAGTCTGGTTTGGGTAGATTTTAGAAATTTGATTTTGTATTGTTGAGTTGCTTTTCTGATGTCTTTAATCTTTTCAACTCAGGGGAGAAAGGAATTGGTCCCAAATCTGAAAGACCATTGCACTACAAGGGATCCTTTTTCCATCGCATCGTTAAAGGGTCCATGGCTCAGGTTTGTTGTCCTGTCTAGTGTACATCTAGATTTTTCTTGCATAGGTTTGCTTAGTTTTCTTGTTTGAACATGCCTAAGAGGTGGTCCATCTTTTAGTCAGTTACCCTTGTTTATGCTGTAGGGTTACAGGGCTGAGGGTCACGACTGCATTTCTTGTGATGTAGTTTTAAGGTTGTACTTACTGAGTTGTCCATCCTCAAAATTTACTATGCTTCGCCATGCCCAACCCGTTTCTGAAACATAAACAATTTTGCTAACTGGTGGACTAACTTCTTTTGTCAATCTTGCAGGGTGGTGATATTCTGAAACGAGATGGTATGTAATTCTTGTTTGTTCATTTGGGTCGTTGATCTTTTTGATTTTATGCAGTTTATGACTCATTCATTTTGTTGTATGGATTTGAAATTATGACACTAGTTGTTTTAACAATCTTACGATATTCAACTTATTCTAGAAACTTTGCCACCCCTTATATTCTCATTTCCCTCAAATTTAGGGAAAATCAACTAATTTGCCCTTATACTTGGAAGCTAATCTCTGATTATCCTTTTAATTTTAATTGCAACTGCCATACACTTGAATTATGATAAAATCTCTAATATTGACCTCGTGAAATCTGTTAAACTGAAGAGTTTGTGTCATCTACATGCGTATTCCATGATAAATGACAGGATTAGCTGCCATTAATAAGGGGTGTTCCGTCACTGCCCAGTTGCTGACCAAGTTTTTCTTTAACTGTTTAATTGTAAAATCTAAATGGGTTTCTGTCAGTCCCTATTTTTTTCTTGGATAAAAACCTGAACTACTCTTTTATCGCAAAAGCTCAAATCTGTAATTTCACATCTCTGTAGGATCTGAGATTTGGACGGCAGAATTTGATAATTTTCACTAATTGAAGGCTATATTGGAGATTTCATCTTCCTCCAGAGGTATCATGGATGCAATTGACAGTTTAGAGGGTGGATTGGAGATTAGGTTCAAAGTATAAGGGTAGATTTATAGAATTTTTCCTGAAATTTATAACACTCTTTAGATTTAAAGATCTAAAATCCTGTTTTTTTAGTGATTAACAATTGTAATACAGTAAGTTTTGGCTAAGGGAGGAGACTATTGTTTATGACATAACTCTATGATTTGTCCCTTGTACATTGTCTGCCATCGAAATTCCCTTATAATCAATGTGTTCAGGTTTTTATCAAGATAATCAAGCAATCAGAATGAAGCATGAGTTTAGATTTTCAGGGGATAATACTTCTTGAAATGTTTTCGCTCTTCAAATTCTTAACCATTTTGTTTTCCTGTTCTGCAGGGACCTTTGGAGAGAGCATATATGGGGACAAGTTTCCTGGTGAGAATACTCGAAATCTTTTGTTCATGTTGATTCCTGTTGCAAGGAAAACATTATGGATTTGTGAACATAGAATTGGGGAATTTTTGCATTTTATGCATAATGCCAATTGAAGTGAAATTATGAATTGTGTGTACATTTTAACTACAGGTTCAGTGGTTCCTCGATAAGGGCATACTCAATGTCAGCACACAAACCCATGTCACGTCTTAAAATGTCTGAATAACTTGGCCCATTGTCCAAATGATACTAAATCACACTGTATAGGTTTTTCTTTGTTGGAATGACCTGCCCCATGTCATGCCATTTTTTTTAATGCTAGCTTATCATATATCTTTGTACCTATAGCTTTGGAGTTTTTTATTTTTTCTGTGCCTCCTTTTAGAGGCTATGAGGGTCTGAATTTGAAGATAGGTTTCAAATAAAGAAACTTTTGCTGTGCATGTCTGGTCTCTTAAGAATAGTACAACCCTCTTGGAAAGAAATGTAATGAACAGTGCAAGAATGAAGACCGGCACTTTTATTTTGCAGATTGATTTTTGTCTGTGGGCATATCATTTACACATCCCTATTTATTGATATTAACTCCCTGTAACACTTTCAGAAGCAGTTTATTGTTTTTTTTAATATGCTGTAATGTAAGAACTCAGAATCTGCTTTGCACTTGATGCGATAATTTCACTATGTTCATGTTTGGACCCCCAGTGCCATTTAGCAGCTTGGGAACTAACAGTCTTGCCTTGTCCACAGGCCCTGCATTACAATTTTATCTTGATTTTCTGGGGTCTTATATTCATTGAGCAAGTTAAAGTGATCCTCGATTGAATGTGCTGACAAGTGGTTTTTGTGGCACTGTTGCAGATGAGTCTCCAAAGCTAAAACATGATGGACCCGGTCTTCTATCCATGTCAATTGCTGATCGTGACACTTTAGGTTCTCAATTTATTGTTACCTTTAGGGCTAATCATCATCTGGACAGGTTTGTTACTTAGGAAGCATGCCAATACTTTAAAGTTTATGCCCTTCTTTTCACTCTCTGTTTGATGTGCTGTTGCATCCATGTTTTATAGTGCTTGCTGTGGATTTTGTATGACAGGAAGTATGTGGTCTTTGGGAAGCTTGTGCAAGGAGATAAAGTACTGAAGAATATTGAAGATGTGGGTGATGAAGAAGGGAGACCCACTGTAACGGTGAAAATAGTCAATTGTGGTGAATTCATTGAGGGTAAGTATTCTACTGTTAATATATGTATGACAATAAGTGTGACTGTTAGTTGGTCTGTTTGATTTCCTTGGTTTAGAGATCCAACAAGTGTATGAGGAATGCTTTCTTTCTTGTTTCCCTCTCATTCTGTGTCATCCTTTTTTATTTGATGAGGTGCCACTATTTTTTCACAAGTTTCACTTTAGATACCTTTTTTTTTCCTGCAGACAAAAAGAAAGTAAATAAACTGAAAACAGAAAAGCACCAGAAATCTTCTAGAGACAGAAAGAAGAGGAGGAAGAGAAACCATTTGTCTGATTCAGAGAATTCATCTGATTCTGATATGGAATCATCGGAATCTGACAGTGATTCTGACTCTATGTCCTCATCATCTGAGATTAGTTCTTCAAGTGAGGACAGACGTAGGAAGAGAAAGAGAACTTCTAAACGAGATAAACATAGACGTGGCAAAAAACGAGATAAGCGACGTGACAAAAGGAGAAAGAGACGTGATAAACGATCCAAGCGTAGATCAAGAAGGTAGCTGCTTAGCCATGATTTTTATACCCTTAATGTTTTATGTATGCTCTTAAAATCAAGGGAAGGTTCCAAACTGCTTAGTTGGTCTTTGATAATTACCGTCACATGCTATTGCAGATAGGTGAATTTCCGTTTAGGTGTTGCGAATGATTTGATAGAAATTCTGTGGTACAAACTTGAATCTGCTTACTTTAGAAGTATTTTAGATATGACAGTGGGAACCCATTTGTTATGTAATTAATCATTTATGTTTTTGAGTTCATTGGCTTTCATTTTTTAACACTTGTCATTCACTCATGTTTTATATTGTATCTTCTCCGTGTTCCATACTGAATTAATTCTTTCTTCTCTTAGATCATCAGATAGTCTAACAGATGCTGAGAGTGAGAGTGAAACCAGCTCTGATGATGATGCTCAAGCAAAAGAGAGGAAGTGCAGGGGCCCTTCTCATAAAACTGGTACTGCTTCTTGAAGTCATTCTGTCTGTTTTTTCACACATCCAAAATTGCTGCAGAGTGTTTGGAAAATATCATCTGGTTGCTCTTACTTTATTTCGAAGCACGTTGCATATGTGTCATCTTCTTAATAGCTTTGCTGGTTCTTGTTAAATTTGCAATACATTTGGATGCTTGCAATTTTATATCTAATGCTAACAATATTGGAAAGATAGTGATATTTCCTGAATTGCCTTTTTATTTGCATTTTGTTCAAGTTGGCCTTGTGGCCATTCTCTTGTGATAGTCATCCACTCTGCATTTAACAAATATTGTACTATTTGCTTCATGTAATGTTATGCAGCTGAGGACCAATCTCCTATGGTTTTGGAGGAAGAAGCTGCCTCCTTTCCTCGTAAAAGGAGACAGGAACCTGATATACTTGAAAAGGAAGATGGTGAATTCCCCAAGGAAAATGGATCACGACGAAGTGATGGTATTGAGGCAGATGCTAAATCTTTTGGAAGTGAAGATAGGCAACCTGATATCAGAGATGGTCACCCAGGAAAATCTAGGTCTACTTTCAAATCTTGTCACACAGTTATTCTTTATGCTTACAGATTCTTCCAGATCTGTATTTTATTGAAAGTTGATGAGCAGGAGCCAAAGTATGAGTCCCAAGAGGACCACAGGTAAGAGTATTAGTCCCAGGAGGAGCCTGAGCAAGAGCCCAAGTGTTAGTCCAAAGAGAAGCAGTAGCAGGAGTCACAGTGCTAGTAGAAGCCATCCTCATGTCTCCCAGAGGAGTATCAGCAGAAGTCCTGTTAGAAGTGGAAGCAGCAGGAGCACAGCTAGAAGTTTCAGCAGAAGTCCTGTGAGGGCAAAGAAGGCTAGAAGCATAAGCACTAGCCCAGTGAGATCTCGGTCTCAAAGAAGCATTAGTAGGAGCCCTGTGAGATTACCACCTCGAAGAAGCATAAGCAGGAGCCCTGTGAGATCTCGGTCTCAATCATTGCAAAAATCTATCAGCAGAAGCCCTGTAAGAGATTCTAGGAGCATAAGCAGAAGCCCTGTTAGATCTTCTCGGAGAAGCATAAGCAGAAGCCCAGTTAGATCTTCTCGGAGAAGTGTAAGCAGAAGCCCTGTTTGATCTTCTCGAAGAAGCGTTAGCAGAAGTCCAGTTAGATCTTTGAGGAGAAGTATTAGTAAAAGCCCAGTTAGATCTTCCCGGAGAAGCATCAGCAGAAGCCCTGTTAGATCTTCTCGGAGAAGCATCAGTAGAAGCTCTGGTAGGGCTCCTTCAAGGAGAAGCATTAGCAGAAGCCCAGTTAGGGCACCAAGCAGGAATAATCGTCGCAGCTACTCAAGGAGCCCAAGCATACGGAAGGCAAGGTCTCCTGATCGAAGAAGTTTGTCAAGAAGTGTTTCCCCTAATGGGTCCCCCAAGCGTATCAGGAGGGGAAGGGGTTTCAGTCAACGATATGCTTATGCTCGGAGATACAGAACCCCCTCTCCAGAGTGTTCTCCCGTGAGATCCTACCGTTATAGCGGCCGTGATAGGTACCTGGCAAGCCAACCTCCTTTGTTATTTGCCCACTTTCTGTTCTAATTTATCCAGGTCATTTGAACTATCATGCTCAACTACATGATGTGTTTTTTAGAATGCTAACTCACACTATGATATGTTTCTAGATTTACCAGTTACAGAAGGTATTCTCCTAGGCGTTATAGAAGTCCTCAAAGAGGAAGAACTCCACCAAGGTTGGTGATGTACTTCATTTATTTTTGGCTGATTTTATTTCTCATCGGATGGTAGTGATGCTGGAAATGCTTGTTTGCTTGGAATTATTGCATGTCTTGTTTAGTGGGATGGCTCTTTTGAAGTATTTTCTGTCCTTGGTTGTACAATTTTCCATCCTGCCAACCTAATCTCTCTATATCCTGTTAGCAGATACAGAGGGAGGAGAAGCAGGACACGTAGCCCATCTGTATCACGCAGCCCCCGCTATCGCAACCGTCGTTATAGCCGCAGCCCTGTTCGCAGTCGTTCCCCAGTTGACGTGTCCAAGTCACGTGTGTCTCCACGAGTTGATAGGAGAAGGTCACCGTCTCGTAGCCGTAGCCCATCAAAATCACGATCCTCTTTGGACTCCCAGTCTCCCAAGCGACTCAGTAAAGACAGATCAAGGTCATCATCTAGAAGCCCTGGTGGGAAGAAGGGCCTGGTGTCCTATGATGATGGTTCTCCCGATTCCAGCTAAAGGTGAAATGGTTGAAGATGTGATGATGAAATCCTTTGTCCGGACAAGCGTGAGCCATCTATCCTGCATTTTGACAAGCTGTGTCTTATGATGAACTAGGGGCTGGCATCTTTTTGCCCCCCTTTCCAACTGGACCTGGGTCGTTTGTTTTTTTAAGAGGGGCAGGCCGTGTAGTCGCATATCATTCTCGTAGTGTGGTTTAGATTTATCTCTGGCATGTTGCAAGGATATACTAGCAATGAATTTTATATTATATCAGGAACATAGAATCATGCTGCTGCAGGTCGTCATTACTCTTTTCTCGTGTTAACTTGCCGATATTTAGGATGAGGTTGAGGAGGTGGGATAATTTATGTGCCTTGGATTGAAGTTTTTGAAATTGGAAGTTCTGTGTATTTAAGCTGTGTGGGTTCTTGTTGCCTGATTTATTCTCTCTTATGCGTGATCATTTCGGTGGCGAAGTGCAGTGGCGAAGGCACTTGGATCATGGGTCTTCCTTTGTTCCCAATCGAGATGCCAGGCTTTACAGCAAAATGTGGAGTCCTATGTCTGTTTTTTTTTTTATTATTATTCTTTATGGTGTGGTTAATCCAAGATTTGAGCAGAGCCTCCTGGTCAAGAAAAGGGTACTTCCTCATTCTCCGAAGAGGTTGACACAGTATTGAGTATAGGATAAAACATTTATTTTATTTAGTTATAATAATCCACTAATCCTTAAACGTGAGAGTGCTGTGCAAGAGATTGATGGGAATAAAGAAGATGAAGGAAGCAATCTTGATGGGAATCCCCTGTTTCTCTCTTGCTAGCATGAGGGTGCTGCGTAATTTCCTCCCTTTGACCCTCATTTACAAGTAATTTTCAAGTCTTCAATGCGACTGTAAAACCATGGATTGCGTGATAGTCCGGTAACCATAGCTGTGACGACGGCAATAAACTAGGGTTGTAGCACTGGGGTCTGAATGAATGGCTTGATTGCTCACTTATAAGTTGTTGCTTTGCGTTTGAAAAATATTTAAAAAAATATATAATTTTTTTTTAATTTTTTTAATTTATATTTTTTAATATTTTAAAATTATTTTAATATACTAATATCAAAATTAATTTTTAAAAAGTAAAAAAATATTATTTTAATATATTTTTAAATAAAAATTATTTTAAAAAATAACCACGGTATATTCAAAATCAAGCGCACGGCTAGCACTGGTGGCTTCCCGAGCCATTACATTTTTTTTAAATGGGATCAGATATCAAGGTGTCCACCACCACAGACAACCTAATATTCTTCTTGTCGTCTGTTTCATTTTTCTATTAAAATGGTTGCTTTCTTTCTCGATCAGAAGAACCTCTGTTTTAAGTGCCCGTCATCATAACCAAGAAAAGCTCAGAATCAATGCAGATTTTCCTCCCCCACCCTCAATTTTATGTTCTTGAACATGATGCCTCTAGCCTTACCAGGGAGCAAGGGTCATGGTCGACTAGGGTTTTTTTTTTTTTTTTTAAGAAAAGAATAAATATATTTTCCCAATGGGGCATCTCTGAAGTCTATACAAAGCACAGATAAATTCCATTTATTTATTTATTTTCAGCTATAGAAGATAGGTTTGAACTCTACGGGAGAGTATCCTACCCTTGTAAAAGTTGATGAGTCGGCAGTTTATTGGTAAATTTGATTTAATTGGAAACAATTATATTTAAGAGATTTTCTAGAGGAAGCAAGCAGCTCCTCTAACCCTACTGATTGTACATGCCCTCTCAAGGCCAAGATGAGGTGGACTTTCATTCAACTATCTTCATCATTATTTACCAGGTACCTCTCCCAAAACCCTGCAATCATGAGAAAATCCATGCAATCTGCCCTTAGTCAAATTCCACTTTCATCACTCCAAAAACCCACCAATATCTCATTATATTAGCACACATATTAAACTTGCTAACCCCTGATTTGATTGTTCAATTTAAAATCTCATTGATTCATTTTCAAGTATGAATCAAGTCTAAAAATAAAATATTATTATTTTTTATTAATTTACTGGATTAAAAATTTATACCGAGTTAGATTTAATAACTTTGATATAATAAAGATAAACAAGAAGGCATATTTTGGATGCAAGTGCTGTCAGCTTAAATCAAACTGTGGGGAAACAATGTAATTGACATTGCTGTGACAAGATACTCCTAATTGTGCCAAAAGAAATGGCATCAGCATATATGTTTTTGTCTTCATATCAATGAATAGAAGTTGAAGACTTTAAGAGAAAGAGAAAGAAAATCTGCTTTGGCCCCATCTCTTGATTATTCCAAAGGCAACACAGTAATTTAATATCATAGCCAAAGCCATTGGATTTTCCCAGTTTGCCAGTGATTCTCCTCCATTTCAGGCGTGGGGTATGAGAAGAGTTGACATGTTTAAAGAGTTTGATTCCCCCTTTCTGAAGTTAGAAAAAATTAGGTATATGAAATTGTCTTTCCCTTTCTTTCAAAAGAAAAAAAAAGTGGTCTCTTTTGAACCACAGATCATAAAATGTTGCCACGGTGTGATTTCCATAGCAATATGTCCCCAAGCAGGATCAGAATTTTTTTTTCATTTTAATGTAAATAGCTTAATTTTAATAAAAAAAAATTGAATTTTAAATTTAGTTTGGTATTGGAGCGTGACCACGTATTATGCACCGTATAAAAAACATGATTTTCATACTTTTTGCCGCATTTCAATACAATAACAAATAGGTTTTTAGACTTTTTATATATGAAAATCAATTCAAAAATACCATCCAACTATAATAAAGTATTTTTTTAGTTTTTTTTAATTTTATTATTTAATATTTTCAAATTATAATGTTAAAAAGTATATGGAATAGTATATGGTCTAAAATATCAAGAGGGATAATAATTATAGATACTTTAATTATATAACCTAATTACATATTGACCTCTTGTTTTTTCATGTTCAAGACTTTTGTCATGGGTTTACAAGGTTACTTAGGAAATAATTATATTTATCTAGATTTCTTCAACAAGTAAATAATATTTACTTTGTTACTCCATCTAGAAAATTACAATCTAGTCTAATACTTTAATATTGTACATGTTTATGTGCGTGCTTTAAATTAGCATCCTATATATTTTAAATACTTTAAATTAAACAACACAATTGCAACTTATTCTTGACAGAAAAAATGATAAACTGTTAGTTCTTTCTTTTGTTTATTGAGAAATTATTTAGATTTTAGCAAAATAATGTGAGATAGTTTCTTTTTTTTTTCCCATGAGCAATGTTTTTATCACCTGGGATAATTTAATGAATATTGTTTTTTTTTCATGACTTAATGAGTATTCTTAGAATATTCACGATTTAATGAAGGTTAGGAGTGAGGGTATTTTGGTCTTTTTATGGAAACACATTTTTTAAAAAAATCATTAGGGCCACAAAGGTTTTTTGTGTTTTCTACAATGGAATTACTAAAATAATCTTTTAAAAAAACAAAAGAGCTTTTTTCAAGAGTTTTGTGGTCATTTTCTTTTTTAATGAACAATAAAAAAAGTTAAATTTTAAAATTTCTAGTTTTTTAGACTATAAGGTTGCTAAAATAAAGCTTTGTTAAAGGGGTATTTTAGTCTTTTGTTTAGTTTTTTTTAGACTATAAGGTTGCTAATATAAACCATTTTTAGTTATCGTTATAGCTTTTTTTTTATTATCACAAATATTTCTTGATTTATTTAATTATATGTATATATAAATATTTTTAATTTAAGCTTGAGAATTTTTTACTTAAAAAAACAAAACACGTTGAAAAAGTTTGTATATTCAATTTTATTTATTAAAAAAAATAAAACTAACTCATAATAAAACACGAGTTAAAAAGCTAATTTATTATTACCTTACCGTGTGCAATGTGCATGTTGACATAATATCAACACTAGTGCAAGTGCAAGAAAAACTACATTCTTTCTTTGAATTTATTTCCTTTTAATTTACCCATCAAATGTAATAATGACATAATTATTTTTTATTAATTTTGAAATTAATGACATAAGAGCTGCTGATTGCAGAAGACGCTGACACTTGAAATTTATAGGAAAATGCTGATGCCCCACAATTCCTAGTGAAATGATGAACACACACGCACACATTCCATGGCAGACAAGACATCCTTTGACAAATAGAATGTGACATTGTCACTCATACCTCTGAAGACAACACTTCTCTAACGTAATGAGGCATCAAACGTGTTTGAATAAAATATAAAAGTGGAACAATTTTATCCTTCTTAATATTCAGGATGACGTCATAATTTGATTGGATCACAGCTCGAAAGATGCATCCAGTTTTGCGTTTCTTGTGCGTCGTTTAGACATTAATACCTTGTTTGAAAACAACCTAGACATGACTTTAGGTGGAAGCACAATAAGATAACAATAAGCTTAAATTTTTTTTTGACAGAATTAGGGTTAAATATAAAAAATCCTAAAATCTTATTTTATTTTTGAAATATAAATTTGTCAATTAAAGATGTGGGCTAAAAAACTCCAATCTAGGTTAGAAAACAAAATCAAAATACTATCACATAAAGGAAATTAACACAAAATCCAAAAATAAATAGTAAATCCGGAAACATCTAGGAAAAATAATGAATTTGGCCAAAGAAATAACTTTTAAGCTTAATTTCAGGAGATCTAATGGTCTGATGACAGACAAAATAACCCCCTCAAGAAAAATAGCATGTGAGATCTTCTATAAAAATTTAAACTTGATCCAATGATTGGATCTTTTATTATCATCATTTTAAGTCACTATCCTAGTCTGATATGATTAAATTTTTTATTTGATCTAGACATATCTTACTAGCCCATGAAAGCATCTGCCAGACCATCCACATAATTTATTTAAGATAGATTATTATATAACTGATTATAACCTCTAATCTCTGCAAACCTAAATACATCACTTTATTTTTATATGTAAAAAGCAACGAGCTAGAACTTAGAGAATATCAAGATAGTTTCAGTCTCAAATATATTTTTATAAATTTTATAATGTTAAAAAGTTGGTTTATTAAAGTCTTAAAAGTATTTAAAAGAAAGGTGAATTAGATGCTTCGTTGAAAATTTGATATCTTAAATTTTTTATACTTTAACACTTAAAAAACCCAAAATAAAGATTCGATATGAAAGTGCATAAAGTAAATAAGATAGATATTAAGAGAGAGAGACATGCCAGACTTATAGTGGTTCAGGTGTGCTTCACTCCTCAAACCATAGTTGAAGCATTCACTATTAATACACAATTTTCTTCACGAGTTAGATTTTACCAAGATACACTAATCTTTTTATGGGTTCATTATTAGACAATCTCACTCTCAATATTTTTTAAACTTTCAATAATTCACAACCAAAATTTTTCTAAATAATTCAAGTGTCACTTGCACCTTCATAAATAGATTATATCTCTTACCAGGATTAATTACACTTCACAATAAAAGAGAAGATTACAATGAAAAGAACTCCTTGCTGGTCAGAGCCTTTAAGCAGCTTGGCATCAACATTAGAATGTGACTATGGAAATATATGATGAGATATTTCTCATGAAGTATTTTTAACATGCATGAATTACCAATAAAAAATTTTTTGGATAAAAATTATTTTTGTAATTTCAAGCTAAATCTTATAAAGACTGATTATATAAATGTAAGCTTAGATATCTTAAATCAAGTTTGCATAAAAAAAAATCCATTTTTCTATAATTTGAATAGTGGAAAAAAATTTATATTCATCAAACAAAATACACTAATAATTACTTTGTAAAAAAAAATAGATACAAATTAAAAAATAAATTGAGTTTAAATATAATTTTTTTTTATCTAATATGATTTTTTATGTTTATTTCATAGAGTAATATAAAACTCTTGCTAGATATCTTACTACTTCGTCTAAAATATTTTACATGGTAGTGGTGATGATAACAAAATAATAAAAAAAATAATGTTAAGATAACGATAATAAAAATAAAAAAGAAGGTGATGATGAAATAATTGTAGTGGTGATTGAAATAATTAGATAATATTGTAAATAAATTACTATTTATAAAATATTTTATAAAATTTTATAAGTTAAAAATATTTTTTATTAAATATATTAAATTTAAAAATTAATTGTAAAATATTTTTTAATGACCATTTTTTACATAAAATATTTTATAGAAAATAAATGCAAAAAAAAATACTTTACAAAAACAAGCACTGAAAATATAAAAATTATTTTCCTACAAAATATAATTTTAAACAAAACAAGAAATACTAGAAATAACAAACATTTACCGGTAGATTGAAAATGTAGATACGATAGAGGGGTAATTTGGTAATAGTAACAGTGGTCGCTGGAAAACCGAAAGAGCACCCCCCTTATTTTGGAGACAAACACAAGTGGTTTTGGGGGGTTCCATTGTCAATATGAACAAAGCAAACAAAACAAAGGTTGAAAGAGAGGTTCAAGAAGAAGAAAGTAAAATTTGAAAAAAGGCCTTATGCTTTTCAGGGTTTTATTCCTAACCCAGGTTGGTTGCTTGGTTGGTACCCTTTATAAAAGCTTAAACCCTGCATTTCCATATGTTTTTTTTTTTTCTATTTAATGAAGTCAGATCTTTGTAGACATGCTTGTAACAAGTGAGTTCATGCTTAAACTAAGTTGAAGGTTTCAACTTCAAGATTTGTATGTTAATGGGTATGTATTAAGCACTTAGAAAATTTAAAAAGATGGGTTCTTTTTTGTTTTCTTGAAATCATAGAGAAATATTTGCTATTTGCTGTTATGTTTTGTAGATATTCTTGGGTTGTTGTGGTTGAAGCACTTTAGTTGTCCACTGTCCACAAAGAATAGATTCTTGATGTCTTTGCATTCCTAACTTGAAGTCTTTGTTAGCTCATTTTCTGCATGTATGTGCTAATTTGATCTATGTGGATTCTTTGCTCATGAAAGGTTGCTGCTTTATTTGTTTCTCTATCACTTTCTTTTATCTTTCTTTTTATCTTCTTTTCTAGAGTGCCTTTCGCTTTCTGGTAGTTTCTCTGTGTGAGGTGTTGATGTGACTAAGAGGTGTTGATGTTGATTTGTGGGTTATATTCCATTGCCACCCTCTCATATGGTTATAAATAGATGTGTGGTCAATTTTGATTTTATTCATTGCAGGAACTCAAGAACTCAGCTTGAACATTCATCAAGAATCCTGCTTAGTTTAAGTTTTTTTTTTGTGGGATATAATGAGCTACAATACCTCTGCTGTAGGTTCTGGTTAGTCTTTGTTGCCTTTCTTGTTTATGGTTTGTGTTTGTGAGGATTGTGTGGCCTTTAGTAATTTTTTTTTTAACTCTTTCAGGCAGCAGGAATACTACAAGAACATTTGAATTTGGAAGAACCCATGTGGTGAGGCCTAAAGGAAAGCACCAGGCCACTATAGTTTGGCTGCACGGTCTTGGTGATAAGGGTTCAAGGTAAAATGCTAGCTTTATTCTGCTGAAGTGGTGCTTGTATAGCAGTTATTCTTTCTCTTCTCAGTTTCCATTTGAAACTTTTTTTTTGCTAAAGAGCTCACTTCTTAAAGCTGGTTTATTGATGCAATTGAAAGCTATTGATCAACTTAGATTTTTTCTTAACAAAATGCATCTTAAATAAATGTCTATTGTTTGAATCACGGATTATTTGAATGTGCATGGAGTGGCAGTTATCAAGATTATGACCACCAGCCTTTTTTCGTTGTATCTAGCTATCTACCAGTATCAATAAGTGAATTCCTGCTTTATGAATAACAGTTGGTGGAATTCTATTCCTTTATCTTTATCTCGAGCACATGCCTTATATGAGAATGGACTTGTTTTCCTCCTACAAAACCAAAGAGAGAGTTATGGAATGTCAATATCTTGTCCAGTTCTGCTGAAACTTTTTGGCATTTGTTTAACTTATTGAACTGTGTCCTTTTCTACAAGATCCTTGTCAAGATTGATTGGTGAGAGAGGGCAATTGTGCAAGAATTGTTTAAACATGAGTAGTTTTTTTTTTCCATCTACTTCCTTGATCTATAAGCTGTGCTGGGGCAGCTGAAAGCCTATATGTGGATATGCCAAAGCTTAGAATAGGGGACCACTCTTACACTAGCTTGTCCTTTTAATTTGCAAAGAAATTACTAATGATATAATAACCTTAACCATTTAATGTTCCAGTTTTTAGAATATTGTTACAGAAAATCAAGATACGAGATTGCTAATGTCATATAATAAGATCTATACTATCACCATTATTGCTGAGGCCTGGTGCTCTACTTTGAGTGTGGTCCCCAAATGTTGGAAAGTATTTCCCAAGTTATAATAAAATGCCTTCAAACTTCCTGAAGAGTGTAATGGCCCATTTGCAATTGGGTTTTGATGTGTTGTTGTGGCAGTTTTGAGAGTACTTCACAGTGACTGAATGAATTCCCCCCCTTTTGTGCTTTGTTTTGCAGCTGGTCCCAGCTCTTGGAAACTCTTCCTCTTCCTAATGTAAGGATAATTATTATTTTAAGTTACCACACAGCTTTTACTTGCGCACATGCAACATGCATCATTCTGTGCCTCAATTATTCCATGTTCAGAAAAATGTACTTATAGCAGACAGAAATAACTTTTCCATATGGTTCTGTTCGAATTTGATGTGGCAGATTAAATGGATATGCCCAACTGCTCCAACCAGGCCAGTAGCAATATTTGGTGGATTTCCATGCACTGCTTGTAAGAACTACCTTGTGGATTTCTTTTCTTCCAGCTCACATAATTTAAATGGCTGCAAGCTCTGTTACTTATCTTGAGCTAACCTCACATGAAACTAGCCTGCACATGTTTTTATGTATCCTGTCAAAAAGAAAGTCTCCATTCAAATATCTTTAGCTATTGTGCCAGTAGAGAATATGGTCTGAATAGCTTGTGTATTTTATTCCAGGGTTTGATGTGGGGGATATTTCAGAAGACGCCCCTGATGATTTGGAGGGGCTAGAAGCTTCAGCAACACATGTTGCGAATCTTTTATCGACTGAGCCTGCTGATAGTAAGTAGTTTTCCGGTACTATTTAGCCTCTTGTCCTGCTTAAGGGTTACTTATGGTTGTATACTTGGAGAAGCTTTACTGGATCAGGATGGTGTTAATTTATTTCTCCAACACAGTCAGTGCGTCAACTAAAGGTTATAATCGAGAATATGCTGCAAACTCTTCCACTGCTGCTCTCTTCTTTGGCTGGGTGGGGTTGGGGGGTTCAATTTGTAATCCGAGGGTGCTTCAGGATTTCAGCAACAAACCTCATTACTTTCCTCATATGATCATTGTGATGTCTTAATCAGAAATTTTTTTTATCAAGTAATAAACTTCATGTATCCATGAAGTTTTTGGTATATCGGTCCTGTTTGCATGTGGATTTGCCACACATCACCAGGAAAAGGCTGTCAGATGCTTGTTGAAATGTGCTTCACTGAATTAGCTGTCTTTTTAGTCTGATTTGAGAAAGTGTGACACAGTACTATGACAGAGGTATGCGAGCTTCGTGTGCATGTCAAAGAAAGCATGTTTTCTTAAATTGCTTGGGAGTATTGGTGTCTGTATTCATATTAATTGCACTTCTTTTAGCATGTTACATAGTAAATAACCAGTATGATTTTATCTTTGTTTTTCAGTCAAACTTGGTGTAGGTGGCTTCAGTATGGGTGCTGCAACTGCCCTCTACTCTGCCACATGCCATGTTTTAGGGCAATATGGGAATGGAAACCTGTACCCCATCAACTTAACTGCAGTTGTTGGTCTAAGTGGCTGGCTTCCGTGTTCAAGGTTTGGTTTCTGAGTTCTGTTGTGTGAACAGACATGACACCTTAACCACAGTTAGACACATGTTAAATTACAACAATTCACATGTTGGTCAAGCAATTTATTAGAAAACCATTTCTTTTCTTGTCTTGCAGGACCTTGAGGAGCCGGATAGAAAGATCAGACGAAGCTGCAAGACGTGCAGCATCTTTGCCTATCCTGCTCTGTCATGGCTCAGGTATGACTTTCATCTCACAGCTTTGAATGCTTTCATTCTCAATGATACCTTCATTGAGAAGCTGTTGGACAGATGAAAACATATTCACGTTATGCTATCTGCATTTCTAATAACTTTGGTATAATATCATATTTGCATGTACAATAGGAAAATGTGATTGCTTGAAGAATGCATGTGTTTTGCACAAACATTTTGTATCAACGAAGCAGTTAAAAGCTTCTTTGCATCCCTGTAGTCTTAATTTTGTACTGGTTTTCCCCTTGTACTTTTATTTATCGTAATGTCTACCCTCTACTTTCAAAATCGTTAATGTTTCATCCTTATTTGACCAGAAGTTCATGTTACTCTTAAATCGTCAGGTTACATCCCATCATATCATGTCATGTATCGAAATAAAATGGACTTGAGACATTTGTCATGATATGGTTCCATATAATCTAATGATTTGAGAGCAACAGGATCTTCTGGTTAAGTAAGGACCAAAGAAAGACGATAGTAGAGGGTTGGCATTAGTACAAATAAAAGTAGAAAGGGCAAACTAGTATAAAATCAATTGTAGAGGGAACAATAGAAGCTTTTTACCTCAACGAAGTAAAGTATACCATTCACATGATCAAACAAGATGATAAATGTGTAGATATTGGGCCATGCTTCGCTGAAAACCTGATCTGTCATTATGTGGTTCCAAAGAAGTGAACTTGCAGTTCTCTAGGCTTTTTAACTGCTCATAGGTCATTAGACCTATAATAGTGCAATCTCCATTCAGCAAGCTGTACAGAGTTCATATCTTACTTTCTGGTTGCAGGTGATGATGTGGTTGCACATAAACATGGAGAGAAATCAGCGCAGGCATTAAGTTCAGCTGGATTCCGAAATCTTACGTTTAGAAGCTATAATGGGTATATCCGACTCCCTCTAGGCATTAGCATATCCTACTTCTTAAACATTTTGTTTTTGGCATTAGCATATCCTACGTCTTAAACATTTTGTTTTTGGCATTAGCAATGATAAAAAAATGTTTGTCTTCAATGCAGGCTTGGTCATTACACAATCCCTGAAGAGATGGATGAAGTATGTAACTGGCTAACCACTAGGTTAGGGCTCGACGGGTCATGGTCTTGATGGCGAAAGAACTGTCAAGGAACAAGGGTACGTGGGGTTACAGAAGAATGTATAATGGATAGCAAAGGCATTCCAGAAGATATGCATGGTGTGGGGGTATATGGTATAGCTCATGGTTCAATTCATTATTCCTCGATGTCATTTTTCTTAATTAATCTCTTTTCTGTCTGTTGATTTTTTTTTTTTGGGTTTATTATCATATTGTGATGCTAGCAAGGGTTTGGTGTTAGTATTTTGGTTTTTTTCTTTTTTCCCTCTAGAGAGTTGGAAAGGGATACAGACATGGATGTTCTCTTGCTCTGAATCCAGGAAATTTTATGAGTCTTTTGACTTGGAATAATGTATCTGTGAGGTTACCAGCATTAGTTGTATTTCATGGTACATAATAAGAGCTCGATATGGGGTGGCTTCTCATTGTTTTCATGTTGTTTAGATCATATCAATAAACTATATATAGAGATTATTAATCAATTATTATGATATACTAATCAAACTTGGAAAACAAACCATTCATGGCAACTGTTTCCCGGTCTATGAGCAATGACGGGCTAGCAGCCAGCCAAGCTCCCAGAGCCCAAAGATATATGCGTTAGGGCAGGCATGCAACCACAAGGTGCCTCGAGAATCAGGCTCACCACCTGAGTTTGGGTTTACAAGGGATTTCTAGAATTGACCTCCTAACAATAACCGACCCTGCATCAAGCTTGATGGAGCACAAAGGCTCATGGATCCACCTTGCACGGACTAACAGTTGAACTCTAACAAGGGTACAAGGCTATACAACCGAGCAAACATAAAAGATTAATCGATCATAAAAAAAACTCAGCGTTTGTTGCAAAACCAACAATAACTTTTAACTATTCTGCCGTCAAATGATGCTGTGAAAATTTTTACGACAAGTTACTAGTGCATCATAATCTGTGAATGGAGACAAGAAACTGGAATTGGTAGAGAGCAGGAAGCAGTCAAAATGACTTGAGAAGATTGGGGAGCAATGAAAAAAAATTGTGAACCCATCCAACTTAGTTACGGTCAAGAGAATGGAATTTTTATTTTTCACTGATCAACAATGAAAGAAATGCTAGAGGTTGCAGAGGCAAAAAAACAAGAAAAAAGAGAGGCAGAGAACAAGAAGGTTTTGGTTTAAAAAGCTTTCTCAAGCTTCGTTCATTATTCTTATATTCTGCTTACATTACAAAAAGAAGAGGAGGCGTATATATACATGCGTCAGGGCTAATGAGTCAGCCTGTCCTATGCAAAGGGTATGATTCCCAACCCAGCTGCATGACATGCTGGAAGCCTAAAAGAAAGGGAAAGAGGGAGGAAGAAAAGGACAAAAAGGCATGGCTGATCGCAGTGGAAAAAGGGGAAAATAATTATCTTGCCAACAACTTTCTATCCTCCTCCATATTCTTTAGCAGGCCCCACAAGATGGAACATAGTAGTTTACGATGCCCATCTAGGACACGTGGGAAGACAATAAATATGCAGGTAAAGTGATGTGAATCCTATAATCATGTGGTCATGTAACCCATACATAAAGATATCAATTCCTAGAAAGCCAAATAAATCAGGTTTGATAGGAGTGTGACATAAAAATAACTTGTACCTAAGCATTGACACTATTGAAAACGGAAACCCCTACCTAACGAATATTGATTCGCGAACGAGAAGTATAAGGATGACGTCACCAAGTAAATCAGCCTGTTCTTCGATAAGTTGTTTTAAGTTCTTTAGAGAACCAAGAAAGGGAGATTATCCTACCAACACACAACAAGTGCGGCAATACAAAGTTTATTGATTTGAAAATTGCGTAACCCTTACATGTCTGGTTATGCATTTATTTATACCGACTATAAACTGAAACAAACCCTAATGAACCTCTTATGTGGACTTATATGAGGCTCACTTACAATTAAACCCAAATGATATAAATAAAACCCTAAACTAAGAAAAAAAAATAATAAATCTGAATTTAATATTCTAAATATGTTAGGATCATATTTGCTACCCTATAGAAGTCCTATATAAGCTAGGAGAAATCTAATTTGAAAAATTTGTGCTGCCGCCCCCTTTAAATCCTTGATTAGCTTGGATTTCCTTGTTTAACTTGGACAAATAAGAAAACGAATTTCCCCCGTTGTTGCTGATTTAATTACTTTCCTTCCTAGACTAGGAAAAACATTATGTAATCCTTCCCTCTTTAGGAATCAGATCTGCCAAAACTTCCTTGATTGTTTAGGAAAATAAATTGCTGACTTTTTATCCTTGTATCATTAGGAAAAACAAGCCTAACAAGGCTGGTATAGGTGGGACCATAAGCCCTTTGTCCCACACAAGTTGGGCTCTTCTTGGACCTGAATTAGATGAATTAAAGGTCGTTCTTCATGCTCCTCAAATCTCCCAAGCTCCTCTAGGTCCATCTTGCTCCATATATTCTGTACAAGCCCATTCAATGCTTCGTTGCCTTAGCTCTTGTAATTGGTCCAATTAACACCTCTAATGGGTCGTTGGCATGATTTCGCTTGGTGTTAGCTTCTGTAAAAACATCCGCGTTGACACTTTGTAGAGACATGTGCAATCATCAAAATGCCTTATTGGATTTTGTCACGAATAAAGTGACAATCTAACTCAATATGTTTGGTCCTTTTGTGAAAAACAGGATTCAAAGCAATATGCAGTGCTGCTTTGTTATCACAATGTAACACGACAACGTGAGAATGAGAGAATTGAAGATCTGTTAAAAGAAAACACAACCAAGTAATTTCTAAACTAGTGGTAGCCATGGCATGGTACTCAGCCTCTACCGAAGACCGAGCTTTTTGGATTTCCAAGAGATCAAAGATGAACCAAGGAATATGCAAAAACCAGAAACGGAACGTTTGGTATTAGGACAGGATGCCTAGTCAAAATCACAATGGGCTATAATGTCCATGTTATTTGTAGAAGGAAATAAGAGGCCTTGTCCTAGAGTCCATTTGATATATTTCATGATTTTGAATGCTGCTATTAAGTGGAGGTCAGTAGGATGATCCATAAATTAACTCAGAATTTGCATGCTATAAGAGATGTTCGGTCTTGTTATTGTCAAGTATAGAAGTTTCCCAACTAGCTTCCTGTAGTAAGTGGGATTAGACAAAAGTGTTCCCTTTTCTTTACTGAGTTTCAAATTTTGATCCATGGGAAGTTTAGAAGGTCGAGATCCAAGAATGCTAAAGCTTGCTAGAATGTTTAGAGCAAATTTCCTCTAACATATTTGTATCTCTTGTGTTGTTCTGGCGATCTCGATTCCAAGAAAATACCTTAATTTCTCAAATCTTTGATTTTGAACTTGTTGTTGAGAAAGACTTTAATATCTTCGACAATAGTAGGAGAGTCACTTGCCACTATGATATCATCGATATATACTAGTACTATTATGAAAGAGTGATTGTCTTGTTTGATGAAGAAGCTATCACCTGATTTGGACTTACAGAAGCTAAATTTAAGCAAAGAGGTGTAGAATTTTGAGTACCATTATTTTGACGCTTGTTTTAACTCGTAAAGACTCTTAAGTAGTCTGCAAACTTGATTCAAAGCAACTAACCTTGTTTTGAATATTTCAATGCTGCCATATGAATTGTATTTTATCTTGTATACATATTTGCAGTCAATAAGCCTTTTTCCATAAGGTAAATAAGTCATTATTCATGTCTGGTTAGACTCTAAAGCTTTCAACTCATTCTCCATGGCTATGCACCAATAAGGTTCGTTAACAACTTGGGTATATGTTTGTGGCTCAATATGAGAGGATATGGAAGTAAAGAAAACTTGAAAAGGTAAAGAGAATTTATTGTATGAAAAGGAAATTATTCAAATGAAATTGGTTACCTGAAGGAGCCTCAGTTATGGTGGCCTAGATTGGATTGGGAGAATTGAAGGAAGTCGGGTGACAATGAAAGTCTTGCAAGTATTTGAGAGCATGTTTCATCCTAGCAGACTTGCGAACATGAAGATAAGGAGTAAAGGGGTCTGGTGTAGATGGTGAAGTTATGGAAATAAAAGAATGATTTGAAGAGGAAACAAGATCTGATTATGATGAATTGGTTTGAATACTTGTGTCATATGTGTTAAGAGAAATGTCTTTATTTGAAGATAAGTCAGTTGAATTAGAAGGTGAGCAAAAAGTGTCAAGTATTTGATAAAAAAAAGAATGTAAATGTCATTCAGGGGATCTAAAACAAAAAAATAATAAGAATTATATTGTTGTGGCTATACCATAAGAGTTATTGTATTAGAAGAGGGAGTTTTGGATACAGGTGCCTTGAAAGGAAAAATTTGTTCATGGAACGTTACATCTCTAGACAGAAGGATTTCATTTGTTTCTAAATCTACCAGCTTATAACCTTTCACCCCAAAAGGATAACTAAGAAAAACACATCTTCTTGCTCTTGAGTCAAACTTCTTCCTTCCCTAACTTAAAGTGGTGGAAAAACAGAGGCACCTAAAGACTCTCAAGTGATGATATGTGGGATTAGTTTTAAAGATGGCTTCATAAGATGTCTTGTTTTGCAGTAAAGGTGTAGGGATACAATTTACAACGTAAGTGGCAATGAGTTTACTATCATTCTAGAACTTAAGAGGTAAGTTAGCTTGAGTCTAAGAGCTTTAGCAACATTTAAGATGTGTTAATGTTTTCTCTCAATTATCTCATTTTGTTGTGGGATTTCTACACAAGTTCTTTAGTGAATGATACCATTTTTATGGAAGAAGTCTTGCATTTGAAATTCTGCTCCATTATCACTTCTTAGGTATTTAACTTTAGCTCTAAATTGAGTATTAACAAGATTATAGAATAACTTTATAGATTTTCGTGTGCCTGACTTATTTTTAAATAAATAAACCTAGGTACTACGAGATAGGTCATCAACAATGGTCAAGAAATATCTACGCCCATCATAAGCTACCACAATACATGGCCCTATAAGTTACACTGTATGAGTTCAAAATTGAAAGAACATTTGTGTAGGCTTTCATCGAAAGAGAGTCTATGTTGTCTTGCCAAAGGACAAATAGAGCAGGGAGTTTCATTGATAGCAGAACATGAGTTTTTTTTTTTATTACAATAGGATCTCTAATTACTTGTAATCTAGAGTTGGAAATATGGCCTAAACGATAATGCCACAAATTAGAATTATGACTGGTATTTGTAGCACAAGCATAATACAAATGATAAGTGTTAAAATACTTGGATGATATACACATCAAAACAGTAAGAGATACTTTAATATGCTGGAGATGATCAACAAGAGATGTTTTTAGTTAGTGTTAGAGCAGAAAAAAGATTGAAAGCAAATAAAGGAACACACAAAACATTCTCAAGGGTGATTAATTTGGAGAGTTTAACAGTGCCTATGTGCATGACTGGAACCTCTAGGCCATTGGAAAGTTTGATATTATATAAGACACAATGGTTGTGATTTTTGTAAAGAATATGGTTCTATAGATTATATGATCTATAGCTCTTGTATCTATGATCCAAGAAACATTGTTAATGTCAAAACATTTGTGTGAGTAAGTGGAGAGATAGGTTGTGATACCAGACATAGATGGAAGACTTGTGAAGTTAGCCATAGGGATGGTTGAATTATGAGCCATAAAAAGATGGATATCTCATTGGTTTGTGTTTCTCATAAAGTAACTATTAAGATTTTCTAATGCTGATTTGAAATCAAATTCATCTTATCAATCTGATTCTTTGGAAAACCCTCAACTATAATCATATTGGACTGACTGGTATATATACATTTGGTTTTCTTCCCTTATTGTGTAACTTGTGACCGAAAAGGTATTCCACTAGCTTGTAACATTTCTCTGCTAAATTACCACTCATATAACAATGACTACAAATGGGAGGTGTTGCATTCCCTCCTTTGAAACAATCCTCCAAAAGATGCCCTTGAATCTTGCAATGCGGGCAGTAAGGTCTGTTAAATGGCCTAAACATTGTGAATGCGTTTCGTGAGGAGGGCCATTGATTCAGGAGTAAATGTGCAAGGTAACATCTGATGTTGTTTTTCTTGCTGCTGAATGAGAGAAAAAACCTTACTGACTTGTGGTATGGGATCCATTAACATGATCTGATCTTTTACGTTGGAGTATGTTTCATTCAAACCCATGAGAAACTGGATTACACAGTCTTGTTGATATCAATCGGTCAAGACCTTCATCATCGTCCACAAGAACATTCCGGCATAGGATAATGTAATGTTAACCCATCCCAAATTGTTTTCAGCTTTCCATAATAGACATTCACTAAATCATTCCCTTTAATTAAGTTAGTTAGAGCTCCTTTTAGTTGAAAAATTCATGGCCCATTTTATTAAGTGAGTCTCTCACAGAGTTGATTTCAAATCTCATATGCATTATCTACAAGGATGAAAGAGGATTTTATTGAAGGACTTGCAGAGTTATGAATCCAAAAAACAATCATATCGTTGCATCTTTCCCAAGCTTCCAGGAGGGGTCGTTGGGATCTAAAGGTTTTGTAATAATACCATTAACAAAACCGAGCTTGTTCTTAGCTCTAAAAGCCCTTTTCATGGCTCTTGCCCAAGTAACATAGTTTTCTATGGTTAGGAGACCAGTCACCAAATTGAGAACTGATGTGTCACCATTATTAAAATAGTATTGGTTATTTTGATCCGACAGGTTGTGGAAACGTGAGGTTAATTTTATAGTAAAAGGTGGTGTTTGTTGATTTTCAGTTTCTTTCTCCATAGTTAGCTAAACAACCAATAACTTTGATACCATGAAAGAAATGCTAGAGGTTTCAGAGGGGAAAAAAACAGGAAAAAAAGAAAGGCTAGAGAACAAGAAGGTTTTGGTTTAAAAAGCTTTCTCAAGCTTCGTTCATTATTCTTATATTCCGCTTACATTACAAAGAGAAAGGAGGCTTATATATACGTGCATCGGGGCTAATGACAAAGGAGATGATTCCCACCCCAGCTGCATGACATGCTGGAGGCCTAAAAGAAAGGTAGAGAGGGAAGAATAAAAGGACAAAAGGGCATAATTGATCGCAGCGGAAAAAGGGAAAAATAATTATCCTTTCTCTTCCAACAACTTTCTATCCTCCTCCATATTCTTTAACAAACAAGGTCAGCCCTTCCACCAACCATGAATGAAATCAAATCAATAGTAGAAACATCCAATTGCAAAACAGAAAGATACGAATTGAAAATGGAAAAGGGAGCAAACATGAAAGATTGCATATGATGATCATGCCTGGCCGCATCTCTTGCATGAGTTCACGTATACCTTGAACCTGTGGTCACTCGACACCAACTTAAGAAAGATTGTGACAATCAAGTAACTAACTTATCAATTAAGAATCATGTGGTCCATATCCGAACCTGGCATAAAATTGATCCTTCGGATCATAGCTGCATATGTACTTTCCTTGAATGAAGTATATCCAACATCACTGCAATACAAACGAGCAAATTAATCAATCAAGGATAAGTAAATAAATCAATAATTATTTCACAAATGGCAAGAAACATGAGCAAGACTCACCTAACAAATATCTATTTTTCTAGTATTTCGTTGGGTGCGATCTTTGGGATCGATACGGGGAGTGAGGGGAGGGAAAGAAGGCACGAGACTTCAATACGAACTTGCGCCCACTTTTCAAGCCTAGTTGAAGAGCTCGATTGAAACTCTTGGATGTGACCACGAGGAGGAGAAACTCGTTTTTTATGAGGAGAACTTGCTTTAACAGATGTGACAGGGGTAGGAGATTCCTTAAATATTTCGGTGTGTGTCGTCTTCCGGAATGTCATATAGCCCACAACCGGAGTCCAGTGCTTGAGTTTTGGTCTCACCTAACCGAGTCATTGGCGTAATTGGTGAACTCCGCCACTAAAGAGAACCGCCAGATGAGAGACGACCACTTCCAGGATACAAACAAAGCTGTGAAATAATTGTCGTGTCCCGCGTTTTAGATGAAGACGAAGCCATCATGATGGGGGAAGGATTTGGCAATGGAGCATGATCAGAAAAATCGACTAGTTCATCAAATCGTGGTGAGAATTGTCCCATTGTTTCAGTGATGTTATAATCCAGTTCCTGGCTGTGGGAAACTACGTCCAGGGTTTTTACTAGTTTTGCGAAGCTTGTCATTGCCATGTGAATTGCTAGGAGAACTTGTGGATTTTGCATAAGATGGCAAGCATGGAAAAATCAGGCTCGGACGATAGAACATACCTACCAGGAAGGAGTCGGGATTTTGCCGCCTCCTTTCCATGGCTAAGAAAAAGGAACTATAAGCAATTCAAACAAAAAAGACTTAAATATTCTAATCTCTCCAGAAAAAAAAATACATCTTAATAAAAAAAAATACCTTGAGTATTCGAATGACGGTGTTGGTGGTGTGAGGCTGCGCGAATCATATAGCTCGGCATGTAAAAATTTATTGTTTGCAATCATTTTGAGTTTGTTATCGACCATACTTTCTAACCTTTCTTCATTAGCTCTATTGCTTACTATTTCTCCAGTCATACCATATTCTCGTAAATACATCAACAAATATCATTCGTCATTCCACTGGTAGAATATTGCCTTTCTTCTTTATGATGAAAGAGTAATGAATTATTCACCACTTTTATTTTCGGTGCTTCCAAACATTCTATGACACTTCCAGGTTTTCCCTAAATTATCTTTCACCAAACCACCAAAAGAACTTGTAAAATTTTCCACATGATTTAGTCATTAGAATTAATGTCTTGTAAAGCTGGAAGGAGAATCCACGTAGGTGAGAAATGAATTTTCAAATTTCTTGTAATTGCTAAAACTCTTATCATAATTTGTGGCAAATGATGGCAGCTAAAGAGTTGATTTAAAATTTAATTTCTGTGTAATTTCTCACCTTCTTTCCTACCATGGATATTTTTGCACCCTTCACATCGACAAGCATTGGAGCATCCAACATTAGCCTTTTAAACATGACATGATAGAAAAGTTAGAAATATTGAGAACTGGTTATTGTGACAAAGATGATGGCAAAATCTGATATGAACAAAATACTACACCCGATAGCATTCACAATATTTTTTCACACACATTGACCTTTTGCAATTGCATCCCGTCTTATGCCTACCACGAGGACGGCGTAAACAGGCATGCATCTTCCCGTGATAAGCGAGACATGATTACCAAATTTCCCCGGTCAAAAAATAAAATGAATTGCTAAAAAACCAAATGAGGGCTTGGTACCACAATGATTGCATGAAACTCAGTCACATGCTGTACAATCTTCGGAGCAAAAGCAAGTGGATTATGCGATTCTTTTTGTTGACGTGCTTCAAGAATAGTATCCTCGTATTCGGGCTTTTTAAAGCACCCTTGGCAAACACAAGTTTCGGCACAATAGATTCCGGCCGCAAAACAATCACAATATCTTGCCAAATAGCAGAGTTAAAAAGATAAAAGATTAACAAATTAAAAAATTACAAATATATGAATATGACTATTACCAAGAAAACTTGAAATCACTCACCGTTTCAAACATCTAGTCTTCTTACAGTTACAACGTTTGCAACCATCACCATCGTGCTTGATACTTTCTTCCCGGAGATCATAAAAAGTTCAGTGGTGCGGCTAACATATATATATATATATATATATATATATATATATATATAGAGAGAGAGAGAGAGAGAGAGAAGAAAACAAAAGTTAAATATGAAAACTATCACATGATCTTGCCTTTTCTTCTTGGGGCTTGATTGGTTGAACTCCTCAAAATTGTCAGCATGCTCTGAGCTAAATCTCCTATTATTGTGTAGGGTTATCGATGCTCAGTGTGGTGCAACTTATTTAAAGTTTCCTTGGTGTGGAGAGACTCGGAAATGGCAGAGCCTGTGGCAAGTGAAGCCTTAGTTTGGAGCACATCATCTCCCGCAGTTGAAGAGACTCTTTCAACTAAACTGGGTAGTTTGGAGCAACTAATTTTGTACCCGGTGAATGGTGGCTCATGATAGGTTCGATGCACCGCATCCTATTAGCAAAGTGTTGACAATGCTATTGAGATGCAAGCCAAAACCGAATGGCTTGGACACAAACATAGTTTGCTTCTTCTTTGGAAGAGCTAGGTAACTCCACCGAGATGAATCCAAAATCTCCAATTCCGTATTGGAAGATGATATTGAACCAATTATAGTGATTGCTGAATCAAGAGAATATGTGCCATCCATAGGAGTTTTCTGTTGAGCTTCTTCAAACCGAAGGCGCGTCTACTCAGGCCACGATGGAGCCGATCGACCTATATTTAATATTGAAACCACTCTACTCAAAATTTAAAATCCTGCCAAAATGTGATTGCAAAAGAAATAACGAGGGCCACTAGTTTCACGGTGGATGTGTGAAAATGCACCTGACTTCGATTAAGTGGCATAACCTATAAATTACATAAACCATGAGTGCGTATTGGTGCGTGTTTTTATCATGCAAGAATAGATTAAGAAATGAGTAGAGAAGTCATCATATGGACTCAAATAAGCGGAAGAATAGCACAAAGCAAGTCCACAACCTTAAATGGCATAGACTATCTCGTGGAAAAAATTTTCTCCCACTTCACTTAAAAAACACAAGAATCACCACAATTTCCCTTATCGCTTTTTCTAGATGATCATCCACACGTATAACTCCTCAACTGTTAGAGATTTGCAAGCTTCATAAATTTAACTTATCCTTATTATTAAGGTGAGGGCCAATGAACTAAAACGTGATTCATAGGAATGCTACTTGATAAATTGGTTCCTAAATATGTGATCGTGAGCGGCACCCAAATAAAGCATGCTACTTGATAGGGTGCTTTTTTTCAAAATAAATTCTCGGTAGCTATAATTTTATCTCGAGCGATGAATTGAAAAATCTCATTTGAAATACACATGATTCATCGCCCACTCTGCTCTTAGGACGCCAACTTGGAAGGTGACTTTTAAGATGAGACGATTCATACCTCGAACCATGGTGTGTTATGAGTTGAACAGTCCATGCAAGACAATTCCCCCATCCTCACCATAATCTTCAAGTGGAGGAGCAGCTTGAAAAGGTTTAGGCAATAGTTGAGCGTAAATAGTTAACTTAAAAATTACTAGGCTAACATTCACATCTCTTCACATCAGGGCTCGCGGGTTCTACATTTTTACTCCTAGTTTCATAAAAGAAAAACAAAAGCTGGTATTACCTGAGCCCCTGAAGTGTCACATTGTTGTTGCCTGGAAGCATGGTCCACAAGCAAGTCAGACACAAAATTTAGGCAGACATGAGATGGTTGTTCAACAATGTTTCCTTCCTCTTCAATTTTTTCCTTCTTAGTTTCGGATATTGACTGCTCCTTAGGATCCTCTCCATCTTGCTCGGGCATGGCCCCGAGACGCATCCCCTTTTGTCTCCATATCAATTATGCCATCGATTCTAGTATAGCTATTTTCGAGTTGGTTAAATTACTTTCGATGACCGATGTGCATCGTCGAGATCTTTTCACATTTTGGCTTACCAAATTAACAGAGTCCGCACAATCTACATCCACGGGATCGAGATAAGTACTCATCAACGCACCCCGAGAAGCTGCCCAGGTTGGTCTTGTTCGAGTTGTTGTTGATATTATTGCTCTTCTAGACATCAATAATCACCGCTATTCAAATAGGTGCTAGATTTCCTCAGGTCCTTTGGACCATCGCCGATTTCTTGCTTCCACCATCATTCATAGATATCTCTCGCCCCGGATATCCGAGGACATTGAAACCTCGGGAAAGATATAAACTTGCCACGTAAATAGTCTTTAAGCCCTAACTCATAAATTCAAAACTGTAAGAAAAGCAAAATCAAGCATCTCAAACCTTCGCATGAAATTTGTTTGGCGGTTTGACAATGTCCGTGGTGACGTGAAGACAAGTGGAGGAGAATTTATTCCTAGGAGTCCTTGTGCTACATGCGAAGCCTTGACAGGCTTAATAGGGGATAGCCTACTTACGTAATTAGAAAACGGGGATTCCTAGAAACATAGGAAACAAAGTAAACAGGATATCCGCAATCTTTTCTTTCATAGTTTTTTTTTTCCAATTGAGAATATCCACAGTTCTTAATAACACGTATGGACACTTTCTGGAGAACCCTCCATTTTCATCACATCAACAAAGCATCCAACAGCAAAAAATAAAAAAAATAAAACAAACAAACAGATCCCAATTACTCACCCACAAGTTGAGCCGAAAAAGAACAAGAGAAAATCAAAATCTTACACTCTCCACCAACCGTAGTTCTAAAAGAGAATTTCAATTCATCCACACACCACACAGCAAAAATAATAAAAGTAAGTAATCATAACAGCCTCCACAAAGCATTTTTCTCTTTGATTGGTCTTCATTTAACACATAATACATCAAAAAACCATAATCCACGTACTGTAGGTCCGGTACAACTCTTTGTACTTGAACAAAACTAAATGCCCTAATTGAGAAACAAAAACATGTTTGCAAAAACCATCATATTCAATACATCCCTCCATCGAAAGCCAATAACACCACCATTGTCACTTCAAAACCTATTCCTACAACAACACCAAAATCTTATCGCAAAGTCTACAATCCCTATGAACCAAATATCTTCAACTTTGATCATCAATTACTAAATAGAAGCAATTTCACATATCTCCACCAGCATAAAAAAAAAATGCATCCCTAATTTTAAGCCCTTCCACTGAAATTGAACCAAGAAAAATCACAATCAGATCCTTAAAGGCACACAAATGTAAAATAACCACACAAAGTTCCTTTAAAAAAACATCAAAAAAAATTGAAGTGAATTAAATTAAAAAAATAAAGAATTGAAGTTACTTGAACTGGAGGAGAATCTGATAAATTGACAGTGGTGGTGGCGGAGATGGTGGTTGTTGCGGTGGTGATGGTGGTGGTTTTAGGAGAATCCATGAAATGAAACCCTATTTTAGTTTAGTTTCTTGTCTTTTTTTTTTTAATGCTTGAAATCTTTTTTCTGTTAGGGTGAAACCGAAAGTAGAAAAAATTGTTGATAGTTTTTACTCTTTAAAAAAAAAAAAATTGGTTGAGAGAGTGAAGGCGAAGAAGATAAAAATAAAAGAGACGTAAGGCTATTTACTCAGCTTTTTTAAAACAGAGCAAGAAGTTTTTTAAACTGCTTTTGTGGGCCTCAGAATGTTTGGGCTTTTTTCTTAGTGGGCTCTATTTGTATTAATGAGAAAATACTTTTTATTGAGAAATAATTCGAGCCCATCCTGGCAAACACCCATCTCGAGTTATTAGGGAGAAACCATACCCCGACTTACTGCCCCCGAGCTTTAAGTGCATGGTAATATGATGGATATGTTGTTTTTAAAAAATATTTTTTAATTAAAAATATATTAAAATATTTTTTTTATAAAAATTTTTAATTTTAATATTAGAATCATTGCTTCCAGTGAACATCCTAAAAAAATTATGTTTGATTAAAATTGTTATAAAATAAATTTTTACATGTAAAATAAATAAAAAAAGTAGGTATTTATTGATAAAAACATGTTATTTTAACTTTTATAAAATCAAGATTTTAAATGTAATTATTTGTTGAGTTGGTATAACCAAGAACTATTTAACTAATGATATGATTTTTTCTCTATGACTTGAAAACAAAATTACCACAATATCAAATTATATCTTTCCAAGTACAATGTCAAAAAAACCCATGTATTTTCTTATAATACATGCATCTAATAATAAAATTAATGAAGAATAAAACCAGGATCTATCACAAATACAATTCAAGAAGGCAATGAGTTTGGTCGGAATGAATATTCGTGTGCCCGGACATAACATGAATGTAGAAACCTATCAAATCTCATCAAGTGAAGGGACTTTGTTCTTTCGTGAGTTTTGGATAAACTGCTTTTTTATTTTAAATTTAGGGTGAGCAAAAAAATCAAAAAACCGAGAAAATCGAAAAAAAATAACTGAAAAAATCAAACCATGAAAAAAAACCGATTAAACCGATTAAATTTTAAAAAAACCGACAGGTTTGGTTTCGATTTTATAAGCTCGAAACCAAAAAAACTGAACTGAACCGAACCCAAACAAAAAAACCCAGAAAAAAACCGAGTCAAACCGAAAAAATCGAGCCAAAACCCAGCAAAACCGGTTTGAACCGGTTTGTGTTGTAACCAAACCGAACGTAAAACCGGTTGGTTTGAACCGGTTTCTTTTTTAAAAAAAATTCAATTTGGTTATTATTTTTTATAAAAACTGAACCGAACCGAAAATAATCACCCCTATTTTAAATCATCTTCAAGAATTATGTTAAATTAGGTATTAATAAACTAAAACATAATTAATATCAAATCTTCATTTATAAATCACAATATCCTGAAATAAAAAAAAATTGAGTTGATTTAAGTTAAAAAATTATTATTCAAAACAATATTATTTTTAATTTTTTAAAATTAATTAACTCAAGTTATTCATCTAACTCGTAAACTCATTCTAGAACCAAACCGACTTTAATAATTCTATTCAATCCAAAATGAATATCATCAAGTTGGGCTTAGCCTTTATTGATACAGTGGGCCCAGTTGTGTAGAACAAAACTAACGTGGTGTTCTTTATTGTTTGTTTATCAAAAAAAGAAAAAGTCCCTTGCCTACAAAGTGAGACCGCGGGCCTTTTATGGGTAGTAGTACAGTCAAAGTACTATTTCTTTAGGATTTGAATTTTTTTGTTTTATTTTTTTTAATACTTTTAAATTGTTTTAATGTATTATATATATATTCAAGCGAAAAACATTTTAAAACAGAGCCTCCATTATATTTTGAATCAATACCAATTAGTTTTGGTAATACAATGAAGTTTTTTATAAAGTTTCATTTTAGTTTTTATAATTTTTTGAGAAAAATATTTGTCTTTATATTTTAATTTTACTTGCCAATTAATCATTTTTTGAAAATTCTGTGGTCCTTGTATATTATTAAAATTATTTTTTATTCCTGATGAAAAACTTAATTTTTATAATTACATTAATGCACAATTACTCGTAATTATTTGATGGTTCTCTCACAGATATATTGGGTCCTATCCTTAATATTTAACTATATCTTTCTTTTTTTTATGAAAAACAAGATTTTTATTAATAACAATTAAAGCCAATAAGAACATAACCTCAAAACAAATTCATAATAAAATAAACTTAGATAAAAACTATAACCATATAATAAAATCAACTTGCTCAAACTCCTTGTTGTGCTAAATATATAATTCGCAACATAATTGTTTTTTAATTAAGAACATGCTCAGAAAACACATAAGCTTGCATGGAAGATATCATTAGCAATAGCATTGTATGAACTGCATTTTCTTCTTACCCTTAACTACATATATATACATGTATTTGAGAAGCTGAAATTGATTCCTATATATATATATATCCTTTGCTCATATTGTTGAAAACAGAAATTAATTACTAATTAACCACAATAATGCTTTGCCCACAAGTGAGTGAAGGGTTGTGCCCTAAGGAAGCCAGAAGGTTTAGCTGAAAAAACTATGAATGGTCATTTTTGGGCACTCTGAAGCACAAGGGAAAAGATATTGGAGGACTAAAAAGCAAAAGAAAAGAGGAGACTTTTATCATCTCCACCACCTCACGTGCATGGAAATCCTAACACTCATCACGTACACCATTTTCCTTTATAAAAACTTCCATGGTTTTTATCCCTTCATAGTTCACTAGAAAGAAAATAATTTTACTTTGTTCTAATAATATTCGTCATATATATATATCAATGTATTCTCATGGCCTTAACCTTCATATTTATATCATCATCGACCTCTTTTCTATTGAAACTAGCTTAATCACGCCATCTATATCCAAGCGGCTAGCCATGCAGCAGTTCATATAAAGTATTTATCTTGTTCTATCTGCAGGACTTATAAATCTTTAGGGATAAAATCTGGATCCGAAAACAAAAATATATTTTAAGAAAGAAATTGTATGCACCCAACAATGCTAAAAACAAAATTTAAGATGTGAAATTAATTAATTCACACAATCTTGAACAAACTCAATCGAATGAGTGCTAATTTATAATCAGACTTTCATCCATTCGTATAGCAGGAGGGATCAAAAGAAAGAAAAAAGAAACGATGTCTAGTTTTTCACTTTTTACTTTTTACTTTTACTTTTTGTTTGGAAACTATTTGTTTTATGTTTCGAATTGTATTTAGCTTGAAAAAAACATTAAATTTGATATTTTTAGTATTTTATGATGATTTTAAGAGAAAAAATCAGAAAAATAATTATTTTGATATATTTTCAAATAAAAAATACTTTTAAAAAATAATATACATCATAATATCAAACACGTATATTATCACGTTAAATAATAATTAAAGATATATTTTTGGACACGCACAAATACGTACGTAGACATGTTACAATAAGAGAGAAAATGGAACTGTTCTGATATGTATGGATGAAACAAGAAAAATGAATTTAAAAATTCTTGTTTCAGCATGGAAGTTGGCATCTTGTAATTAATGGGGAGAGGAAAAAAGAGAAAGTAGAAGAAAGAAAGTAAGAATGTATACGTTATGGAGGTATTGAGGGAGGGTTCGGTCATGGTCATGCATGGAAGCATTTCCCGAAGAGAATCGAATCCCCCTTTCTTTTTGCTGCTTTATCACAGTTCTGCTACAGTCTTCTTTAACATTCCCCAAGAAAATGATGGGTGTGTTGCCTTTCATGGTGTTAATTTAAATTTCTATCACTAGCTCGTAATTGTTTCTCTTCTCTTTCTTTAAAGGGAGGAGAGAAAGAGAGAGAATGGGCAATCGAGAATAAACTTAAGAGGGGATTGAGAATATTAATTATGAGAAGCTACAGCAAAGGAAAATGACAGTGAAAAAGCCATTACAGTAGTGAAGAAGAAGAAGAAAAGGGAAAAGAAAAGATGGTCAAAATCTGAAACCTCGAAGACTTCTCTTCCATCATCAGCTTCGACTATCTTTATCGAAACTCTACCATTTATTTTCTTTTTCTTTAATCTGGACCTTATTCTCTTAATCAATCAATTAATTACATCCTAGCTCCCTCCGAACCTTCCAATCAAATACTCTGTACAGAAGAAGAGATCGAGAGCTATAGCCCTATTGCTCTTTTTTTTCTTTTCTTTTCTCAAGAAATGTGAGTAGAATATTTAATTGAATTGCAAAAAGACTTTCCTTGAAGTTACAACTTATAACCCTGTAACTTTTACTTTAACTACAACTATGTTCAAAATATCAAGCTTGAAAGTTCGTCTTGTTGGCAAGTAATATTTATGTTCATTTCCTAGTTATCAACCAAGGTTCAATTTACATAATCAAGTTTAGTAAACAATATCATTGCACGCACTTTGTTGCAGGTCAGGTTGATTTTTTTTTTTTGTAAAATTTTTTTCTAAGTGTTGTTAATGTGTTTAATTTTTAGCAAAACAAAAAGATTTAAACTACACGGGGATTAGCCTCATCTGACCTAGTGGACTTGACAGATCAAAAAACAATCTGAATGATCGATAAAAACATAGTTTGACAAAAAAATAAATCAAGATAATATTTTTAAAAAAATAAATCAAAACGACAACATATTAGATCAACTCAGATTAACTCAGGTTAACCTGTCAAATTTGCTACCTAGTTCATGAGACCAAGATAACCCTATAGAAAGCAAATAAAAAAAATTTATAAAACCCATTTATTAATAAACTCAATGTTAAATGATGAAGTTGAAAACAAAATTCAACTTAAAAAATGAGTCAGGTCAACCCTAGTTAACTTATCATATCTGAATCATAAGACCAGAATAACACTATATAAAACAAATCAAAATAAATTATGAAACTCAATTCTTAATCAACTCAATATTAAAGGATAAGATTAAAAAGATCAATTAAAAAAAGAATATAGAAAAATTCCCCGAGTCAATTGACCAAAATCATGATCGGGATAACCTTATAGAACTTAAATCGAAATAAATTATGAAGCTTAATTCCCAATCAACCAATATTTAATGATAAAATTTAAAAAATTCAATTAACAATAACAAAAAAAAATTCTCAAGTCAACAAGTCTAACCCGGGACCTGAGTCATAAAACCATAATAACCCCATAGAAAGCAAATAAAAAAAATTATGAAGTTCAATTCCTAATCAACCTAATACTGAATGATTAAAATAAAATAAAAGATAAAAATGACCCAAGTCAACCTAGATTAACTTGTCAAACCTAGATCAGGAGACCATGATAACTTCATAGAAAGTAAATAAAAAAATATTATATAGTTCAATTCTCAATTAACCCAATGATGATGGATGAAATTTAAAAAAAAAATCAGTTAAAAAAAGGACAAAAAAACCCAAGTCAACTTGGCTAACTTGTAAAACCCGCGACCTAGGTAATAAGACCGTGATAATTCCATAGAAAAAATGACAAAAAAAAAAACTCAAGTCAACCTAGCTAACCTGATTCAATTAAAAAAAGAACAAAAAGAAACTTGAGTTAACCTGACTAACACGCAAAACTCACGACCCGGGTAATAAGACTGTGATAACTCTATAGAAAATAAATCGAAAATAATTATGAAACTCAATTCTCAATCAACTCAATATTAAAGGATGAAGTTGAGAAAAAAATAAATTAAAAAATAACAAAAAATAACTCAAGTCAAGACAACTAACCCATAAAACTCACAATTTAGATTATGAGACCAGGATAATCCATAGAAAGAAAATCAAGACAAATTATAAGTCCAATACTCAATAAACTCAATGTTGAAGAATGAAATTAAAAAGAAAATCTAAGTTTGAAATAAAAAAATCCTTAAAAATTTTGAATATCAAAGTAAAAAAAACCTTCATATTTTACTATTCATTACTACACAGTGAAATGCCAAGGCTTTTTAGTATATGTTAAATGTATACTTGATAAATTATTATTTCTTAATTATCATTTTAGCCATCTTTTATATATATATATATATAACTTTTTTGAAATACAATAAAATTCAAATTCTACTAATTATTCTTTTTAATAATCTTTTGTTCATGGTATATATATTATATATTATTTTTTCAATGGTCAAGATAATTAATTAATATATTTGCAAGTGAGCTAGCAACTTAGGTGACAATAGTTAAGTTTGGTAAGGAATTAATTAAGTGGAGATGATATATCTAGTTTCAAATTTTACAACTTATATTTCCTAATCAACATGTAAGTGTTTGATCATTGGGACCTTGAGTTGACAAGCTCTTCTTTGTGACTTGGTTCTTGAGAGTAGCCACCAACTTATGGATCATGTCTAGAAGTGCGTCTATATATATATATATATATATATATTATTTTTTCAATGGTCAAGATAATTAATTAATATATTTGCAAGTGAGCTAGTAGCTTAGGTGACAATAGTTAAGTTTGGTAAGGAATTAATTAAGTGGAGATGATATATCTAGTTTTAAATTTTACAACTTGTATTTTCTAATCAACATGTAAGTGTTTGATCATTGGGGATCTTGAGTTGACAAGCTCTTCTTTGTGACTTGGTTCTTGAGAGTAGCCACCAACTTATGGATCATGTTCAGAAGTGCGTCTATATATATATATATATATATATATATATATATATATATATATATAAATAATAGTAGTTATAGAGGATATATAGAAATCAAATATTAATCTTGTCTAGTGATTAAATTAATATAGTTTCGTATTATAAGTACTCCTGTAAAAGTTAATCAAAGCTTTCATATGTAGCTACAATTCAAAGATTACAAGTAAAGAAAGGAATTGGGGTTTTGTATTTGAATCCTTTTGACTTATTTTCACAATCAAGTCCCAGGAAGTACAAAATAAAAGGAATATTCAAAATTGAAAAGTAAGCACCATTTTTCCTATATAGTGACTGCTGGCATGCAGGTGGGTTCTCAAAGTATATTATTGAAAGGAGACATGACCTCTTAGATTGTTATTCTACGATAAGATCACAAGAAGTGGGGTCTTCTCCTGGTTTTCTTTGTTCTTTTTTCTCTCCTTTTTTTAATATTTAGAATATCCAATTTGTTAGTAACAAATGGTGAATTTTGCTCCTCCTTATCCAATCCTGACTCACAAACATAGGCCATTCCCTGACCCCCCCTACTCGCATGAATCCCTTCGTTCTAATTGTAAGACAAAATATCATCGAGGGCCCTAAATTGTCATAGTCAAAAGGTTTCAATCTCCTTTGGTTCATTGTTTACAGGGATAAAAAGATGTTGATTTGGCTTTGTTGTGGTGACAGGTTACAATGCATACTTTATGTGGGGACACAGGGCAGATGCAGTTCTAGAGAGCCTCATAAACTCCACAAAATCTTCAATTCCAATTGATCTATATTCTGATATGCATGGTGATAGGTATATATATACATGTAGGCTAACTTAATTGAAGCAAATATTATATATCTATCAAATCATGCTATATATATACTACAGCAATGATCGGCACATGACTTCTGAGAGAGTAATTAACAAATAAATGGGACAAGAAATTACATCAATGGAGTTCTGATGCAATTTTACAACTGCATATTTAAGTGGATATATATATATACACATGTTTATACTTTATACGCCTATACACACAGTGAGACTTGATGATTGGTTATGATCATGCCCTGGCTAGCAATAGGCTATTGAGAAGGGATTAGCGTTCGTGGATGTTAGTTAATTTGGTTCTAGAAGAGGTGATCATCATGTGATTGAATTAATCATGATAAATATGTATGTCCATGTAATAATTATTTGGTCTCAACTTGAGTGTTCCATTATCATATTTTCTAGTGATTCCATTGTTCAAGGAAGCAAAGTGAAGAATATGAAAAAGAAAGCCTAACCCTCCTGCCTGCCTCAAGCTTACCCCATTATCGAGGTCTAAAACAAGTATAAAAACAGCCTTAGCCCCAATACGTAAATCACAAGTTCCTTAAACAATCTATTGCTCTTTCAACTACTAGGTTTCCCACTTCATTTCTGTGCCTACTGATTCTCCTCTCTTTCAACTTTCTGCCTTCTCAAGGTAAGGCCCTTGTTCTCTCTTTTCTTTTAGACCTAACAACTTATCATGTTGGTTACACTTTCTCTTCTAGCTAGTGTTCAGATATTCAAGCTCCACTGTTTAAACCATTTTCATACTTTGATGTTCTTAGAGTAATAAAAATTGTAGCATCTTAATGCACTGATGACTGGCAAATTTGAACATCTAGCTAGCTAGAGAAGGGAAGATGAGCAGACCAGGAGATTGGAATTGCAGGTCATGCCAACACTTGAACTTCCAGAGGAGGGACTCGTGCCAGCGCTGTGGGGACCCAAGGCCCGGAGAGAGAGATCATTATGGAAGTTTTGGTGGAAGATCAGGGGGCTCGTTCGGATTTACGGGGCCTGATGTTAGGCCTGGTGACTGGTATTGCTCGGTTGGCAACTGTGGAGCTCACAACTTTGCTAGTCGTTCAAGCTGCTTCAAGTGTGGTATGTCCAAGGATGAATCCTCTGGTGGTGGGCTTGATGCTGACATTTCGTGGATGAGAGGTTATGGCTTCGGCGGAGGCAGCGCCTCTAGCCGCTCTAATTGGAAATCCGGAGACTGGATTTGCACCAGGTTGATTATTATTATTTTTTTCGTTGCCCCTACATGCATATTTATTTGAACTTTTTTAAATCTGAAAAATATTTAATTTGATATTATTTCATGTTTTTTAAATAAATTTCGCAGGTCAGGTTGCAACGAGCACAACTTTGCTAGCAGGACTGAGTGTTACAGATGCAATGCACCAAGAGAATCAGGCAGCAACAAGTCTTCGTATTAATCATCAATATCGATCGCATTTTTGTGTAAGAAATTGCATTTTCTTAATACAAGCCCTTATGTGCGTACAGTTTTCAGTTTCATTAGGCTAATATTTGCTGTCCATGGCTCAAATTTTAGGTACTGCAGTCCTTCAAGGAGAGAATTAATCAACAAGGTTCCTGAGAAATCTTGGATTGACCAGCTTTCGCTCTTAGTGACCTCTATTTTTGTTCATTTGGATATCTGTGGGCTTGTGCTGAGGAGCTTTAGAAGTACGATCATGCATTGCTGGGAAGTGAGATTAAATTCAAGGAGAGCTATATGATCACTAGTTATTTATTTGTCAGGTTTCTTAAATATAGACATGTAGTCCTGTGCTGGTATCGTTATTATCGATCGATCTTTGTGCCCTTCATTATTCAGTCTAAGGTGTGTTTAATTTATCTAAATTAATGAAATTCCTCTCCTTGTTGATAGAGTTATATATAATATGTTTAAAACCCTTTTTTCTTTTTTTTTGCATTGCGATGTTTCTAGTATAAGGTTTATTACAAGACTGCTTTTTCTTGCAGTACTGGTCCAAGGAATATTTGACTTAAAACTGTAAATTAATTATCAGCAATCTCCATCTCTCTACGTACAAAAGCAATTAAAAGGAATTGTTTCATGGACCACAACGGGATCTTTTTGGTTAAACCAATGCAAGAGAGTTAATGGATCTTGGATTCAAAGAACATGTTCGAGACTTTAATTAATTAGCCTTGATTTAACACATCCGTAGGGACAATATAATCATCATATATATCTTCTAAAGAATGAAAGATGTTCCACTTCGATATTATAAGAGAATTCGATGCATGCAAACTGCAGCTTCAAGAATATACAGGAAGCTAAACCAAAGCCATAGTCAAATCCTAGCTAGGTTTGAATAACTTTGAGTCACCTGTGGAGGTACTTCTCGGAATTTAGCAAGAAAGTAAACCAATCAATACTAGCATAGCCTATACATCTAGGTCTTTTATACCAATGTAGAAAAATGCTGTTCCTCAAGGATGTCCTCTCCTTGAGGAGAACACTTCTATAATTTTAGAAAAATCAAAATGGACCGTATATTCTATGAGTTCTAGGCCTAGAACATTAATCAATGATGATCAACACAATATGTATTAATCAAGCTTAGGGTTACTCTCATCACAACATGATATTTATGTTCTTTTCTTCCTTGTTAGACAACATGATGTTTTCGATCTCCAGCCGTTTCTTTGAAGTTTTTGTTCATGTTATTGCAATACTCTTATATATACTCATTTATAAACCCTAAGCTTGCCTTTGCACATTTGATATCATTAACTGTCCAAGACATTATAAATGATATGTTTTTGGTTTTAATCAATATGATGAATGGTCTCATTATAATTGATAAAAAGGGAAAGTTACTGCTCACTCTTCTACCTCGCTCGTAGCAATGGAAAAGTAAGATATTAATTTATGATATGCTTAGATTTTCTTTAAGAGGCCCCCCTGCCAGTATATATATATATATATATATATATATATATATATATATATATATATCAACTTTATGGGCTTTGATATTTAACGGATAGGGTTAGCTTTGTATAATCTAAAGAACTTCGAATTTCAGCAGGGATTGGGTGAAGATATTAAAAAAATAAAATAATTCACATAGGATTCCGAAGCTTTTAAGCTAACCTTTCATGGGTTCCCTCATTGACCTGATCTTAGGTGTATGTTTAACATGGAAAACATTTGATTGGTCAAAAAGTAACCACGCATTTATTAGTGTCTGTTCCTACTACACTCCATTATATAGCTTTTAGCAAGATTCTTTGTTACCCTTTAAGCATGGCTTTATGTTACTTCGTATGCTTTGTTACCCATTTAATCATACAGCCTTGGTGTCCAAACTGACGTAGCAATTCTTTGTAAAGGGTTTTTCGTGCCAGGGTTTCCACTGCCTTAATTGCCATGATTGACCACAGTTTGCTGAAGGTTTCATCAGCTGTGTATGGAGTTCTTCAGTAAACATTATTTGGTTTCAGTTTGAAGCTTGTCAGGTGATCATATATAAGAGAATGGATTGTTTAGTTCTAGAGAAGACGTACGTTCGATGGCTCTCTTTGATCTATTACGTAATTATATGAAAAAATAATGTCGTTTTTATCAGAGATTAGTAATTAACATTGTTATTAGAAACTCAACTGCTTAGGGAAATGCAAATTTTTAAAATTGTTTTTGCCTTTTAAGCTGACAAGGGCAGGACATGAAGTACTAGATCCACTTTCTTTCCTTTGCTTTGTAAAAGATGAGACACAAAGCTAAATTTTATGATAAATGTAAAAGAAATTAACCTTGGATGATTACAAGGAAAAAATAATTCATGGAGATGGAGGTTTGGTGGTAAATAATCTATCCCTCATTAAAAGATTGCTAATAAATGGAATTAAGTAATAATTTCATGATGAATTAGTGAAATATGTATTTTCATTTTATTATATATACCATCACTTTATAAAAACAAAAAACCAAAATAACCATCATAAAACCAAATGTAATGGGTCAAAGTGGCAAAATTATAATTTTTTATTAATAATTATGATATTATTGATGAAAACAGTTTATTAACATTAAAAAATATATAAAAACACAGTTATCGGGGGCTAAAAATAAACCTAAGAATAACCTTGATTAAACCAAAAAAACATAAAAAAAAAAGTTTAAATTAGTTACTCCACATGGTGAAGTCTCATGGTTTAAAATTTGTCAATATCCGACCTCAAACTCTTCAAAAGAATTTAATGTGACCCTTAGATATCACTAGATAGCCAATGACAAATTAACAATAGGATAGCAATTTTGAGCTTTCATGTAGTGTTTTCAAACTTTCAAGGACTTTTATGAAATTCAATCATATCTCTATGCATATATTGCCATGCATGGAGAGAATTGGAGAAGACGAAGGAAATTTAGAGACGGAAGAAATAGCATTCCATCAAGGCATCAACTTGTTGATATTATAACATTTTAATCTATGAAAATTAAAGTGAAAATAGGGGCTAAAAACTAGTTTATCCGATGAATTATAACAAAACAACAAAGCATGGCCGATGGCTTGTCGGAATCATGCAACTTAGGCCCCAAGTGGGGAAAGTCTTCAATCTTTGGAAATTGAAGAATCAAGATTTATATATAATCGTCAATATATCAATGTATTATTATTTCCAACATTGCAATTCAATCTAAGAAAGAAAAGACAATTGATGGGTGCTATTTGCTCATAAAAGAAGAACATCAACATCTTTAATCATGATTGCTAAATGTCAGCTGGGCCCTAAAAGCTATGAAAAACTATACAATTCACTGGATTATTGAGCTCCATTTGTTGAAATTGAGATCACGTTTGTTTTTGTTTTTTAATGGTAATTTTTAAAAAAATTATTTTATTATTTTTTCTTTGTTAAAGAATAATCTCAACCCAATATCTTAATTAAACTGTTAGGTAAGGTCTCGTGATATAATTTATATTATTCTCTAACACACCCCCCTCAAGTGTCAACTTTATCTTGTGTTTAATTTTTATCAAATAAATAAGGATGGTGAGATTCGAACCGCTTGGTCATCACAGTTCTGATACCATGTCAAAGAACCATCTCAACCCAATAGTTTAAGTTGTTAGGTAAGGTCACATGATATAATTTATATTATTCTCTAACATTCTTTATTTTAATTATTTTTTTGTGTTTTGAGATTTTTTTAATATTAAAATAAATTTTAAAAAATAAAAATATATATTATTTTAATTTATTTTTAAAAAATATATAAAAAAAACATATGCCGCCACATACAATGCTCTTGATGAACACTGTGATGGTCAATGGTAGCAAAAACGAGAACTTTTGATCCAATTCAAGGCACGGGAATTAAATGGCTTAAACTTTCGTAAAAGTTTTTCCTTTTTCTTGCTTTTATATAACCAAGCATGCTCGAATCGTATTAAAGTTTCTCCCTTTACTCCCTTTATAAACCAAACATGCTCTAGCAAGTCTTTTTACACACCTTGACAACTCGGCCAATGCATGCTTAATTCGAGGAAACTTCCCGTTCCTAGGTAATCGAATTCTAATTATGTACACTTCTTTTATATATATATATATATATATATATGAAAAGATGAACTATAAACAAGAACGGATTCAAGATATAATTTTAATAGGGTGGAAATAATATAAATAAATAACTAAATTAATTAAGATTCAAAAAATTCAAAACTCATATATAACCCTCTAATATAAAGTTAAAAAATTTACATATTTCATAAAATCTTTTTTATATATATAATTCACAATTGCTCTTCGAGACTTTATAAAATGATGTTTGATTATAGCATCTTTTAATTATCAATATTTTTAAATATTTATTTTTTAATATAAATAATCAAACTATCATTCATCTACTCATCTTTATAACTAATTATAAATTATTTATTTCAATCAACCAACATATAACAATAAATTATTTATTTCAATTTCTCACGGTCTTTTTTCAAGTTATATTGAAAATTCAACTATAACTAAACAACATTATTAAATTCATTTCAATCCTCATCAACACATGTTACAAATAGGTTCCAAAAATTATCATTCCCCCCATTAAATGGCCAGCTCTACTTTCACCATAAAAACTCAATTTTTCTTCTTTAATTATGCTTTATTTAGAGTCATTTACATCCTATTTCATACCAAAAACATCATATTTTCATAATTTCATTTTTTTTCTCAATTTAACATTTAAGAATCCACATTCAAAATTTAAGAATTTTGTATAACTTTGTTAATCTTTACTTAAACTTGTAAGATCGAGTTTATAACATCATATCTAATAATGATATGAACTTTGAATATTAACCGGTCAAAGTTTCCAATCCTTTTTTTTTCTTTTAATGTCGTGAGTTTTCTCTCTCTACTCCCTTTTCCTCACTTGATTTTCTTTTTAATTCTTGAGTTAGATGTGTTCAATACTCACTTCCTCATCTATCTTGTCTTAAATCTTGATTTCTCTTCGGGGGTTTTGTGATGAAGCGCTCAAAATTATTTTTTCTCTTCTAATTTTTTCAGCACTTGATTGCAATTTAAAAGGGAAGAAGGAGCTGAATTTCCAGTTTTCTTAGCTTATTTATGAAAATATCATTAATGAGTCTACATGTTATTTTTTATTCGACTGTTGATATTCTCGCATGGTCTTTCTAAGCCTATAATACCCTGAATTTTTAACCCAAGATAAAGCAATGTGTCAAAAGGCTCCTCATAAAATTTCAGTCCAATCCAATATTTAGATTGAGAGTTATGCTTGATAGCGTAAAACTGATCAATAAGTGATTTAACGTCAAAATCTAAATTTTCTTATTCAATCATTGCTAAAACCATATTAATTATTTTACTAAGTCCCTGAGATTATTTTTTTATTTTGAAATATATTTATTTTTCATTTGTTTTATTTACATACTATAATATCATGGTAACGTTATTGATTTTCAATCAGAGTTTACATCAATATTTTTTCGCACAATTCTTTTTTAATTTTTATTTTTCATTTATGTTATAATTTCTTGAAATTATTTTTTCATTCTCGTAATAGATCTATTTTAATTTTTTTCCTAATTCTTCTATTCATCGAAATCCATTACCAATTTCATCATAATATATTTGATTTTTTTTTTTTGTTTTTTTTGCAGTGTGGGCAATGGCCTAAATTACCCACATGGTGGATCTGTACATGATTATAACTTAGCCGTACATATAAAACATTAAGGATGATAAATAGAGTGGTAAAAAGATATGTCTTTTAACTCATCATGTGATAGGTTCGACTTTCACATATGGAGAGCTCGTGAGTTTGGCTGTGGTATGATTCTTCAATAATCTAGATATATATGATAGATATCGTTTGATTATTTTCTCACAATAAAAAGATAAAGATGGTTGGGATAAAAATGTATTTAATTGGATTAAAAAAAGTTTTGAACTTTATTTCATAAATAATTTTTTGCTAATTTTTTGTTTATCTAGAAATTAAGGAAGGACAAAGAGGTGGCGTAGAGATAAAACCAAATTATTATTATTTTTTTAACAAATATCCCTTTAATAACACACACACACATACATATCATTATTTTAGTTTAAGAAATTATTTTTTAAGAATGTATTCATATAAATAGTTTGGTTTTTTATCTCATCAAATTAATGAAAAAATTAACATTAATTGCTTAGTATAAATAAATTATAATTTTATACAATTTGATAATTCATAATAATTAAAAAAAATGAATTAGATCAAATTAATTTTTTTTATGAATTGAGTTAAATTAGTTAACTAAATATTGATTTTTATCAAAAAGTATAAGAAATAATTTTTTTATCGAAGGAGTGAGATTTTTTTTAGATTATGAAAGAAAATCAACATCATTATTTAAAAAATAATATAATAATTAGAAATAAAATTTGGTCATGTTTTCAAAGAAATTGGATTTGATGATGAAGAGGATATCGAATGATTACTAAAAATATGTATTTGTGATGAAATTATTATCTTATATTTCTATTGATATTAGATGTTAACTTTATGTTGATGCAAATATTTTATTTGATAAATAATTGGTTTAATTATTTATTTTAAAATCAAATATATTTAAATAAATAATTTAATTATTGAGTAAATTATAATTTCATTATATTATTTTCTTAGCAATAATTTTTTGCATTTTGATTGCATATCTTGTCTTTATACAAAATAAAATTTATTTTTCATTTATAGCCTTCTTCTTGTCTCATCTTTTCTATTTTAAGAAAATAATAAAATAATATCATAGAGATGAATTAATATCTTTTCTATTTTTCATAAATCAAATTATTTAAGGATCACAATCTCACTAATATAGTAATATATATAAAAGTGGAATCCATAAATATTCACGAATTGGCGTATCAAGATCATGGGCCAATACCTGCGCCATTCAGGGCAATATTTGGCCCATCATGGAATTACTAACCCAGATGGGCTGGAATAGAAAACATCCGTAATATAAAAAAGGCCCATGTTTTTCAATTCCGAAGAAATCAGGCAAAATCTTCCACAACCGCCATTTGATTCAAAACAAGCAACATCAAATTTAGTTCAAGTTTCTAAGCTGTTTCTTCACCGCTAATTTCATCATATTTTAGTGTTTCTTTAGCACATGATAGTTCACGATTAGTTAATCGTCCATTTCTCTTGTTGGATTTTAAGGCCCACAACATGTTCGATGAAATGTCTCAATGAAAGTCTCGGGTATAAAAGACTTAATTTTGGAGATAAATATGAAGAACTAGTTGAAAGAATTCAATATTTAGCGGTGAATGTATAAGAGTGACAGAAGTTTTTCGGTGGTGCAAAGTGCGTTGAGTCCATGAGAAATGGTGCTATGCACCTGAATTTGATGTTATATCACTCATCTAGTGAAACCCTATAAGAGGTTTTACCTTTGGAATGGTATGAAAAGATGTTTCTTTTTTCTGACAACATATTAAGCATCAGTGCTCTGTTCAAAGTCAGGTTCTTATCCAGTTTCTTTTTTCTGTCATATGCATCTGTTAGTTGGATGGAGAGTAATATAAATCTCATCTAACAATTTAAAATTTTAAGTTGAAGCGCTAACACAATAGTATAAGAGGGTGATCTTCAGCTTTTTAATCTGTACGAAAATATAGTTTTTTTTCTTGCACCTGTAGGTGTAAATCTTAAGCAATTGCTCTTGTGACTGTAGAAGGAACGGATAAAACCGTGATTCTATTGTTTTTCTTGCAAAGCCACGACTAACGTAAGAAATGTCTTGAAGACATGGATTCTTTATTTGCTTCATTTTTTTATGTGCCCTGCTTTGCAAGTATAGTTATCAGCATTATCGAGGATGCTGATACTGTTCCTTCTCTTCTTACCTTGTCAGCTTGTAAGAGGATAGTGTTTTTTATTCTGTTCATATTCAGAATTCCTTCTAGATCATGCAAAAACTACTTGGATCATTACTGACAACACATTGAGCTAGTTGATTGCAGTGTTACAGAAACAGAGTCATTAGACAAAATGAACATTGACAACAGAATAGAGACTGCAATCACAAGGTAAAGCCTCGCAGTCTGCTCAACTCAAAGCAACTTAAAACACTATGAAAATCAGTGTGGTAGTACCTACACTGACAAAATAGAACACACTGCTTGTATAGTTGTGAGTACAAGTAGAATGACAGCAGCGATAAATGAAATGATGGACCATGGGTTATTGAAGTAGTGTTGTTTTAAGGTTGCCTGCCACTTGTGCCAAGGTTTTCTGCAGTATGCATTCAGCTCTTCAACCAGACCAGAAAAATAGAAATGGTCGACGATGACAAAAGTCTCTTTGACAAGGCCATGAAAAAGAGCTGACATCCCTTCATCATCCCAGAGCCAGTTCTCAACAATTCCATCTTTAACAAGTAATTCCACATCCTTAGCCGTGTTGACAAGGTGATTGATAATGATGACATAGTCATTTATGTAGTTCTTAGAACAATGGCATTGCTCAAATGCCAGCAGATTTCTGAATAAAAGCTCTGTCGCACCGACTATTTCCAATCTGGGTATCTCCAAAATCCCATTCTTGAATTTGATGTCAAATAAGTTTTTGCTTGACCCCAGCTTGAACTTGACCCCAGCCTGATGGAGCTCTGTTGCACTGGGTATGCCCAGAGTTTTAAGTTTCTTCTTGGATTTCGACTCAGGAGGTTGATGGCAAATCCACAAAAAGTCAACTAGATGTTGTACTTTAGGGGATTTGTTTTTCTGAGATTTTTCCTCCATTTCCTCCAAGTCCCACAAATCTTTTGAGAACTCATAGGCAAGCTTGGTGATTGAAAGCATTTGATTTTTGCCAGACGGCAAGGTTATTCTTGCAGGATCAAAAAGATCCTCCAGAATAAAGAAAGGAAGCTGATTTTCAAGTAACCACATATCTTTCCTTATATCTTGTATCGCCCATGGTTTATTATATACTCGATCATTTTCCTTTTCCTTTCGCATTGGTTTGAAATGATACCTCAACAAGACTTCAATGATGAAGGCAGCATCCACTAGAATCATTTTTATGAACTCATCACTGCTAAATTCTATGGTTTCCGCATAACAATCTCGTAGTTTTTTCTCATTTTTCTCTATGACTTTAAGATAATCCACCAGATTCAACTTTGTCCTTTGAAGAAAATCTTGAAGGTACCTCTTTTTATGCTCTTCCATCGGTCTTAGTTCTGGTTTGCCATGGTGCAGTGGCCCAATTGAGACCAGTTGAGGATTGTAAGCCTTTTCGTTCAAATGATGCAGTCGCTTAGGAACTGTGTAGATGCAACACTTTGAGGACAGAACAGGCAAGCTGTCTAACTCCCCTCTCATTGAAGCTGCTAGTTCGTCGATATTGACCAAAGTATCATTGGTTATTTCTGCCATCTATTCACCTCACTGCTTCAACAATTTCCACACTTGTAATCGAGGCAGAGGACTATGACCACTGGCAACACAATGAACAAAACCTTCACTTGTAAATCTGCAGGTAAATTAAGAAAGAACAGCTAAATATTCCGTTATCTCTCGACATTAATGTTTACTCTTTCAGGGCCTGTAAGGAAAATCCAGTAAATTGACAAGGTGGGAGTAATAGTAAATAACAGTTATGCTGAAGGAAACTTTCTGCTGTGCATAACTTTACTTTTTCCAGAACCATGAATGGTCAAGTCGAGTATCAGCACAAGGAAAAGAAAACATCTTGAAGGCATACATAACAAGATACAGATCTAATCTTCAAATATAAAGGAAAAGCCAAAGCACAATTATGCACACCAATCTTCCTTACCTACAAAGTGGGGTGAGATCCTACTTGCGTACCTGGAACTCTTGACTCAAGCCCTTGAGGAGGTAGCTAGCTCAATTTTCTACTAGATTTCTGCTAGTCAATGGCTCAATTTTCCAATTCTCAATGCATTATGAGAGAGAGCTCTACTTGACCTCGCAAGTCCTTCTTTATGCCCTATAGCTACTCGAATCGTCTTTCTTTATGCCAATTCTCAATGCATTATGAGAGAGACCTCTACTTGACCTCGCAAGTCTTTCTTTTATGCCCTATTGATTTTGCTACTCGAATCGCTTTTGGTGATTTTTTTTTAATTATTTTAATATAATAATATCAAAAATAATTTTAAAAAAATAAAAAAATATATTATATTTATATATATTTAAGAAATATTTTTAAAAATAACCATTATTATATTTTCAAACACCATTTTAAATCATAAATTCATTATTTTTTTATATTTTAGTGTAGAAATTACTTAAGTGATCAGCATATGTTATGGTTAGTGTTTTAAATTAATTTTTTTTGAAAAAAATAAAGATGCTAACTTTATAAATATGATTTTTAGTACTATAATTTTTTTATTAAATAAAAAAATATATTATTTATGTTTAATAAAATAAATTTTTTAAAAAAATAATGGATAAATTGAAATTTTTTTGTTAAAGTTAATTAAATTTTAAAATAAAAAACTAATCATTATAATAAAAAATAAATATATATATCTAAATATTTAACCATAACTATTCTTTTTATTTTATATATTTTTATTTCTTTTTTTTTAATTTTATTTTAAAATTTATTTCTTGTTGGCACAAACAAATAATTTTTATAAAATAAAATAAAAAAATAAATTATAATGATTTTTTCCAACATTATATAATTAATATAAATTCAAAAGATATTTATTAGATTTAGAAGGTGTTTGAAAGTGTAGTAGTAGTTATTTTTTAAAATATTTTTTATTAAAAAATACATTAAAATAATTTTTTTTATTTTTTAAAAATTATTTTTGATATGAGCAAATCAAAAATAACAAAAAAATCTTAATTTAAAATAAAAAATATTAAAAAAAAAAATTAATATTTTTAAAATATTTTTAAAAAAAACAAAAACAGCAAATTTACCTCTGCTGCTGCTGGAGAGTTGAGATAGCAGAAATGGCGTTCGCTTTATTCAAATGCCTCAACGGCACTTGAAAGCTTAACATAGACACACTAGTGACCGGGTCCATCTCAAGCCATCCAACTTCCTTCTGCCACGTCACTCTCTCGCCTCCTCCGCTCTCACTTTCTCCCCCCGTCGAAACAACAACTCTGCATTCACTTCCTCTTCAAAGAAAAAGAAGGCCAGCTTAAAATATTAGTAATAATTAAGTGAAATGGCCGGGAAAAATGAAAATTTTGATGACCCATTTGTTTAAAATTGAATTTTTTGTTAGCCCATTTGAGATTTTTCACTGTATGATAGATAATAAGATTGAAAAGGGTCATGGTGAAAGCGTGTGTTTGGTTACTGAAAAAATTGAAGGAGAGGGAATGTGGAGGAAAGTAGTTTGAGTGAAATTGAAGCATTCTATTCCTTACCAATGGACTATTTTTTATTTTTGTAATTAATTCAATTGTATCCAGATAAAAATTGTGTTTATTTTTTTCGAGTAATTTTAATTATTTCTTTATCTTATTAATTTTAGTATAAATCTGAAGTGAAAATTTTCATTTATATATAAATGTTTTCTTTTTCCTTTTCTTTTCTAAGAGGGCAGTGAGGAAGGGAGAAGATGCATTTGAGCATTGTTTGATATGTTAGAAGAAGACCTTGAAAATGATGAATTGTCTGTGGGTGATGGTGATGGTTTAGTGAAGAAAACCTTGAAAAACTTCAACGTGGGTTAAGAGGAGGCACTAAGAGTTGGTGGAGATGATGATGATGAGGTAGAAATGTTTGATTCAGTTGGAGATGATATTGAGGATGAAGATGGTGATGAAGAGGAGGAGGAGGAAAGACCGATGACACTTAAGAATTGGCAACTTCGGAGACTCGCACGAGCTTTGAAAACTGGGCACTGCAAAAACAGTGTGCGTGTCATGACAGCAATGTTGTTTCAACAAACTACAAAATAAAGGGACATCTGTGAATATTTCTGGTTTCTAAATCTCTTCTTCTTTTGTTTTGCAGGTTAAAAGTCTAGCTGCGGAGCTTTGTCTTGATAGGGCTGTTGTTCTTGACTTGCTTCGTGACACTCCTCTAAATCTTGTTATGATGAGTGCCGCCTTGCCTGATGAACCTGCACCTACACTGGTGATGCTGGAAACTTTACCAATTGAAATTGTTCCTGAAGAAACTGGAAACGTGAATGTCACTGGGCTGAGGTGACCAATTCATGTTATGCAGGGCAGCTGGTTTGCTCGAAAGAGACTGAAGAAAGTCCATGCTGACACTCCCGAAAGAGTCTATAGAAGAACTAGGAGACCCACTGTAAGTCTAGTTTTCTCTAACTTCTCTCTTGTGAAAAAAGTTGTCTGAGCGGATATTGCATTTTTTGTGCTATGAAAAATGTGGAATTAATAGTTTAAGTTATATAAATTGCTAATCAATTTTAGTAAATGGCTTTTATAATCTATGTGATGTACATGTGAAAAATCTCATTACACAACCAAACAGAATTATGGTTTTCCAGAGAGTTTGGAGACGGTTTTAGCCTCCAATAAGGTTACATGATGTGCGTGTTGTCAATACTCAAACCTTTATCTTAATTGAGGATATCAATTATTATGAAACCTTGCTCTAAACTCTTTCTAGATTAGTTTCCTGCTTATATTTATGATCATTTCATGATTTAATGAACTACCTGGAGAAAAACAAGAGGATGAGGTTTTTATTGAGAAGCTGTATCGATTTAGGGAAATTCTGGTTCCTTGTGCCGTTCGTGTATATAAACAACGCAGAATTCAATGATTAGCAACATTGTACGTCACAAACCTGCGTCGGAAAAGAGTGTGGAATGGTTTGAAGATAAACGTGCTGAAGACAGTGTTCCTGAACATCGACGCCCATTTCAAAGGTCTGTTCCTGAAACTGTATCTTCAAGTTGAAAAACTCTGTAAATTTGTAATGTATCTGGGAACGGCATGTGAGGGAAGATACTTAATGCATCAAGCTTTTGATCTTTTCCATGTTTTTTTCAAGCTCTTGCTCTTTTCCATATTTAATCCTTTCTGAAAACTAAGATTCATGTGGTTATTATCATAGACAACACAAGCTGCTACGTGGTTTATGGAATTTGACGTGCAAGTGTGACAGGCAGTTACAAAGTTGCTGTTAAGTTTTCCAGATCCCAAATTGACGAGTCTTAACATGTATTAGCAGGAATGGGGGCAATAAAACATGGAAAGAAAATCTCTACATAACATAAGCTTAGGAAGGCTGTAGAACATTTCTTGTAAGAAGATGAGAATCCTTTAAATCCTGTGTTGATGAGAAATTCTGTGTGTTTTCATGGGTTTGCTGTGTAATTGGGCTGGTAACGATCTGTCTTTATTGCTAATAGTGGCACCTTCAAAGTATTGTAGCGACAGCACACAAATCAATTCCTGCTACTTCCACACAATCAGCAGTGAAAGAGAGAGTTCTCTTCAATCTTGAGGTCCAGAAAAGCCTAAGAGAGTGCTACCAAGTCTCAGTTCTGAATGGTTAATGCAATAGAGCCGAACAAGCACAACCACCAAAAAAATCAACCACGCCTGAACACGACCTACCGTCAAACTCGTGTCATCCTCTTTCTCCACCACACCGAACACTAATGCCAACAATAAGCTATCGTCGTCTGTTTCTCATCCTTCCATTCAAGCACCACAATGCCTAGAGAAAATTAAAGTAGTAGATTTTAATTTTAATAGCGTGAGGGTGATGGCCTCTAATGACGGAGGGGAAGAAAGGAGAGGAAGAAGAAGAAGGAAGAGAGAGGAGAAAGGGGTAGGGAGGGGGGGGGGGGAGAAAATCAAGTCATGGATATTTTTATATTTAAAATTGACATTGACTTCAAATCAATGCAATTTCTCTAAGTAGGAAAGAGTTACTGCAGTCAAAACATTTGAGATTATGATAAAATTTTAATTTTTTAATCATATGTAATATTAATTTTTAAATATTTGTGAGGGGTTATAAAAAAATTTAAATAGATAACATTTTAAAAATAAAGTTATTTAAGATATATCGATCCAACCATATAGTAATGGTTTAGATACAAGTGAAGGTTATGGGTTAATAAAACTAGCACGGGAGTATAAAAAATCAAACTAAACTTGATTTATTATGTGTTTGTTTGAGAGAGTGATACATGTTGTATTTTAATTTTTTTTTTATTTATAAATGTATTAAAATATTTTTATTTTTAAAATTTTATTTTTAATATCAACATATCAAAATAATTTTAAAAATAAATAAATATTAAATTTTAAACAAATTATTTTAACCGCAAAACCAAATACATCATACATCTCAAATCTCAACTCTGTGTCTTATAGAACTTCAATGCACCAATGAATATCTACTTTCTCACCTAACCTTCCTAAATGGGGAGAAAACTATCTACTAGATTTCTTATGCCAAATATAAGAACATCTAATCCTTTGGCTTCAACAAAATGAAAATACACATAGAATACCAAATTTTGGCAGTTGTGTCAAGCTTTGATAAATTGTGTAGATAGTGGATTTTCCACTGCGGCTTGTCTTATATGCTTAGAAAATGTCCTCCAGTATTTGATTCGACAGAATTCAAGAATAGCTACAATATTTCCCTCGACAATATCGTAGAGCTCATGCTGTTTCTAGTGAAAATTGTTCGGTCTCCATCTTGGTAAAACAATAGCTTTGGACAAGGGTGTTTTCAAACAAGATTTGTACTCTTTTTGTTAGTCGGCATGGCAAAATGCTTTCCCCTTCTTGGATCCCATCCTATGGCCTATTTACTTGTAATTCTTAACTTCAAATTAATTTTCTCTGCCACCATCTGCTATATATGCTTAAGAGACAGCAACTATTCTCGTATCACAATCTCCCAATCCACATACAATAATAAGAGCAATCAAGAACTAAGGACATGGCAACTCTGCAAAGGTCGACAGCTTTTAGGAGGCAGGGCTCATCGGGAGTGGTATGGGAAGATAAATACTTCTTGAAAGAGGACAAGGTAGACTACAAGGAACTAAGGCCATGCCAGAGTGCGAGAGTTGTCAGCATGACAGATCCCGGCAAATCGAAGGCAGAACCCACTGCTTTCCCTCGCAGCTACTCAACTGCCCCCGTCAATCATTCTTTTGGAAAGCCTCTGGCCATCCCTAAATCCAAATCAGAAAAAAGGAAACTGTTTTCAAATCTACTTTTTAGCAACAAGTGATTAATTCCTTAGGAAGATCGATGGCTAGGGAAGTTATGCATGTAGGTATTTGCATCTTTCATTTATTGATTTGTTGCTCTTTACATTTCTTTTAGTTTAGCAGCCATAGTAGTGGCATTCTCAAAATTGAGCCATGTCTCTTTCTCTCGCTTAGTAGAAGAGAAAGAGAGGATTAATACCTGCTGGCAACGATTGCAGTTACTTTATGTTTAATCTAATATAATATGGTTAAATATCGTTGTTGTAAGTTGGCATCTCTGTTGAAAGAGGAGACTGTCTAAACCCTTGTACCAAAATAAACTACTCCCAGCAAAACCCAGAACCATCATGATTCATATGCATGGGCTGATCAACCTAGAAGCCTGGAAGTGCGTGCACAGCGTTTCCCTTCAGAACATCGTTAATGCATTTAGACCAAACATATAAATCATTCGCTTTCAAGTTACTGCAATAATTTGGATTCTGCTGTAAAGGTGATGGCCATGAATAATGGCATTAATCGTATCATACTCGCAAGATTTCTACCACGAAATCTTCTTAACTTCCATACAGTTTTCTTGCCCAAATATCCAAGCTGTGGAAGTTACAATGTACCTTCACCTTAATGATCATTACAAGCAAATCACAAGTTCATATAATTTTTTTCCCAAAAGCAGTCGAAAGAAGGCAGTAAGCATACAAAGTTTTATCAGGATATGAAGGGGTAAGAGAGTGGAGAATCACTGGGATGTGAAAACAAACAAGTGTAAAAGCGAGCCTATATTACTTGGCCAGGGATGCAAAAATCAAGAGCATATACTCGTAGTACTGTAGAAATAGACCATTCTAGACTGGGAAATAGCTAAAACTAGATGTTCATCGTAGCAGCAAGACTTGTCATGGCAAACTTTCAAAGTCATTAATTGTTTAAAGAAATATGGTTTAGATTCCACCTGAGAGGAGTTTAAATTGGATGAATTGTTCTTTTTTTATGACGTATGAGAAATTATAACATGATTTAATCCCAAAACTATTAATAATTAGAAATGCTAAGAGCATCTCCAACCGGGAAGGACTGACAAAAAAAAAATATTATACTTTTAGCTTTTTTGTTTGTTTCTATGGGCTCCAACCGGGAAGCTAAATTGACAGCTAAAATAGTTGTTGAACACAGTAATTGCTATTCATACATTTCTCTGTAGCAAAAGGCAAATGTAAATAACAGTGATGGCTACCGTTTTTTTCTCAGTTGGTTTATATCCGTTGGCCAACATATTTATTTTGTATCCGTTGGCTAACGTCAATTTTTTCATTTAAAAGCAGAAGGAATAAAACAACATTTAAGCAAAATAAAAGGAAGAAAACTTTAAGTGCAAATTTAAAAACCATGCATTGTGCATCACCCTTCTCTCTAATTTAGAAAAAAAAGAATCAATTGTCCTCCGGTTAATTAATAACATCGATTGTGTTAATTAGCTGAAATCAAAAGATATGTTTGCTTAAAGACTTTTTCTATTTTTTCTTTTGCATCTCTTGATTCTTGAGACCTTTTGTTGTTAATTTGCTATTTGTAATGATTTTTATTTCTTTGTTATTTTATGTTTTTTATATGGGTTAAGGAAGATAATTTTTATTTATATTGTTATCTTTGACAAAATTGAAAGAAAGTAATGATGGTAGCTAATATTGATAAAAACATGGAGGGACATATCTTAAATTTATTTTTTATTGCCTGTATTAATTTAAGGTTAATTATATTTTTTCTTGTTAAAAATACAACTAAACCAAGTGATTAGATTAATTGTATGATTAGATTAATGTTAGAACAAGTTGAAGGCAATTCTTATTATTAATTCACATGTATGGAAACTACAAAATTGCTAGACATTGAATGTGAGCTTCCTTTACATTCATATTACTTTTAAATGTTGGCGGTTTTTTCCAAAATTTAAATTTGAATTTACTTTTAAAAAATTAAATTTTTAACATTAACATATAAAACTAAAAATTAAAAATATTCATATAAATAAATTTTAAATTTAATTTTAAATTATATCTTTTAACTTTCATATTACTTCATTAATTTTATATTACTTTTATAAATTACTCATATTAATTATATAATTAATAACATCATAGTTATATTATATATAAAATATCTAAATTAATCATATAATTATATTAAAATTAATTTAACATGAAATATATTAAAATATAATTAGCTTTTCTAAATAGCTTTTTACCATTGAAATGCACATAATCAAAAAAGCTATATTTACACTATTTAAAAAGCTATTTTTATCAATTTGGCTCTTTAATATAGCATTTCTCATTGGAGATGCTCTAAGCGATCGCAAGTGAGCACATAAACCCATGCACATAGTTAGACAAGACTCGTGTTATTGGTCTAGTCAAGTCAAGTTTTTTTTTTTAAAAAAAAAACAAAAGCTCTGAAAATCATGATGTTTGGAGAGGGAAAAAAAAGAAGTTATTTAAAAAAAAAATTAGGTTTTTCATTAAATCAACCAAAAGAAGGTTTGAAGTGAAATGTTTTTTTTCTAGAGCGGAAAAAATGATGGTCTTGGTAATTGGAGTGCTTTGATATTTTCTTTGAGTCTATTGATTATTAAGAGATTGTTTGGAGGTATTTAAATTTTTATTTTATTTTTTTAGTATAGTAAAAATTCACTTTTATTCCTGAAATCAATAAAATTTAGAGTTGTTAATCAATGGCCTTTTTTACTTTTCATAAACTTTTAAACAATTAAAATACTTCTTTATCTCTAGGATCAAAAAAATATTGGGTTGTTGGGCAAGGTTTTTTTTTGTTTTTCAATTCTTCATATATAGTAAGATACGAATTTTACCTTAAAAATACAAAAAAACAAGGTTTGTATTCGGGGGTATTTTTATACTTTCACACGAGTTTTTTAGGTAATTATCAGGGTCGCGAGGGTGTTTTGGTATTTTTACGCTGACTTTTTACTTTTTTTAATTGGAAAATTTTTTGGCACATGCTAGGCACTCGCCATTTAGGCGGCGTGTTCAACACCACTCGGTGGCCAAACTTGACCTTCTGCCGTCTTCTTGAATGCGCCATCGTGTCATCTTCCACATGGTATTGCGCGTGATGGCGTATGGTGGTCAAATTGTTGTCAATGATCATTTTTTTTCTTTTCTTTTCTTTTCTCTCTCTTGCCAAATAAAATGCATGATTGTCCTCATTGTTTTTGTTTTTTAATTTTAGTTTTTATTCTTTTGATTTATTATTTCATTCTTATTCTTTTTATAGAAATTTTGCTTTTTTTTTCAACTTAGTCCTTCAATTACAATTTCTCATATGTTTTTTTCATTTTGGTCCTTATTCTTTTGTTTTTTAATTCCTTTAATAGAAGAAGTTATAGGCCTTGCGAAATATTTTTTGTGTGGGTTTATTCAATCATTTTTATTTATTTTTATCTTTTAGGTCACAAGTTTTGTTGGGTGTAAGTTTATCTTTTATTGATTTAAATAAATAAGTTCAGTAAAGATAATCAAGTAAGTATCTCATTTTGTGTAATTGAATATATATTGATCTACACTCGTCTTTCAATTTTTTCAATTTTTTTTTTGTTATTGTTAATAAATTTTTTTATTTATTTATATAGATAATTATCAATTTATTTAATTAGATATTTGCATAGACTTTTCAACATCCACGTTAAGTTTTTCATGTAAAAATAATATATAAAAGTAGCTTGTATACCTGATAATTTGCCCCCACATGATTTGACAATGATTGTTGAACCTTGGTAAAAAAAAACCTATATTACCTCTTATATCTAGTTAAAAGTTTTTATCATTGAAAAGCAACTTAATGAATAATAATTTATGTTTCAATACACGGTAATTTTACTGAGATCTTTAGGTTTTTTTTTTTTTTTTTTGTGTGATTGTAATGGACGCCATCTTTTATTAATTTTATCTTATTAGAGAATCAAATGCTCAAATTCTAAGTCGACCTCTGTTAACTATATTTTTAAACTAATCAAGTGTTTTTATAGTTTTTGTAGGGTTAAATCCATTATTCAAATAATTTTGATTATATAAAAAACATTATTTTATTCAGTAATCTCTATTAACAATATTTTAAACTAATCAAGTCTTTTTATTGTTTTTGTAGGGTTACATCCATTATTCAACGAAAATTTTTTGTTAATACATAATTTTATTCAACAAAAAATAAATATGAGACTCGAGTTATAAAATCTCAACCGATTTGAATTGATTCAAGGCTCAAACTCGACTATGTTAAGATTAAAGAAATAAAAAAAACTTAGTTTATCTTATTAAAAACATAATTTAACTTAAAAATAGAGCGTTTGAGAGTATGACAACGGTTGTTTTTTAAAGTGTTTTTCACTTAGAAATGTATCAAAATAATTTTTTTAAAAAAAAAAAATTATTTTTGACATCAGCTCATCAAAATAATCTGAAAACAAAAAAAATTAATTTAAAATAAAAAAAAATAATTTATTTTAAAATATTTCTGAAACATAAAAACCAAACAGAGAAATCAATACTTAACTATTTATTTTTTTCCTTGTCAAAACGACATTGTATTAATATTTTTTTATTCATCCATCGTATCCAAGAACAAGCTCGAATCAGCTTTCACAGCTATGAAATAAATCAAAATGAGTGGTCAGTTTCCAATGGATTGGAGATTTGGAATTTTGATTGAACCCTAATTTTAAGATGGATATCACGTGATTGTCACAAGTGGTCATATCCAAATATCGAACACAGATAGTCTCCTCTTCTACATCACGGCATCGGCATTGGTCAAATTATCAACACTCAAATAAAACTGTCGTTTTTTTACAGAAACCAAGAAACACCACTAGGTCCCAATTTCCTCTTCCAACTTCCATCCCAACCATCCGATCAAACCCAATCCAACACTCCACATTCCTCCACGATTGTACCGTACAATCCTTTGATTCACCTAACTCGTCATGGCTCATATGCTTCCACGATTTCTATGTTTCCATCGACCGATTAAAATTAAATCTAATGGCTCTAAATCACTCCGTGCACTTTCTCTGCACAATTTACTACATATTGCATTAATATCCCGCTCTTTTTTCTCTCTCTAAAAGCCATAATTTTTTTTTGTTTCTATCTGATTTTCAAAGGAAAAAAAAATGCAAGAACAAACAACTAGTTCAATTCCTGCTAATTCTCTGCCGTCTAGCAGTGAGCGATCTTCAAGTTCTGCTCCTCAACTTGAAGTAAAAGAAGGTCTTATCTCTCTCTCTCTCTCTCTATCTCTCTCTTGTTAATATTATTTTGACTTTAAAATGGAAATAAAGTAGTTTCTTTATTCAATTTATTTAATTTTTCAATATTTGATTGTTTTTCTTCTTTATTTCAATTGAAGTTTCAGACTTGCCATCTGGGTTTTTTGAAATAAAAGCTTTTCTATTACAGGTAGAGCATACTTATACAAAGTTATAATCTTTATTCATTTATTTATTTCTTCAGGATCTTCAAGTATCTCAAAAGTTGCCAATCTGGGTTCTGTAGAGTCATTGATTTTCTCAACTGGGTCTCCAATCTTACTTCAATTTTCTTATTAGAATCTCTTAAAATTCAAACTTCATGTTTTCATATTACATTGTTTGTGTTTAGATTTTTGAATTTATTGTGTTTTTCTTTATTGATTTTAGGTATGGAGAGTGATGAGGAAATTAGAAGAGTTCCAGAGATGAGCGGCGAGCCGGCCGGGACATCAGCCTCCGGTAGAGAGACCGGTTCAAACGCCGGTCCAGACCGGGTGCAGCCAGCAGGAGAGGGCCAAAGTCAGAGAAAGAGAGGAAGGAGCCCAGCTGACAAAGAAAACAAAAGGCTGAAGAGGTAATGTTCTGGTTTTACTCTTTTACCCTTTCTTGCCGTTTGAAGTGGAGCCCCGAGGCATTTATGATGGCGATTGTCGATAATTAGTGTTTTTGGTGGGGTGTTATTGGGAATTCTCAGGTTGCTGAGGAATAGAGTGTCAGCACAGCAAGCAAGGGAGAGGAAGAAGGCTTACTTGACTGAGTTGGAAACAAGAGTTAAAGATTTGGAAAAGAAGAATTCTGAGCTTGAAGAGAGGCTTTCTACTTTGCAGAATGAGAATCAAATGCTTAGACAAGTATGTTTACATAATCCCATCATTATATCGTTCTTGTCTTGTTTCAATAACTGTTCATCACTAGGGAAATACTAGGATATTATGAGTTAGAAATTGAAAAAAAAAATCATTAGGGCATTATTACCTAGAATTAGAAAGCAGATTATGCTCATAATGAACATGCATGGTTGATGATTGCCTAATTGTAGTTATAAAGTTTAAGTTTTTATGTGTATAGCCAATTGATTGAGGCATATATGATAATAAGACACATGATCTTGACATCTTGTTGTGTATTTAAGAGAAGAAATTGAAAATGAAAGGCGTTACATCAAGGATTAAGAAAGAAAAGAAAGTTCATGAACTTATAATTATAGGGGTGTATGGGTTAGCCCACATGAGGCATATGACCAAAAATAAATATATAGATTCTCTAACAAAGAGAATATATCATCCCACTTGGTCTTGTCCAATTGCCATCAATGTATAGCATGTGCATCTGAATGTCATCTCTGTCAATTATTACCCATCTGGATTTTTTTTTCCCTTTTCAACTACCCCTTTAAGAAGACCTAGTTGGTGATAGTTTATGGTGGTGGGCCAATCGTGAGGAGGCCTCCATCATTTCAGGCTGTAAAATTTCAATAGGGCTGGATTTGGCAACCAAACACTATATGAATTTTTCATAATGGCCCTGTTTTCGGAACCCATTTAATAGGTGCATGACTTGTCCCGTGGACATCCAGAAACCATATTGCATGGTCTGGTCTCTTATGTGCAGGATTTGAAGCTAAATTCTTTCTAATTAACTGCACTGAAATCTATTAATGTTTTTTGTTCATTGGTCATAAAATGATTTGACACTGTTGCAGATATTGAAGAACACAACAGCGAGCAGGAAAGGAGGCAGCAGCGGTACTAATGCAGATGGGTCTTAGTGAGGGATGGTAATGTACAAGAGGAGTGCTTAGCAGAGAGATACTTTCAGATAATATTATCCCCTTGTTGATTATCATGCATGGAAGTAGTGTGGCTATAGGACCATGGCAATTTTGCCCCTTAGTGCTATTTTTCCCCTCAAAGCTTGCACCATGGCAAATTCATTAATTTTAGATCTACAATGGGATGTGCGCAGTGTGATGCAGATGGTGCATGCCCTAGATAACAAGGATGTATTCTTTCAGCAGTCTGACCATGTTTTTCATACGCTGAAAGTATATGAAAATGCTTTGGGGCAGCAGGTGAATTGGGAAAACAGAGGTTGCATTTAGCCAAAATGAAACCATTTGATTTTACTCTTATGTCTTCAGCACTCTGTGTCAGCATGCGGCATCCTCTACTAGCGGGATGCGTCAAGATGTAGTATTCAGCCACCTTGAGACGTGGTAGTATTGAACTGGGTGTTTTGGTGTGTAATAATACGGGAGAAATCATGTGAGTTATTGTAAAGGTCCTGAAGATGAATGTTCTGGTTGATATTGGGGAAGCTTCGGGTGCTCTCCAATGGTGTCACACCAGCTTTTGATATTGGATATGTCGAGAGTTCAAGCTCGTTCTTTGTTATATCGATTTGGTTTATTATTGTTCTATTAAAAAAAAATTATTATTATTATTAAGAATGTGGTTTTTTTTTAATTATTATTATTAAGAATGTGGTTAGGGTTGTTTTTAAAGTGTTTTTTTTTTTAATATATTAAAATAATATATTTTTTTATATATAATCTAAAATAATAAATAATAAATTTTAACAAACTTTTGTTTGGGTCCACTTCCAAATGGGGGGCGAAGTATAAAGCCACGGGGAAAACATTATTTCCCAACACCTTGGAGTAAATAGCATTTTGTTTTTTTTTTTTTTTTTTCATTTTGATCTCTTTTTTACCTTTGATTATTGTTTTTTTTTAATTTAATATTTATATGATGTGTTTATAGTGATTTAGAATTGATAATTTATTTTAATTTGTATTATATATGGTTATCTTGTTATAAAATTTTTTTTTTATTATTGGGTTGATATCAGAAAAGCATTGCAATATGGTTTATTTTTAAAAAAATTTAGTTAAATAAAATATGATTTTAAAAAAAAACTAGGTTATTACTTTTTGTGGAGTCAATGACTCGGTTTGCAAGTTTGGTGAGATAATCTTAGTTGCTTCTTTTCACGGGTTTAGCAAAGTATATTTTTTTAATTGAATTTGATTACGTGATCGTCTATTTTTTTTATCATATAGTTAAAAAAATAATTTAAAAAAAAAACATGTTTTTGAATTTTAGAAATTTCATAGGCCTCTTGATAGGTTTGATAAGTTTAATTTTTTTTAAAAAAATTATTTTTTTCAATTTTTTTCTTTGATATTGAGTTTATCGAGAATTGAGTTTTATAATTTGTTTTGTTTTGCTTTCTATAAGGTTATCATGGTTTAAAAAAAAGGTCTTCGTATTAGTTTAGTGCTCGATTTTGTGATTGTTTATTTTTGTTATCATATGGTTAAATAAATAGTAGTTGGGAAAAAAAAATAAAGTTACTAATCCCAATAAAGTTCATTACCTTGTTTGCTGGTTTGAATTGTTGACCTGAGTTACTCGATTTACGGGTTTAACAAGTTTACCCATCAAACCTAATATGTTTTTTTTTAGTTTTTTATCCTTAATTTTCTAGTTGTTTTTTCATTTATTTCACTTTTCTTCAATATTGGATTGGTTGAGAAATAAAATTCATAGTTTATTTTTTTTTATTTTCTATAAGGTTTTCACAATCTCAAATAAATGTTTTTTTTATGGTTGATACTTGATTTTGCAAGCATCTAATTTTATCATAAAATTTAAAAACAAATAATTTACAAAAACAACAAAGTTATTAAACTCATTGAAGTCCATGATTCACGTCATGGGGTGACCGAGGTAGATTCAATCTGGCATCGTCTCAATATTTAAAAAACAAATTGTCATTTTAAAGTTTTTTCAAAAGCTATCTTTGTATTTTTACCGGTCATCTAAGTTGTCTTTGGACCCATTAATAGAATGTTTCACTTTGGATCAGCATGCGGTTTAATTCAAAACTCGAGTTAGACAAGGAGTTGGGTTGACAAGTTTCAAGATCGAATCATTTGATTGAATTTAATGATACTACCAAAAAAATCTTCATACTTTTAATATTTTTTTTAAGTTTAGAAAAAGAATAGTCCAACTTGCAGCGGAATACTATTGAATGTAATAATATCTTTCTATAATATGTTTTTGACTCTACCATATATCTGCGATTTCTTAAATTTTAAAATTAAGAAGATAATTAATTGTGAATACCTTACATGCTTTTATAATCACATATACACTTGTCATACTTGGAAGGAGTAGAAAGAAAAGTTCGTTCGAGACTCATCGTCACTCCGTCATAAACACCACTTCACTACCAAACAAAGCTCATCGAAACGGTTTCAAAATTATTATGAAAGCACCCAACGGCATCGAAAGAGGCCATACATGTTGTCAAAACAACAACTTGGAAAGTAAACTAAACACAATATCGTTAAATGAGTATCTCATACTTATATTTAATCAATCAATCTAATTTAACTAAAAAAATTTAAAACCTAAATTTATCAAAGAATGAAAAATAAAAAGATTTGAGATAACCTGAGTCATTTTCATAATTAGAAAAAAAATCTTATAGAAAGCACAAAAAGAAAGAGAGCTCAATCTTCAATCGAATAAATGATGAATGATGAAACTGAAAAAACATGAGTCTAAAAAAAGGAGGGGTGCCCCTCTTAAATATGAGCTAATATTTCAAACTCGCAACCTGTGGCTACATAAGGAAGCTCAATTCTCAACCAATTTAATGTTGAATGATGAAATAAAAAAAAATAATTTTAAAAATTAGCCAAAGATAATTGAACAAAGAATAACTATGATATGGACTTTAAATGTTAACCGATCAAAGTTTTCTGGTCATCCTATTTTTCCTCTTAATGTCATGAGTTTTCTCTCTTTACTCCTTTTCCCTTACTTGATTTTCCCTTTAATTTTTGAGTTAGATGTGCTCAATACTCACTTGCTTATCTATCTTGCCTACAATCTCAGTTTTTCTCTAGGGTTTTAGTGAGGAAGCTCTCAATTTTTTTCTCTTCTATTTTTTGTAGTAGTGGTCGACAATTTAAAGGGAAAAAAGAAGCTGAATTTCTAGTTTTCTCAGCTTATTTACAAAAATATCATTAATGAGCCTACATGTTATTGTTGGTCCGACTATTGATATTATCACATGGCCTTTCCAAACATAGATTACCCTGAAATTTTAACTCAAGATAGAGCAATGTGTCAAGAGGCTCCTCGTAAAATTTCAACCCAATTAAACCCTTTATCAATTTTAACATGATTAGATTTTTTGTTTTTTTATCAATGTGGGCAAGTGCCGCGTTGCCTTCATGGTGAATCCGTCCATGCATGTGGGCAATGTGATGCAGATGGTGGCCCTATGATAGGCGGTGCTCAGGATTTTTGAATATCAATATATATATATATATATATATATATATATATATATATATATATATATAATATGGTTGGTATAATGGTGGTTAAGCATTATTAATCTTGTAATTAGGAAAGTGGTTGAAATGGCTATTAATTTAGTTAAGCACGGAAAGTAAGGATCTATTTTGTTATCACACCATTAATAATTGGTGCTAATGATTTCTAATAAAAATATGCTTTCAAGTACTCAATAATTCTTTGTTCTTTAGAGACTGTAGTCTTGGACATGGTGACTGTAGGAATGTTACTTTTAGACGAGAGCCTGATTTCTATATCTTTTTAAAATGTCATAATTTTTTTTTTATCAACAAATAAACTAATTTAAACTATAAATTTAGTAATAGCATATGACTAAAAAAACTAATTAAACCGAAAAAAGATAACCGGAAAAACCAAACCATAAAAAAAAAACTGATTAAATCAATTAGAATTTTTAAAAAACCAACCGTTTCGGTTCGATTTCGATTTTAGAAACTTGAAACCGAAAAAAACCGAGCCAAACCGGAAAACCGGTTTTTGTTCTAAAATAACCGAACCAAAATCGGTCTGTTTGAACCGGTTTTGTTTTTTTTTTTAAAACCGGTCTGGTTATTTATTTTAATAAAAACCGAACCGAACCGAAAATAATCACTCCTAATTAGCACATGATTGTGACACGGCTGAAGACTTAAATTATGAGCTGGGTAAATCAATACCTTATTATTTTATTTTTTAAACAATTTTATTTTGAATATTTATTTTTAAAGTGAAAACTTTTAGGTAAAAATTGATTTAAAAAACAAAACTTATTTGGGTTATAAATTGATAAATCAAGTTAGCTAAAAAAAAACAGGTCTAAATCTCAAGCTAGCAGGCGAATGGATCAAGCCACTATGAATTTAAAGATTAAATCGGATCTAAAAAAAAAAAGAGAAGAGAAATCACAGGGCATTAATCAAGGAGGGAGGAGACGTGTCAATTCAAGAAAATACCAAACACATAAGAAATCATTCTAAAAAGGAAAATCATTTTAGAAAATTTTAGGCATGCACAAATCGAGTCCACCGACAGCCAGCCACTAGAGTAGAAAACCGAAGCCACCGACAATTATCGGTAAATCATGAGGCACAGCCTGTTAACAGCAAAGAAAATATTCAACTGGTGTCGCTCTCTTGACAAACAATATTCCAACAGACAAAGATCGATACGTGTCAAGATATGATTGGCTTCATTATAATTAGCCAGTACCTTTCCATTGTAGAGCCAATCACACCAATACATGTCATCGAGCTCATGGAAATTAGCTAGTTAAATTGGAAAGCGACGTTCTAGCTGTTTATGATTTGGCTCCAGCTGCGTGTAGCTTCGACTCCGGTTTAAGCTTCTCGGCTTTCCAATCCACAGCCCAACTTTCCCATTTACGGAAGAGGCTAAGTTTGGAATGGATGATTTTATTTGCTTTTTATTATTGCTTCCAAAATATTTTAAGAAAAAATATAGACGTTAAACAAAATCTAATAGTAGCTTGTGATCAAGCTAGTTTGTATTGTTTTATTTTTTATTGATAATAAAATGTGTTTTGAAAAGAAAATAATATGATATCAAAAAGTAAAACAAGATTTGCTTATAAAAATATTGTGTTTATAATTTTTTTTGATATAAATGAAGTTTTAATATTGAATTGTGAATGATTAAAAGAAGAAATAAAGCAGAAATAAGAACAAATATAATGTCAATTTTAAATATAAGTTTGTTTAATAATGTAGCATGAGGTGCCTTTTAAAAATTATTTTTAATTAAAAATATATCAAAATAATATTTTATTATTATTATTTTTTAAAATTTAAACATTAAAACCATTGAAAAGTATATAAAAAAATTAATTTGATATTTTTTAAATGAAAAATAATTTATTAAATATTTTGAAAAACAAAAGTTACGAGAAACGGGCACTAAATTTATTTTGAGGGTGTTTGGAAGTGTGATAACAATTGTTTTTAAAAATGTTTTTTGCTCAGAAATGTATCACAATAATATTTTTTTATTTTTTAAAAAATTATTTTTAACATCAACATATCAAAACAATTTTAAAATATAAAATATAATATTTTTAATTTTTTTTAAATTTTCATAAAACACCATTTAAAATACAATTCCAAACACAACCTCTAGCAATATTGAGCTTGAATTTTAACTAAAAAGCTAAGGACATTATAGATTTTGTTTATAAGATGGGTAAGTACGCGTATAGTTTTTTCAACGGAGTAGATAAAAGGGAAGCCAAGGTGAGGCTGAGAGTTGTAACGGACGGCAAGCCAAGCGGGGTCGTTCGATTAAAAAGTAACCGGTTGACCCGGTAAAATAAAATAAATAAAATATCTTAATACATAAATAAACAAAAGAAAGACAAGAAAAAAGATAATAAAAAGACAGGAGCAGGCACTTATACACAACACTAGACAGAGAGACATACGGAGACAGGCAGCCAGCTAATAAGCCCACAGCAAGAGAAAGCAAAGGCAGATTCATAGATGGCGTGTTGAGTGGTGCGAAGAGTTCCACATTGATCCTTTCTCTTCATTTCCCTTCCATTCACAGATCCATTTCTCTCTATCTCTCTATGTTTTCCTTTTGAAGAAAAGAAAGTAGGGAGTGAATTGATTTTGAGAGAAAGAAAGAAGTTAGGAAAAGATGGAAGCGAATGCTGGTATGGTTGCTGGGTCTTATAGGAGGAATGAGTTGGTTCGGATTCGACATGATTCCGATAGTGGGGTTTGTCTTCTTTTCTTTTCTTTTTTGGGTTTGATTAGATTTGGTTGCATTTCTGTGTGTTTGTGTGGATCTGAGTGTTGAGTTTTGTGAGAGTAATTTTTTTCTGGTAGTTTTTTGTATTTCAGCAATGTTTTGTTGTGTTGACTGACAGTGACTAGATCTAGTTGTTAGTGTTTGTGAATATGAGTGTTCAGTTTGATCTTGATTGCTTGATTTCTTTTAAGAAGATTTGGCCCTTTTTGTTATTCTTAATATTACATTTTCCTTAAGCCAGGATCATAGTACTCACATCAGTGAGATTTTTAACTTGTTTTTCTAGCCATGTGATAAATGAGATCCATCTCTATCAATCAATGAAAGCTGATGTTTTATAATTATTTATTTCTGAGCTGAATTAAACTTGATAAAGTGACAATTGCAATCGTTTGGCTTCAGAGGATGCATGTTCTTTCTGTTTGGGATCTCTCTTAAATGCGTTAAGCAATATCAGGTTACTTACGTGATGTAAAATGTTAGATGGGGCAGCGATTCCATAGTCTAATATGTCAAGAAGAAAGAATTCACGTTTACTTTTCTTGGTTTCCTTTTATTTAAGAAGTAAAAGCACTCTGAATTGATCTCACGTCCTTTATTTTGTGGAATGTGTGGCTTGCATTGTGTCTTGCTGTGGACTTGATTGCTACTATTAATGTGCCAGTAAAATTCCAACATTGCAGGCTGTTAGGGTCCGAAGTTAGGAAATCTCTGATTGAATACAGTTGTAGAATGCGATTTTTTTTTGATGTGGCACATGAAACGATATATTTGTTTTCTGTATTCTAATCACTGTGTTTTTTTTAATGGAATTCTGCAGCCCAAACCCCTCAAAAATTTGAATGGACAAACATGTCAAATTTGTGGGGATAATGTTGGAGTTACAGAAAATGGTGACATCTTTGTTGCATGCAATGAGTGTGCTTTCCCAGTTTGCCGTCCTTGTTACGAGTATGAGCGAAAAGATGGGACTCAGTCTTGCCCCCAGTGCAAGACTAGGTATCGAAGGCACAAAGGTTAGCTTGTTTCTTCATTGTTCTTTTGGGTTCTTTTCTGTTGTGTAGTCATTTTGTGATGTATCAACAAATGGGGTTTTATTGGTATTTCAGGGAGTCCTCGAGTGGATGGAGATGAGGATGAAGATGGCGTTGATGATCTGGAGAATGAGTTCAATTATGCCCAAGGAATTGGCAATGCAAAGCATCAGTGGCAGGGTGATGATATAGAACTTTCTTCATCCTCTAGACATGAATCTCAACCAATTCCCCTTCTCACAAATGGGCAGCCGGTATGCAGAGCTATCAATTTAGGGTTCATTTACATGCGCATGTTGGGTACTGCAAAATAGATCGAATAACAATATATGCTTCTAGTGACCCACATTATTTTGTACGTCCTTGTGAAATTTTGAACCTTTTCCAGATTAAGGTGTCTCTGGCATTGATACATGTGGTCCAAGACCACAAAAACAGTTTTAGCTGTGGTTAACTCAAGCCCTCACTATTGATGCTTTGATTATTTTTAAGCCCCATCATATATGTTCGCAGTGCAAGACCACAATGCCAAGCACTGCTTGATTAGTCTGTAAAGTATTTCAAAAACTCTTGGCTTTGTTATATACTGTCTCATCAATCTACTTGTTGTATTACAATTACAAACTTTGTACTTGAGAGCTTCCAGTTTCTTTAAAGTCAGGGGTCTTTCTGGTTTTCTTACCTAGAGATGTAATTGAAACTGAAACTTCCACTAATTCAACAAGTCCCCCCCTCTCTCTCTCTGGAAAAGAGAATTCATCGGGCTTGTTTCCTGTTTAGAAGCTAGCCAGCTGTAGATATTTAAAAATTCTTCTCTTCTTGGTGCATTATCAAGTGAACAACGTGAATGTTAGGTGTTATGATTTTGCAATATTTTGCTTATATGGATGTTATTTTCAGGTTTCTGGTGAAATCCCGTGTGCTACACCTGACAATCAATCTGTACGAACTACATCTGGTCCTTTGGGCCCTGCTGAAAGGAACGTTCACTCATCTCCTTACATTGATCCAAGGCAGCCAGGTAGTCAAGCAACGGAGTTCGAGCATTTATAATCCTTTCTATTGTTTGTATGGCTTTGAGTTAATCATTTTTCCTATTGTTACAGTTCATGTTAGAATTGTGGATCCATCAAAGGACTTGAATTCTTATGGCCTTGGTAATGTTGACTGGAAGGAGAGGGTTGAAGGTTGGAAGCTCAAACAGGACAAAAATATGATGCAGATGACCAACAGATACTCTGAAGGAAAGGGGGACATGGAAGGTACTGGTTCGAATGGAGATGAACTTCAAATGTGAGTTTTCCTTAAAGATTTAGGTTGCATCATTCTATCTTCTGGAAGCATATTACTTGCAATCTCTTATATTGAAGCATGGATTAGCTTTCAGATTCTATTAAAAGGATGGACCAATCTCCTTAACGCACTCAATTAACCATTTTGTGTCTGCATTTCTTTTCCTGCGTCACAGGGCTGATGATGCTCGACAACCTATGAGTCGTGTGGTGCCCATTTCTTCATCTTACCTGACTCCATATCGTGTTGTAATCATTCTGCGGCTTATTATTTTGGGATTCTTCTTACAATATCGTGTTACTCACCCAGTGAAAGATGCATATGGATTGTGGTTGACATCCGTTATCTGTGAAATTTGGTTTGCCTTGTCCTGGCTTTTGGATCAATTTCCAAAATGGATGCCTATCAATCGTGAGACCTATCTTGACAGGCTAGCATTGAGGTAAGTTAAACACATTTTATCGGTCAATAGAGTTTAGTGATGGAGTAATGGCTCTTATTGCTTGGCTAACTGCACTCTATATCTTGCAGATATGATCGCGAAGGAGAACCATCTCAGTTAGCCCCTATTGACATCTTTGTTAGTACCGTGGATCCCATGAAAGAACCTCCTCTTGTAACAGCAAACACTGTGTTGTCCATACTTGCTGTTGATTACCCTGTCGACAAAGTATCATGCTATGTTTCAGATGACGGTTCAGCAATGTTGACATTTGAAGCCCTTTCTGAAACTGCGGAGTTTGCAAGGAAGTGGGTGCCTTTCTGCAAGAAGCACAGTATTGAGCCTAGGGCCCCTGAGTTTTATTTTGCCCAAAAGATTGATTATCTGAAGGACAAGATACAGCCTTCTTTTGTCAAAGAGCGCCGAGCAATGAAGGTGAGTCAAGAAAAACAGCATGCCTTTTGCACAAACTTTTGGTGCATTTCGCATGGATTAAGTGGGTTCTTGTGTTTTTTTTACTTGTTTTCAACATTATACACGAGCATGAGCATAACTATGTGTCACAGAGAGAATATGAAGAATTCAAGGTGCGAATCAATGCTCTTGTTGCCAAAGCTCAGAAGATGCCTGAAGAAGGTTGGACGATGCAGGATGGAACTCCATGGCCTGGAAATAATCCCAGGGATCACCCAGGAATGATCCAGGTATTACCATCCTTCCTACATGTATCCATAATCATGCCTGCTTTTCCTTGTCTTTACCCTACACTTTACCCTTTCTTCCATATGGTGGAGAGCAGGTGTTTTTGGGTCACAGTGGGGGGCTTGACACAGATGGAAATGAGCTACCTCGACTTGTATATGTTTCCCGTGAAAAGAGACCTGGATTCCAGCATCACAAGAAAGCCGGAGCAATGAATGCATTGGTTTGTCATCTTAATTTCTTGTAGAATTTCACCCTTTGTTTCAATTTCTCAAATTCATTGCCATTCATCACAGATCATGGTACTATATGGGTGCTGCTTTTCATGCATATTAAAGGACAGTTGCTTATTTATTTTTCCTTAATTATACGGAAGTTGGCACTTACGTGTACACCATGGTTTGGTTCAAGATGATTGATTTCCTGAACTTAGACGCCTGCACCACAATTATCTGCTAAACATCAACATGTCCTCTGACTTGGTCTTTCTGTTATGCAGATTCGAGTTTCAGCTGTACTGACCAATGGTGCTTATCTTCTGAATGTCGATTGTGATCACTACTTCAATAACAGTAAAGCTCTCAAGGAAGCCATGTGTTTCATGATGGACCCTGCCTATGGAAAGAAGACGTGCTATGTACAGTTCCCACAACGTTTTGATGGCATTGACTTGCACGATCGATATGCCAATCGCAATATCGTTTTCTTCGATGTATGTTTTAGTTGATCTATCATCAATCTGAAAAATGTTCCTTTCTGTGTATTATTGCTATGGATGGCTCAACTTTTCTCATTGTATCTTGCAGATCAACTTGAAAGGTTTGGATGGCATCCAGGGGCCTGTGTATGTCGGAACTGGTTGTTGTTTCAACAGGCAAGCACTATATGGTTACGATCCAGTTTTGACCGAGGAAGATTTGGAACCAAACATTATTGTAAAGAGTTGTTGTGGCTCAAGAAAGAAGGGAAGGGGTGGTCATAAGAAATATATTGACAAGAAGAGGGCAATGAAAAGAACTGAATCCACTGTCCCCATTTTCAATATGGAAGACATTGAGGAGGGTGTTGAAGGTCGGTTTCTGCTAGAATTTATTTTTTTCTCACCTGTCCTTTTCGATTGAAGCCTTTTACCGGCCCTGCATCTCAGTAATTTGGTTTATGATGGAGCATGCTGGTCCTTGTATATGCATGGTCACTAGTGTTTTGATTACTTTTAACTTTGTTTATATATATATATATATATATATATATATATATATATATACATACATACATATATTATTTACAGTATCGAAGGTTTCATTTTCCAATGCCAAAGTTACTGGCAATGATAAACTACAGAACACTCAGTTTGAGATTTTTCATGATTTTGATAAAACACTGGTGGAATCTACAAATGATCAGAGAAAAGTTAATGTAGCATGTTTTTCTAACTGCATTCCTTCTCTTTTCAGGATATGATGATGAGAGGTCACTTCTTATGTCGCAGAAGAGTTTAGAAAAGCGTTTTGGTCAGTCACCAGTTTTTATTGCAGCTACCTTCCAGGAACAGGGAGGCATCCCACCGACAACCAACCCTGCAACTCTGTTGAAAGAAGCTATCCATGTTATTAGCTGTGGATATGAAGACAAAACTGAATGGGGCAAGGAGGTCAGTCTAGCTTTGTACTCAGTAGCAATACTTGAGTCCGATCATGTTTAATTTATACCTTAGCTAATCCTTTTCGTTTGCTGCCAGATTGGATGGATCTATGGTTCTGTTACTGAAGATATTTTGACTGGGTTCAAGATGCATGCTCGTGGCTGGATATCAATCTATTGCATGCCTCCTCGCCCAGCATTTAAGGGGTCTGCTCCTATCAATCTTTCTGATCGTTTGAACCAGGTTCTTCGGTGGGCCTTGGGATCTATTGAGATTTTGCTGAGCAGGCATTGCCCCATATGGTATGGATACAGTGGAAGACTAAAGCTCTTGGAGAGGCTAGCATACATTAATACCATCGTTTACCCACTAACATCTCTTCCACTGCTTGCTTACTGTATACTTCCTGCCATTTGCCTTGTCACTGGAAAATTTATTATTCCTGAGGTAAGTGATGTTTCCATTTTGTTTGGTACCAGTTGATCATATGATTTAGATCTCAATTAACAAATCAATACGATTTCTTTTCAGATAAGTAACTACGCTGGCATGTGGTTCATTCTCCTTTTCATCTCCATCTTTGCTACTGGAATACTTGAGCTTAGATGGAGTGGAGTTGGTATTGAAGACTGGTGGAGGAATGAACAATTCTGGGTGATCGGTGGCACATCAGCTCATCTCTTTGCTGTCTTCCAAGGGCTTTTGAAAGTGCTTGCAGGTATTGATACCAACTTCACTGTCACTTCAAAAGCATCTGATGAGGATGGGGATTTTGCAGAGCTTTATGTGTTCAAATGGACATCTCTTCTCATCCCTCCAACCACTGTCATTCTACTGAACATGATGGGTATTGTGGCTGGTGTGTCCTTTGCCATAAACAGCGGGTACCAGTCATGGGGTCCGCTCTTTGGCAAGCTGTTCTTTGCTATTTGGGTCATTGCCCATTTGTATCCTTTCCTCAAGGGTTTGTTGGGTCGACAAAATCGTACACCAACAATTGTCATCGTCTGGTCTATACTCCTTGCTTCCATTTTCTCCTTGCTATGGGTGCGCATCGACCCATTCACCTCAGGCACCACACAAACCGCTGCAAACGGTCAGTGTGGCATCAATTGCTAGATTGTTTCCTGAGACAAATGCCATCTCTCCTCAAAGCCTACCCTCGTGTATATAACAAGAAACCAAGGCACAGGACAATATCAATTAATTTATGTAGAAGGGGTGAACCTTAAAGAGATGTACTTCTGGGAGGCGCTGAAGGAGAGGGACACATTAGAAGAAAAACCCCTTTATATAATCATCCTTGTTGTCGTCACTACCACATGGTGTTTCTATCCATCCCTACATGAGCAGATGTTGCTGGACTTTTTATGTTTGTTCATGCCATTGTTGTGCAGTTTTGTGATGCTTTATTTTTTTGGTAAAATTTTATAGAAACATTCATCCATTGTCTAGAAGTACTTGGCTTAAGAATTCTTTCCAAGTGTAAGAATGGTTATCATCGAGTTTCAATATATTACAGATCTTTGTCATTGCAAATTGGCCCTTGATTTTTGTTCTGCTGCAGCGCAAGTTCGAGGTTGCGTTGTATTTTCGAATTGCTTTGTTCGGTCACCCACTGACCTTTTGGAAAGATGTTAAAACCGTGTTTTTTAAAAGTTTTATCTTTTTATTTAATTTTTTTTTGTTTTTAATGTTTTTAAATATAATTTTAAATAAAAAATAATCACAAATATCTGCCAAGTAATCAATCATGCAAGTAACAAATGATGATGGTTTGTCATTTTGACTATTTTTTTTTAATTAATGTTGGTATTCGGACTAGTTTGCGCGCACCTTGACTAATTTCATGGGTCATAAAGTTAACAATTATATAAATTTTCAGTAATATAAGTTTTCAGTGACTCTGAGACTTTAAGACTCGAACTATTGACTTGTAAAACTTGAACTATTGACTATTATTTGGCCTCGTTGATGTAATAATTTCTGTTTTTAACACGTTTTAAAAATATATTTTATTTAAAAATATATTAAATTAAATTTTTTTATGAATATTAACATTTTATTAACCCCATCTTGTTTAATTTAGTCATTCGTATAATTATTAACCTAACAGTATTAAATAAGTTAATAAAAACAAATCATCATTTAAAGTTTAATTTATATCATGTTTAAAGTTAAATAAAAAATATTATCTTAGTAAAACACTTGATTAAATTTTAATAAAAAATAAAATAATATTATTTTAATAAAATATTCGACTCCTTCAGTAAATTAACTTAGTTCAATTTTTTCCATTTTTTTTTAAAAAGAGGTGAATGAAGAAGCCCAATTAAGGATGAGTGGCCTGGGCTTGGGGCTAATTGTTTGAAACGACACCGTATCTAAATAACAAAATCGGAAAGCAAACCCCTAGTAAAAAGCAGGGTAGCAGGAGGAGGAGATGCTTGGGCTAAGGGTTTTTGAGTATTTATAACACAAAATCCCTCTCGCTCTCTCTCTCGCCTTCATCTAGAAATATAGCAGGCAGGAGATAGCTAGCTAGCTAGAAAGAGAGAGAGTGGAGGAGATTGGAAAGTAGGGCTTTTCTCTCTCTAAAAGAAAGAAAGAAAATAAAGAAGGAAAGCAGTGAGCAATGGAAGGAATCACAGAGGGTGTTACCAACTTAAACATCACATCAGCAGCAGATTCAGGCAATAACAAGAAGAATCGAATCCAAGTTTCTAACACCAAAAAACCTCTTTTCTTCTACGTTAATCTCGCCAAGGTAACTTAAAGCATCCAAACCCAAACCCCCCTTAATGTTTCACTTCTCCTTTTTTTTTGGATAAGCTAGATCTTTGTCTTTTATACGGGTTTAATGATCTATTTAGGGTTTCAAAGTTTAAGGGATTTTTTGCTATCATGGACACGGGTCCTGTTTTATTCTCTTTTCTTGCCCTTTCCTGTTGAGGGTTTTTCTGTTCTTTTCTTTTTACGGGCTCTGTTTGGATGCTGGGAGAACTGTGGATGAGAAAACAAATGAAAAATGGTTTGTGTATCTTATTATTGCGTTGAAGTTAATTAAAACATGGTTGTATCTTCTGAATTTGGTGGAGGGTTTTGTAATTCTTGGCTTGTTAGAGAAAGGGAAATGGTTTTAGTGACGTTATTATTTGTATTTGTGGACTGTTCTGTTATTTAGCTATTTAATTGTTGATTTTTTTGCAGAGGTACATGCAACAGCACAATGAAGTGGAGCTCTCTGCTCTTGGGATGGGTATTGTTTCTTTATCCGCATGTTGATTTCATTTATTTATATATTTATTTCTCTTATACTTAGGATGCATTTCTTGTCTGTTGAAATTAGGAATCTGTGTTGCATTCCCTATCAAGTGCTGATTTAGCTAATTGTAAGTCAGGGGAGTTATTGCTCAACTTGGCTGGGAGTCTGATTTGAATATACACTATTTAATCACAAAACATAAGATGGAAGTGCGGTGCATTGTAGTCATACGACCTCTCATTTTTCTGAAAACTTTGGTTACGGAAGAAAAGTATTTTGGTCCATATTTCTTGTTATTGTAGATTTTGAATATAATTTAATTTTTATGTTATATGTACAGCAATAGCCACTGTTGTTACCATTGCTGAGATCTTGAAGAATATTGGACTTGCTGTTGAGAAAAGTGAGATTTCTCTTCCTTTCTTATGTCTCCCTTTATGATTCAAGCGGATGTTGAGAGCTTGATCACTTATTATGTGTTGTGTATGCTTAGAGATCACGACGTCCACAGTTGACATGAGGGAAGAAACAGGAGGGCGTCCTGTTCCAAAAGCTAAGGTAAATCATCGCATTGCCTTGTGTTGGACAACATTTGTCAGACATGCTGTTAGGATATACTTGCGGTGGCATGCAGCGGATGGAATCCTCCCAAATAAAGATTTCACCAACTTTGGAATTTTTTCTGCACTGCTTTCTTTGGGAAACCTAGGACTTTTAGCATAAATGTGTTTTTAAAGTAACAAAAACTGCCACTGTGCATGCTAGCATGCATTTTTAGGTTTGTTTAAGGAGGGGCATGATCCCAGGTTCAAATTAGAAGATGGAGGATGCAACATTGATGGGGTTTTGCCATGGACTCTCCTTTAATGGATGCCTTATTTCACCAAGTACTACAGATACTAGGGGATCATATTAAGCCAGAGATGTAGCTTATGGTTAAAATTTATCCAATCTAGCTATACTGTGAGGCCTCTGCAGAATCGTCTCTGTGTGTGTATTCTTAGTATTTGCACCCGTCTGAGCTAGCTGCTCTTCACTCTTTTTTGTCAATAGCTAGTCATTTTTTGGATTTATTTCTTTTTCAAGAGTAAAAGACTGACAATCTGGATTCGTTCTCTTACAGATTGAAATATTGCTAGGCAAGACAGAAAAGTTTGATGAGTTGATGGCTGCCGCTGCTGCACAGGAAGCAGCAGATGCAGAGGAGCAGAGCTGAGCTTGAAATGATGAATTTAGCTTGTCCTCTTGAGTTCCTTTATTATGGACATATGTAACCCGCCTATCTTAGATTCGAACTATCAATGTTTAGTTGCTGTGATGATATTTCTCTTAGGAGATTTTGTAAAAACAATGCTTTCGCAAATTCAAAATTCAAATTTGTTTCCAAGTTCTTATATCGCCGATGGAGCATTCTCACGAGTCGCTCATGGAATGTTCGTTGCCATTCATTCAACTAACGGGCCAGAAGGGTATGAAAATCTCAACTGAGAACTTGAAGATATGCCCCAATTCACAGTTCGTCTTAAATGTCAAACAACAATTCACTATGCTAATCTCGTTTCTCAAAGCAGGTTACCCAATTCCTAACTCGAAATCGTGTTTCAGTTGTAGAAAGTGGTGGAACTAGGTTAATCGACCAAGATTTCAGAGCAGCAATCGAATAATTTTCAAGTCCACTAACATTTTTTTAAATGTAAATGTCCGATCAATTCAATAAAACCAGGAAAACAAAGGCGATGTATGTTTTCTAACCTCGCAAACAAGTTTATTGGACCGTTTCCTATATATTAAAAAAAAAATCAACGGGGACAAAAACCCAAGATATGTTAACTTGGTATGGATAAAAATTACTAAAACCTCAAATTTCCTTTCTGCTCAAGACAGAAACACTCAGGCTCACGTGCTCCTTTCATGTTTTTTCATCATCCTCTACAAGTATCCTTTTGCATGCTTCATAGCACATGAAAGATATCCCAGCAGCAGGAACCAACTTCATGCAACTGGGTCCCAGCCCTTTATATAACCCCTGGATACCTTCTTGTTCCAGTATGCAAGCTAGGGCATGGATCACATTCTTGTATACTTGTCTTCCGCTGAGAGCTCCTACCTGCATGTGCTTGCGAGCAACTTCAAGCGGGAAAGTTGCACTACTTGATATGGCACCAGCAGCAGATCCCATTAGAAGAGTTTCAATGTTGCCAATCTTCTCTTGCTTAAAATATTTTCGATAGGCTTTCCGTAATGTGTCGTAGGCAAAGTAATTTGTAGCGGCGTATGGAATAACTCCAATAAGGCTGGGAGCAAGACCTCTGTAGAGTTCTCCAGGGCCCTCTTCACGCAGTATTTTTAAGAATGCATGTGCTATACCATTATAAACATCTCTCTGCAGAATACATCAGATGCCATGAGAAACTGAACAGCATCAGCACCCAAGATTTCAGTTTTTGTTCTAGGTTTTGCACATACCTGTATAGTTAATCGAGTCTTGACTAACTCAAGCGGATACATGCACAAAGTAGAGCTCACTCCAGCACAAGCACCAGCAATTAATGATGCAGGAATTGGAAGCTTGGGCTGCTCCCCCGGTGCAGGTGACAACTTCTTGTTTACCGTATCATATGCAAAAAGCTGCAGACACAGAAGCCAGTTACCTGTAAGATTATGTACCTGGAACTGGAATGTTGCTTAAAATATGCAGAAGCTGCAGAGCTTAATTATTCTTCTCTAAGTAGAAATAAATGACGGCAGAGGAGACTAAAAGGCATTGTTAATTAATACAGTGAAGGTTCTACACTCCATGGCTACACAATACCCTTCTCACTCTCTCACTCTCTACATAAAGAAAAGATAAGGACAGACAACTGCATGGATATGTAAGCTTTTAATTTAGACCGCTGAAGTTCGAATATTTAATTGGTTACCTTTCCAATCAATTATAGAAGATTTATTTGCAGAAGTTCAGAATTACGATGGTCAACTACAGCCAGAAGCTCTGCCAACCTACAGATAGACAACTGCCAATCTCCAGTCTCATTACAATCCACATAGGACTGACATCCAGCAGCCACTTCTTTAAAGCCCGTTATTGAAAACAGAAGGTAGTTAATTTGACAAGTCAATTTACTCGTGGTAAATGATAGTATCAATCTTTGTTTACCAGGTGAGATGCAATCCAAACAACGAGAATATGCCAGGCAAGTACCTGCTGGAAGCTAGCTCACCCTCTATATTAGCATCCTAAATTTTTTGTAGTTGCTCAAAAGATGTAACAATAGGGTGGAAGATATCTACTTAACTAACAGAGATTAGTTTGCCTGGAATTATTTTCTTAGGGGCAAAGTTGAACTGCCATCAATCAAAAGAGGTAGTCAAATTGGGCACCACTAACTAGCGCATACTCTTCTGATCAATTTTACCCTCATCCTAATGAACGAGCTCTAGTTGATGGCTATTAAAGATTTATAATGCACTTGAGAACTCATAAAAAATCAGTTCTTAAGTGCATTATAAATTGATCAGAAGTTGAACTTAAGTGCATTAAAGATTTATAATGCACTTAAGAACGATCATGGACATTCATGGTTCAACTATATAACATCATCAAAACATTACAGAGCTGAACCAAAAAGTTATCAATAGCCAGGCAGTTTGCAACCATACTAAAGCAGACAACCTAAGCTGTTCCGTGAAGCAATAATCGATGTTGACACTCAGACAAACATATAAACCATCAATGAACTAGAAGCAAACAAAAAGGATGACATCAAGAAAACAGAATCGAGGAATTTTCACAGTAATTCTTCAAAAAGAGAAGAACAATATATGCCTACAGCAAGCACATAACTTCCTTCAGATCCTCAGATACAAGACTGCAACGCACGAATCGGGCAGTACACAAAAATTGATGGACATCCAACAATAACAAAACCAATCAAGTAACCCAGCAAACTCACACCAAACAATGAATTTAACCACGAGAACATTTCTTTCACATTGAGTAAATCATAAGCAAAAGAGAAGTTTTCATTACCTCAATGGCCTTGCTAGGCGCAACACGAATCACATTAACCAAATTGCCTCTGAACAACCCCTTCCATCCATCAGTCTGCATTATATTTTTAAAAACCTCGGTTGTACTATGTCCGCTACTCCCCACCATCAAATGAGTTCTAATAGTCTCCAAAGGAGCCACTGCAGTCCTTGAAATAGCACCAGCAATCCCTCCACTAATCAGCCTTCTTAACGAGGGATTTTTAACCTTAATCTTCAACTTAAGCCCACCTTTCTTTTTCTTCAAAACCCCCTCCTCCTCTTGAAAACCAACAAAGGACAAGTACTTAACATACAAATCATTGTATAAAGACTTTAAGTTGCTGTTGTCCCCCGTACCCATTAGATTAACACTTGCAAAAAGACCTCCTCTAGGGAGATACTGCATATCCTGAACGTTACCCCATTGAGACCCCAAACAGGCAACCGAGAGAAACACATCTCTATTATCATCAAACAACTGGTTTCCACCCCTACCCATGAATCAAAACCTTTTCAAAAACTTCTTATGCTTTAATGAATACCCAAAATCCCAAACCAGATGTTTTAGACATGAAAAGATTGGAATTTGAGCGAATGGGAACCCAAAAAATCCATTTTTGAAAACTGGGTATGAGGTAGAATTGCAAAAAAAAAAAAAAATTCCAAGAGGGAGAAGTAGCGGGGAAAACAAGAGAAGGGAAAAAAAAGGGTAAGAACTTTGAGCAAGAAATAAAGTTAAAATGTTATTGGAAAGAGAGAGAAGAGGGGTTGGTGAATCTCTCTCTCTCTCTCTCCTCTCTCTTTGTTTCTCTCTGCAAAATCTCGCGTGCTTAGTTGTTATATATACATGTATATGTATAGTATGGATTTTCAAGGTGGTTTGGCGGAGTTGAGTTTAGGTTTTTGTGTTGGGGAAGACTGTTGTCTTAGGAAGTGTCTTTCTATTCAAAGATTTTTGAGTTTTTTTTTCTTTGGTTTTGTCATTTATAGGCTTTTTGGTATTTTGTGAATTTCTGAGGATATTTACTTTGGACCATTCAAATGTTTTTAATTAACAGAATTTGGTTTTGATTTAGTAAATTACTATATTTAATAATTTTAAGAAAAGAAAACAGGCTGCGCTTAAATGAAGAAAAGTGTTAACTATTTTTATGCAAATTAAGCTTTTACTAAATTTCGTTATTAAATCCGATTTAATAATTAATTTGAGACAAAACTTGAGTTACATGTTAAGTAAATTAACATGGATAAATCTACTTTTTTTAAAAAAAAATTTTTAGACAACTAAAACTATTAATGAGTTTCTTAGTAGATTTTAACTGGATCGATAGAATCACAAATTAACTTGAATTTATAATTAGATTATATCTAAATAATTCAGGTCAAGCTCGAGTTAAAGAGTTAGACTCACAATATTATAAGTGGTTTAATAACTAGAACTTATCTATAATAAAAGCTGCTTCCATTTTTTCCAAATTATTATTTTAGTTTTGGTAATTTTATTTTCATTTTTAATTGTTATAGTAATCTCACATATTTTTGTGTATACCGAGATAAAAGTTGTTTACTAATGTTTCAAAATATATATGTATATATAAACATGATTAATTGAAAATGTATATAAAATAAATATATTTTTAAAATAATTTTATAATGATTTTCTTCGTTTTCAAACACATAAAGTAAAAAGCATATGTCCCATCCAATATAGTAGCAATGAATAACCTTTGCTTTCCATTAATGTGCATCTTTGGATTAGAGAGCATCATTGCCTGACTCTAAGGTTAGATGGGCAATTTTTTTTTTTTAATATTAGTTTCAAGCAAAACAATAAAAAAAAGAAAGAAAACAATTTATTCTTTTAATTTAGAGAATGTTTGTCTATGTGGCCACACCATGTTTTTTTTTTAAAATTGCTTGAAATTATTTTTTTAGGTGTTTTTGGATCGTTTTGAAGTACTTATAAAAAAAATTAAAAAAATTATTTTGATGTATTTTCAAGCAAAAAACACTTTAAAAAAAAAAATTGCTCCTACAATAACAAAAACTACCTTATACCTCAATATATTCGGCCATAAAAAGAGCCAAATAACAATTGATTAAAGGGTATTTGAGAGTTCGGCCATAAAAAGAGCCAAATAACAATTGATTAAAGGGTATTTGAGAGTCCTTTAATGATTGCTTTTTAAATTATTTTTTTAAAATAATTTTTATTTTTTAAAAATTATTTTTGACACCAGCACATTAAAATAATATAAAAAATAATTTTAATTAAAAAAATTTAAAACTAAAAATAAAAAAATACAGTTTCAACAGCGTTTGTAAACGCTGCTTAATTAATAACAATTTGCAATGATTACATAAAGAATGAAGGGCTCTAGCGTTCACATATAAAAGAAGAAGGGACCTATTTAAAAATTTGTCAGGACCTAGAAAAGGGTCCAATGAATATGGCGCCATCAAAAGTTGATAAACGAACAGTGCATTAAAAAATAGCAAGGAGACCACAAACCCAACAGAATAAAGGCCCCTCCCTGCTCGATGAGCTCTTGCAAGTTGCTTCTAGCACCTGATACCAAGGCATTTTGATAGACTGACCAGAAAAAAAAAAATATTGCATTATGTGTGCAACATATATTATGTAAAATGTGGGTGATGATGACTGGTTTTAAAAAATAATTCGGTATCAAAATACATAAATTAACGTAAAGTATCCTATTAAAATGAGGAAAAAGTAGACTTAAATAGATTCTACTAGTAAATTAATGTAAAAAATATCTGTTAGAGAATAATATAAATCATATCTTGAAATCTGAAATCTTATTTAATAGTTAAACTTTTAGGTTGAGATTATTTTTTGACATGGTATCAAAACTTTAATAACCAAGCAGTCACGAGTTTGAATCTCACTATTTTTATTTATTTAATAAAAATCAGCACAAAATAACATGAGAGCTTCTGACAAAGATGATGTGGTGATTAACCTCAATGCTAATAATTATCCCCAAGCTAAGATTCAACGAATGAATAAAGCTATGATCCGGATCGAGATGATGGTCTTCCTTTGATGTCTCCAAGCCAAGCCGGCCAGGAGAGAATAGATAGGCGAAGCAGCCAATAACATCCTGTTCTTGCCTATCGATAGATAGCAGGTTGCTTCCAAGCTCAAACCATTTGAATCTGAATTGGGATTTTTTTTTTATTGACAGAGTCGTTTTGATTATTATTATTATTTTTTTTAAAAAAATATATCAAAATTATTTTTGCAAATCAAAATGATCTAAAAATGTTAAAAAAAAATTAATTTGAAACTTTTTTAAAATTTTCATAAAAAACCATGTTAAACCACATACATTCCACCTTGCCAGTTGCCATGCTTGCCACCAGCAACCCTTCTTGCTCAAGCCTGTGTTTATTCCGACTCTCGACATATGCTCTATGCTTTTGTTTTCTGTTCTTTGTTTATCACATGAAATCTTTTTGATGCTCAGCATATATATATGAAAGTATAGATACCTGTTTACTGTTAAAAAACATGGAATTTACACAGCCAAAATTAACTTGTTAATATTACATGTTGTTGAGCCTCTTGTCGTTAAATCAAAGACCGATAATTATTCTTTAGGGGTTACCAGTTTGAATTTTATAAGTTTTCAAGCTATTGAAAACTTATATGGTCGTTAACTTCAGGGCCTGTATGATTAGTCGAGATGCGTGCAAGTTGGCCTGGACACCCGTGTTAATAAAAAAATGACTGATAATCAACTCAGCGCAACAAGAAGTAACCTTATTATAAATTATTTACTCATCTAATTTATCTAATTTATAGTTAATAATTTATTTATATCGTTAAATAATAAATTTTAATTCGTTTTGTTTCTTGTATTACCCTTATTATATTCATTTTATTTTCTTAAAAGTTATTTTAAAAAGTTAGATGAGTATTTTAAAAAAATTAGTTTTAATATTAAATTTTATTTGAAGTTCAATTCATAATACTTAACGCTAACTTTAACACATAAACTGTGAAGTCTCTTATATGGGATAAAAATATGATGCAATATAGATAAATAATTTTCTTCAAAGAATATGAGATTACTTACATATATTTCTTATTTTTATTGTAAAAAAAGAGTAGTATATACCAACTCAGCTTAAACTTTAATACTAAATTAATGATAGCACGTCTCATAGCATGTCAAAATCTTGCTAAGATTTATAATCTAGAACTTCCTGTTCTTTTCACCTTCGCTAATTCTCCTCCTCCTAGCTAGTATGGTCTGGCCAACGAATGGATTGATGAAAAAACATTATAGTGCTGCGATGGGCGGGCTTGATTATGGGAACAGAACAATGAAATGAACAACAACTTCAGTTTTGGCCCAGAGCAAGTCAATAAGCTCTTTACCTTATAAAGAAGCAACCAACCTTTTACTATAATTATAAAATCTAGGGGTTTGAAAAAAATTGAAAAACTGAGAAAACTAAAAAAAAATAATTGGAAAAATCAAATTGTGAAAAAAAACCGTTTAAAATTTTGAAAAAACCGGCCGGTTTAATTCTGTTTCGGTTTTATAAGCCTAAAACCGAAAAAACTGAACTGAACCCAAACCGGAAAAAAACCGAGCCAAACCGAAAAACCGAGTCAAAACGGAAAAAACTAAGCCAAAACGAAAAAACTGAGCCAAACCGGTTTGAACCGGTTTTTGTCTTAAAAACAAACCGAACCAAAACCGGTCGGTTTGAATCGGTTTCGGTTTGGTTATTTTTTTTTTTTATAAAAACCAAACCGAATTGAAAATGATCACCCATTAAAACCCGATCTAAAGAGTCATTCCAGAACCAAGCCGAGTCAACCCCCAAAGATTTAGTGTTTTAAAAGGATCAAAATAACATTATTTTTATAAAAATATCAATTGGTTGAGAGTCAAGTTTTAATCGAGTTAAATCTGGTTGAATAAATCATTAGATCAACTTAGATTTTTTAACGAGTTTTGTTTTTTCAACTCAAACTATTTCGTGTTTCGGATCAGCTAAAACCCGAGCCTACCTGGGAAGCAGTCCTGGTTTAAAAAGTTCTCACATGAAAATACTTTGATGGGTTTGAGAACAAATGCAATGCAATGCATGTCTCCGAAACTTCAAATGCAGAACCCTAAATTGAACACTAATGGGCCAACTGCAAACCATTCCCTTTCACCTCAGTCGAGGATAATAACAAATAAAGCCGCCCAAAGATAAACAAATACACGTCTTAGGCTCTTAGCCATTTACCTAAAAACAAACAGAAATGGATGATCTTCATCCTTTTCTTATTAATTTCCACCAATTAGGAACAGTGTTCATGCAGGGAATTAGGCTTTTTTGCGATTTAACTAAGCATTGAACTTGCTCTTCTTATTTTATAGATGCTGTCACTGAACACTTAACTCTAGATAATCTTCTATATTAACATCAAAAGATTTTCTCAACGATTTTGTCATGTTATTACCATCTCGAGTTCGAATTGCAGAAAAGTTAGGTGAAATAAATGTTTTTATAAATATTAGTGAAAAGACTGGTTCCACTGGGCGTTACTAGCTCTAGATAAACTTCTATATTAATATTAGAAATCTTCCTGAATAATCTTATTACTTTGCCATCTCGAGTTTTAGTACAAGAAAAGTTAGGATATATATATATATATATATATATATATATATATATATATATATATATATATATATATATATGAACTAATTAAGACCTTATCAGGAAGAGACCTCGTTCAATAATAGAAAAGTTAGGAGGCTTTTTTTTTAGCACAGTTAAAATAAAATAAAATAAAGTAACACAATTAAGAAAGTAATTAGACAATTAATACACTTTCACATGTCGCAAATAACATATACGACACACGAGTAGCAAAAATCATATGCGATTTCATTCAAAATTTAACTTTATAGACTCTTTCCTTTTCTTTCTCTTTATCTTCTTTCCTCCTCCTCTCTCACTATCTCTCTCCACAGCCACCCTTCCCTCCCCTTCCCTCTCACCACCGTCTCTCTCTCTCTCTCTCTCTCTCTCTCTCTCTCTCCACCACAACGACTCTTTATTTTTCCAATCAAAACAGTTATATTGTGTTCATGAACCAATTTGTAAATGATATTTACATGAAGGATATCACCAAAGGTATGTAAATCACAGTTTGTAGATGATATTTTTCTGGCCAAAATTAAATACCAAATTAATTTTATTATGGATGATGAATGCTAATGATTTTTAACGTATGTATATATATTAATTACTTGGTACGGGAAGTTCGGAAAGCAGTAATAACTGTATGTGAATGTGTCAATGAGATGTGACATATTGTAGCCAATACTACGCTCAATTTATGTCATGGTGGACTTCAAGAGGTTAAGAAGGTTAAGTGTATTGAAGTGACATTAACAAAAGATAAGATTGCGTATCGTGAGAGTGTTAGGGATGCTGGTCCATCCACGAGATGAAATGATATTGCTCCTTCTCACACCTGTATGGGTATTACAGACCTGTCCTCGAGTTGGACGAGTTGGGGTGATGCTCTAGACCCATCCATGAGTGCTTTAGGCTCGTCCATGAGTGCCCCAGGCCCTTTTATGAGTTAGGGCGATTATTAGATATAATTACATGTTATTATATGTTATGAGAATTATGAATAGATGTATAGTTAGTTTAATTTTAATAAAATGTTATGTTATGTTAATCATCACTCTAATTTTGTTATTTATGATTGAAGATGATATGTGTTGTTTATGTAAATAGTGTTTTGGTGCTGGAAAACTTGTTATTTGAATTGTATGAATTACTATTTTTTTAAAATTATTCTAGGGTGAGTCTGTTAAAAGAGTCATAGATTCTATACGCAACTCGAGTGTTACAATTGATATATGTGTCACGCGAGTCGCAAATAAAATCTATGATAATGAAATTGTAAATGATAATATTTATGACTCGTGTAGCATAAATACCAATTACAACTCAATTAACTATACTAAATTCTTAAATATTTTTTTAAGTGCGTTAACTAATTTTATTTTTTTTAACTGTGCCAAGTTCGCAAATCACTCAAAAAGTTGGATAGAGACTATCGATCATTAAAAACAACTTTTTATTTATTTATTTATTTATTTGTCACACATGCATGTTTGGGCTTGTAAAGTCAAAATTGGATAGCTGCCACTTGTAGCATTCCTCTCAGTACTTTCTATAAGAAGGCAAACCAACGTTGGCAACCACTAGCTGATCATGACATACATGACTATAGATATCAGTGGATGAATGCAGCTGCTTTAGGGAAATATAACGGTTTATGAACTTTTAAGTAGTATAAATAGTTAGATGCATTGCCGGTTGTTGATTCATATTCTTATAATGTAATTAAATGGGATTAAAAAAAGAAAATATTATGCCGCCTTGAAGTTTATATATAAATTAAATTCAATGATATTTTCAAGATATAATTAAATAAGTTTTTTTTTTGTGTATTCTGAATATGATCATAGAGAGAAAAATCAGATTATTCGACCAATTAAGTAGTAAGTTTATAGAGAAGTTGATTTAGTTATCTCATTATAGTTTTTTTTTTGTTTTTTTTATTCAGGGTTTATTATGCTTATTACTTTTGTTAGTAAATTTTCTGACACTTTGAGTTAGTTTATTTTTCTAACTGTTAATTCATATACTTAATGGATATAATAGTTAATTAATAAATATATTTTATTTTATATAAAAAAAATAGTATGAAAGAACAATTAATCAACTAATATGAAGTGATTCATATTATCACTAGGCCGGCGGCCCTCACTTTCAAAAGGGGGGTGGGGTATAAATTGGGCAATTGGGGGACAATTACTAATTAAGCAAAGTTCAAAGTTCCTCTCCCTCTCTCTAACCATGGCACTTATGGCCATAGCAATTGTAGCCATGAGCTTTCTCAGCTATGAAGTAGGCATTGTTCTTGGGGACATTGGCACTGCTACTTCGTATAATCCTCCCTATCTACGTGAGTAAATGCATGTTTCATGTTTTCCCTTCACTATTTCTTGTCTGATATTAAGTTCCTTCAAGCTTGCTTTGTCTGATGGGATATATTTTTGTGCAGCTACCAAGTGTCATGGCAATCGACAGGATCAATTCCCACCAGGAAACTTGTTTGTTTCTGTGAGTGAAGGTTTGTGGGATAATGGCGCTGCCTGTGGAAGGCGTTATAGGTTGCGGTGCCTAAGTGGAAATAATAGACCATGCAAGGATCAGACTATTGATGTTAGGGTGGTGGATTTCTGCAGAAAATCACCATGCCCTTCTACTATTCTCTTGTCAGGTGACGCCTTTTCTGCTGTATCACACTCTCCATCCGCAAAAATCAATGTTGAATACATCCAGTATGTATCTTCTCCTGTCCTTCTGTACTCGTAAATGCTCCCTTTTTTTTTCATTTTTTTTTCCACTGACTTCATAGCTTTTTCTTGCAGAATATGATGATACGATCGAGATATGTTGCTGAACTGTATCAAGCAATCCGATTGATAGAACTTAGAAGTGAGGGGAAAATGGTGTTTCTGATGTTAGAAGTTTTTGGACATTAATTTGTACTTGAGTTCTCATTATTCCATGTTGTAGTATGAATATCTATCTCCAATAAAATTTTGATTAGACGGATGTAACATATGATTATACTAATAAAAACTATTATCAAAACAAAGATTATAGAGCAAATTTAACAATAATAGAATGATCCATGCATGCCCTTCTAGGGCTTAAAAAGACTAATGTATCATTTGCAACATGTTCGCACAGCCAGATCCCTCCTTGTTTTTTCTTCTTTGGAAGAGGCATTATACCGAGGATGCCATCATATCTCATTTTCAAGTCTTAACCACTTACGTTCTTGAGGGTTGCATGTTGCTTCTGACTTGAATATTGGTGTAGGATACAGATGCCTTGCTTGAAGTAATTACAAATAATTTTCCAAAGTTCTTATAAGAATCTTCTAATTACATAGTAATTACTTAATGAAGGTCGAAAACGTCACGAACTAACTTGTAATTAGCAGCTGCAATTGCACAATTATCAACTTGTTTGGATGCAACAGAAACTATATATAAGAAATGGTTGTTTTCCATCTTTTCTTCTAGCATTTCCTTTCCTTTTACTATCCTAATTAAGCAACACTAAAAACATATTGTTGGAAAATTTTCTTGTGGAAATTAAGTTGGACAAGTTATCATATCCAAATTCAAGGTTGAGGGCAAGAATTGCCATAACATGCATCAATAATCAAGTGTTAATATATAACCTCATTGTTATAAGCTGTTTTTTTCCTAGATTTTCAACGCCAAAGTTATAACATTTATAATTCATACTGAGATAATCAAGGTAAATATTCTTGATTATTTTCTAATTAATAAAAAAAGAGATCAAAGATTTGAATCAGAAATTTATTTTAATCATCTAATCAAAGAAGATGATCAAGTATTTTTTATAATTTATTTTATTTTATTTTCTTATATGTCTTGTTGTATAACTATATAAGCTCTAATGAGTTGAATGTAAAATATACATTAAATTATCAAATAATTAATAACATCCTTTTCTATTCTAAATTTTCTTCTTGGTATGAGAGCATGCCAATCATATCTTATTCTAAATATTAGCTTTTACTTTTATTGGTGGGCGGTTTTATGTCACCTGTCCGACCACTTTAAAACTTTTTGTTTTTAATTATTTTCATTGTCTATCAAATATTTTATTTACTATTATTTTTAATAATACATCAACTCGTGATAAGGAGAAATCTCAAGATCATGTGGATGGCCAAGAGAATTGAAACCCTACATAAAGAAAAAGATATAAAAGATAAACAAGAGAGACCTAGTGCAAATTATAAGTTTTTGCATAAGAGATAAGGTGGTACAAAAGAGATCACCCATAAAAAAAAAGGAGAGTTCTTCTAAAAAAAAGAAGAAGTAATATGGCAAAGAAGTCATCATAAAATGAATGCATCAGTTTGATAAAAAGTGAGACAAAATAAAATGACCACTTGAAGAATCAAATATTGAAAAGAGATATTTGGTTAAAGAAATGTGTTAGCAGCCATAAAAGGACAAAAATAGCTAAGAATAAACATGTTCAAAAAAATATAATTATTGAAGATAAGCACATGAGGCTATAATGATAATAAAAGTAAAGTATATCAAACCCATAAAGATTAAAATTATAATGAGTCTGAAGTGGTGTGTTAAAAAGATAATCAAGATAAATATCCTTAATTATTTTCTAATCAATAAGAGAAAGGAATCAAGAAATTTAACAACTCATGACAATAGTAAATTATTTCAATAATCTAAACAAAAGAGATGATCAAGCATTATCTATAATTTATTTTATTTTTTTATATATTTTGTTGTACCACTATATAAACTCTACATGAGTTTGAATGTAAAATATACATTAAATTATCGATAAGAACATCCTGAATTTTCTTCTCAAACAAGGCCAGGACAGATACATACACATGTTTAGCACTTCGCAGGCGTCCATAGAATTGAGACCTCTCCTTTCCACTGACCCAGGAGTGTCGAGTGGGATGTGTAATCTGTCCCACAAAATGATATGGTCAAAGCTCAGCTAGGCGACTATCCTTAAAAGGGTCAGTCTTACTCATTCAGAACATCGATACCCTTTTCAACAACTCTTCAAGGGTTCATATTGGAAGTTACGAGTGCGCGCGCATGATCATCGATCTTTGTCTTGTTCCCGCACGCGTCCTACTTAACTTTAGCTCTATACAACTTCTGGCTGATGTTTGGCTGTAATTCTAGCATCAATGAAACCTATCTCTCGAAGCTTTCCACCTATATATCCATAGAGCTGTCAAATCTTTGGCTGTGTATATATATATATATAGATTGATCATGGGCACCAGTAAACCAGAGTGACTCCTCAATCATGGCTATCTTATCACGTAGTTAGTGGTAGAATAGTTATCTCATATATATATATAGTGGTCTAATACCTTATTGAAAATGTGATTTTTGACATCACATTCGAGTCCTAATCATAAAGCATAATGCTCTGGGTAGTGAGATCCATCATTCTTAAATAGCAGTCATTCAAATCAAAGCATCATCCTAATGGGGTTCCCCTTCTAGCTAGGGCATATTAATAAATGAGGAAATATATAGTTTCAATCAAGTTATAATATAAAAATCAACACAAAGAGAGTCGTTAGTAGCCAAATCCTCCCTAAAAATTAGATATATAAAAAGATTAAAGTTAGCGAGCCAATCAATAACAGTATTAGTTACCTTTTAAGCATTGAACTTTTTAATCTCTAATCAATGGAGAGTGATGCATGCTCTTGAAGCTGGAACGTAAGAGTTCCTCCGCAACTGAAAATGATAATAGCAATAAAAGAATGGTTAAATAAGTAGTTGGATGCATAGCGGATTCAAGGGTTTTGATTTTGAATCATAATGTTAGTTAACCTACTCAAATATCGAGTTAACCTGCCAACCCAAAGCTGATCCATCTAAGTCTCTACTAGGTCTTACGATGATTCGTATGATGTGTTCTGACTATGATCGATTGTGAATTAACAAAGAGTTGACCGTGGAATAGTGGAAGGGCTGGGTTCAGTCGGAGATGAAAATTCGTAATCTATGGCGTTTACTTTTAGATCAAAAGATCCCACAGAAGAATCCTTTGTAGCTAGTTCTAGAAAAACTGGCCTCCTTTTGCAACAGCAACCAGCCAGATTTCTTATCACATCACGTTTCTCTTCATGATATTCAAATTGTGTGAGACACATTGGGTGGATCAGTCACCTAGCTTCGGGTCAAGAGTGCTCACCTTCGGGTCAAGAGTGCTCACCTTAGCAAGTAAAAGACAGGCGGTGTCACCATATCATGGCCCTCATAGAATATGGCTGCGATTGACATGGCACAATACCAAAAACCTGTTACAAATGGAGATGAAATGGTACAATCCGATCTAACCAACGATATTTCATGCTAGAATCATGCCAGGGACGACAAATAAAAATGCTTGAATCATGTCAGGGACGACAAATAAATTTACAGCCCTTATCTATAAAGAGAATTATTATAAAAAACTATTATATATTCTAAGTGTTTTTTTTATAATATTTCTTTTATAAAAGTATCAAAATCCTAATTAATTCGAGTCTGAAAGCAAAAATAGTTGGAAAGTCAACTACTATCATTAGACCTTTAGAATTATATGGCACGATTTCAATTATATAAAGCATTATGCTTGTTTTTATTGTATTACACATTGGACTAGTTCGAAACTTCTTAAAATCTAAGAAAATTTTAATAATTAAAAATTTAATATAATAAAAACAAGCATAATAGAGAAAGTGATGTAACTGAACTTGTAGAAACTAAAGATTCTAAATATTTTAGTGAGGATCTGACATTATTAGATGAAGATCTGACTTAAACAGAATATGTGAATAACCTAATATATATTATTATGAACTATTAAGATAAGTCTAAGCCTAAAAGGAGGTTTGGTCGCACCATACTACATTAGCACCTTAAAAATAAAATGACGAGAGAACCGACCGTTAGATCAAATTTAAATTTTTTCAGATGGTTCCAGAGTTATTTTTATTATTTAAAGTCACTACATTGCTTATCAAATTATTGAATCTTTTAAAATCAAGTTTCAGGCTTGGTTGCTCTTTGTTTGAGCTAATTTTGTTAATTTTTTTAGGGTGACTATTGTTGTCTTATTATCGATCTGTTAGATCTTTTATTTATTTATTTATTTATTTTGATTTCTGTTTTTAATTATCTTATTTTATATCATTTTTAATTTTATATCATTCCTAGTAGATATAGATTTTGATAGCCTATTTAAACTTCTTTTAAATCTCTTAAAGTAACTATTGTTGTTCTATTATCTTCCGCCTTCGTAAAAAAGTTCCCACGTCAATTACATCATCACATTCCTGTGTTGGAAGGACTAAATATGGATTACAAGTACGATTATTTAGTTCCCAGGATGATGCTCGAGATTGTAGATTGCTTGAATGATCATTTCCGAATCCTTGTGTTGCTTCTGGAAATAAGGATGAAGACTACGAACACCTTTGAATCTCGATCAAACAAGAAACCTACATAGACAGCTTGTATGTTAATGTGATATAGGCAATAAATTCTTTGCTATTTCAGTCTACATAAACAGCAAAGCATCATTAAATATTGCTATACAATCTAAATATTAATGATTATAAAAACCCCAAATGTGACATACTATCCAAAATTTGCAGTAGGATGACAGTGGCTGGCAGACACCATTTAACTTAATCGTGCCTTCTCTGAGCATCATGTATGTGTGGCAGATAGATTATATCATAAGCTAATGATAACTGCAAATACATTGAGGCTCTGAATCTCAAACTCATGTCCTACCTGCTATATATGGCGGCAGTCTGTTCGTTTTCTGGGTAAGATCCCACATCTGCAACAGAAGGAAAGCAACCCCGCATGCATTCATAATGCACCAATTAATTGTTGATTTCAAGAGAACCCATCTGCTATATCCCATTCCTGGAAGTCTCATTTAGTTTAAAATCCCCATTTCATTTCGGACCATTTTGGACTCTGTTACCTAGCAGCTTGCATTATAGGAACAAAGCAACGGTTCGTGGCGTGTGGAAGCTCGTTAAGTTTTTCCAGTTTTTATATTCTAATGATTCGTCTCCAAGTATAATTATTTCAACCCGTAATTTTATATATCTAATAACAGTGTTTTCTTTGAGAGAGGAAGGGGGGCATGAGCATGAAAAAGAGGAAGTTGTGTTGAAAGGGAGTGGAACACAACTCCGTGGAAGGTAAACATCTCTTCTTGTGTAGATAGCTTAGAAACTGATGAATATATCATTATATCTTTACTAAAAAAAACATTGGATCAATAAAAATTTACTAAGTATAAATCTTTTGCAATACAAACAGGTTATAGTAAAAACGCATTGAGTTTGGCCCTGGCCAGACCCAACCACAATCGAGTTTGATAGTACACCAAGCCCCAAGCGTTGGGTCTAGAGCTGACCAGACCTAACCACGATTGGACTTGACAATGCGCCAAGCCCCCAGCCGTGATGGGATTGGCAGTGCGTCAAGCCCTGAGCATTGGGTCCCGTGCTAGCCAAACTTAAAAGATGGTTGAGTCTAACACTATCAATTCTATAGATTTTTATATAAAAGTATAAATAAATTATTTCTCAACAAATAGATTTAATTAAAAAAGTCTATACTCCACCAAGAGTACCATTAGATATATTAAAGTTTTTCATGGTCATTTCTCCATCTTTTAGCCGGATAAAATGAGTGGAATACAATTTATAATGCAACTCAAAATATCACAAAAATGAAGTTACTCTTCAAATTTTTTTCTCCACAAAAGAACAAAACTCATGGGCTATAAATACACCATGAGACTTTAAGAATAAAGATTCACAATTTTCATTCTCTACTGCATATATATATTTCTCTAGAATATTATTATATGTTTTTTTTTTAAAAAAAGATACTTATTTAAATGTTAGAGAGTCCCTACCTCTAATAAATGAGTTTTTTTGCGAGTATTAGCCACAAGTTACATTGGCCTAACAAGCACCAAGTATAAAATATCAATTATCTTGGCTAAAAAAAATAGATAAGATTATTACAACCAATTAATTATTCAACTTGAAAGCCCTATTCTTAGACTAAAATTTTTTGAGACCATCAGAAACTATCTCAGACGATGCACCTCCTGAGCCTACATTGCCTTCAGCTAAAACATTTGTGCCAAGTTTTCCACCTTCTGTCTCTATTTCAAATTGGAAACTGGAAACCATAAAAGTAACAGGCTCATGTGATCATGAAGACATCTTGGTAATAATGCAGTGATATAAAATGAATTAGTGGACATACATCAATGGAGGTTTCTTTTTACTTTATTTTTTGGATCATGTATCTACAGTAGATAATCTACTAACTGCAGAAGGTTGGAAAGGGACACAGGAAATCTCACAATCGAAAGAAGATTTAAGCTGTAATCCAGAAATATATCAGGTAATCACTATTAAGCTACACAAACCTTTAGAGGAATGAATATGCAGAAAATAAAGGAAATGACAAAAAGAAAAAAGAAACCCTGATTTAAGTCCCTCGATGCTCGATTACTGGAGGCCACAAGAACAGTTCCAGTAGTCAGCAATCTGCTTAGAATTCCAGGTAAGGCCACAATAGCAAATACGTCAACAGTCTGTAATATAGAAGCAGAAATCTTAGGTCATATAATGAGCTGCAAATTAATTCAATGAGCTGTTTTTTTCCTAACTGGTCCTAGCAGCAGATAAACAACTTCTTTAAATAATCCCCCATTGGATTTCTTGCTAGAATCTAGAAAGGCAATCCAGGTAGAAGTTTGAAGAAAAAAGTTAGCCACAGACTGCCATAACATTCAACAAGATGCAACAAGATTCTCAACCAATAGCATATCATGAATTGATTCAATGGAGACCTATGGCTGCAAAAACACAAGTTCACAGTTACAAGTACAAATGCAGAAACTCCCCGGCGATAGGTTTACATCGGGGGAATATAGAAATACAGCTTAAACACCGACAGAATATTTCGCAGATGAAAATCATTGTTTTAGTCATGAATAAAAGGATTAGAGGTAAGGAAATATAAATGATTTTCTTAATAAATTTCTCATGTTACCTGTATTTCATCAAAGCAAAGAATGCTAGCCCCTCTTTGATCTGCTTGCTGGTCTATGAGAAACTCATCTGCTACAGCAGGAAGAAATTATTTATAAGAAATTAATTTTTGTCATGAAATTATTTATTTATATATGAGTAAACAACAGTCTAATCCCAAACTACATTCCAATCCCTGTAGATTCCGAGATGCTCAACTTCAGCTGTATGCATGGTTTACTGTTTATCAATGTTAACCCTCAATTTCTCTTGAAGTTCTCTTTAATTAATGTTTATAAGCTATATTGTTAACGTTGAAAAACTTTTAATTGTATATAGGTTAAAATGAAATATTTATGAATTTACAAGGACTAAAATATACTTTACCCCATCTATTTAAACTCTCGAATTAAATTACGAGCCCTTTTTCCTTTCAAATGCAAATCCAAAACACCAAAAGTGTTAAATCACTGCTAATCCATACAACAACCAGCACCACCAGGCACCAACCACCAAGGCGGCCGGAAACACAAGAATGGCGGGGCAGAGCCTGCAAAAGTCTCTCATAACTTACCCAAATCCACATTGACATTCTCAGATCAGGTCTCCAAAACAACCCATTTGTCCTCACCAAATGCACTGCCACATCCTCTGATCTTCAAGCCATGAACTATGCTACTTCTTTTCTATTCTCACCGGAATCCGATACCAGTCAATATGATATATTTTTATACAATACTACCATCAGGGCATATGCCCAAACTAGTGATTTAAAGGCTAAAGCTATTGATTTGTATAATAATGTCATGCTTGAAAGAAAAAATTGCCCCTAACAAATTCACTTACCCTTTTGTTCTTAAGGCTTGTAATGGTATTGGGGACTTGAACTTGGGTAAATCGGTTCATGGGCTGAGATTTAGGTTTGGTGATGAAGTTAATGTGCAAAATACTTTGGCGCGTATGTGTTGTTGTTGTAGAGGGAAGGAGGGGTTGAGCTTCCACGAAAGGTGCTCGATGAAATGTGCAAGTTGGATTCCGTTTCGTGGAGTGCGATGATTGGTGGATACGTGCAGGTGAGGAGGTCTAGTGATGCGATTAGTTTGTTTTGGGAATTGCAAATCGAGGGTGTTTGTCCTGATGAGATCATAATGGTTTCAGTTTGAGTGCGTGTATGGGTTTAGGTGTGCTCGAGTTAGGGAAGTGCGTGGAGTCTTACGGTGAAAGGGTAGGGTACAGAAGAGTGCTGAGCTTAGTAAAGCGTTGATCGACATGTTTGCTAAGTGTGGTGATGTTGATAAAGCTTTGAACTTGTTTAGGAGTATGAGAGCGAGGAACACTTTTTCATGGACTTCAGTGATTGTCGGCTTAGCACTGCGTGGTCGTGGTGTAGAGGCTGTTGAGGTGGGGTGGCCACGGATGTTGCAGTGTTTATTGGATTGCTTTCTGCTTGTAGTCATTCTGAGTTAGTTGGATATTTTTATTCAGCGAGGAAGATTTTGGCATTGTACCGAAGATTGAATACTATGGATGCATGGTAGATGTTATGCAGGGAAGGATTTGTAAAAGAGGCATTGAAGTTTGTTCAAGAAATGCCTATTGATCCTAATCCTGTCATTTGGCGTACTCTGATTAATGCTTGCCGTGCTCATGGTGAACTCAAGCTTGGAGAGAAAATTAACAGGCAGCTAATCAGAAATGAGCCCATGCATGAGTCCAAGTACGTACTACTGTCCAACATCTGCACAAAAATGTACGATTGGGAAAAGAAAACTAGGATTGGAGAGGCAATGGGCATGAACGGAATGAAGAAGATACCTGGGCATTATTTCTGAAGAAACAATTTTTCCATGTTCATATCATAGGACACTGTAATGTCATTACAGTATGCTAACCCGTCCACATCTGTGGTCGATTAATAATATCGGCACTGGTCTTTGTATAGCCTGCAATTGGCAAAATTGGTGGTCCTTGTATAGTTGTAAGCGATTCCGGGGGACATCGAGTCGCAAGGGGTGGATATTCAAAAGCCAAAAACACATGGTCAAAATTCTAAAAGCAGGGAAAAACGTACATAAATCAGTTTCCTAAGGCGTTATTGGGGCCCTCTTGTGGAGTTCTTGTTCGATCCAACGGGCAAATCCACAGGAAAAATCGATCAACCAATACTTTTATAACGAGGACTCCTTGACGTCTTTCGCCGGTCAAAAATAATTTCTCAGCCGATATGGGTTGTTCGAATAAACGTGGGTTCCATGAGCTGGATATGGAGGTACTTCTATGAATCAGCTGGCAGCATATACAATGGAGGTACTTCTATTTTGCAGCTTCGGGGGGAAAATGCTGCCGGCATGAGTTCACTTCCGATTATGACACTAAGTTAATGCCCCTTCGGCGCCACGATTGTAGCAGATCAGATAGAGAGTGAGACATTTTGATCCAAAGGGTTCATCACTGTCATCATTATTTCACATATTAGATTTAAAACTGTAATGGTTTTAACCTTTGAAAATTCCATTTTCATATATATGAGTTGAGAGAGATTAGATGCTAGGATTATCAATGCACACATTTCACCGAGTAAAAATGGTTCCAGCCCATGAGTCCAAGACAAGAATGATAAACCTTGGAATCCCCATGTATTTTTCTTTGAGAATCCCATTTCCCGTGTGCTTCTAGTTGACTGTAAATGGCATGTCAGAGGTTCTAGCATGGCAATTTATGCCTCTAAGCTAATGGGTTTTGGCTACTAGATTGATCCTTTTGTCTCAATCTCTGGAGTGGGATGTGTAGCAGCCACAGGACAAATTCTCCAATTTAGAACATAAAGAAAGCATCTCTGGTTTTCAGGAATAGCAAAGGGGTGTCCTCTTTTCTCATAGAAGAAACTTCAAACACCAGCCACCATAACAGAATGTCTAGGGCAAATATTGCAAAAACTAGCAGAAATTCTGAAATTTCGTTAAAAAAATAAATTGCTGAACTTGGTTGAGATTGGGCCGTCTATGATGGGACAAACTAATATATAAAGTGGAATTAATGTCTATTTGATAGTTTGATGCATGATTTTTTTAAAAAGTATTTTTTATTTAAAAATATATTAAAATAATTTTTTTTTAATTTTTAACATGGCACATCAAAACTAATCGATTAGATGCACTCCTGTTGAAATATAGGAAAACTCCATTCAATTCTTTAATTCAGTATCCATATAATGATTTTTTTGAAGATATTTATTACATGTAATTATTAAAATATGTTAGTTTAAAATAGTATAATACATGTTAGAGAATAATATAAATCATATCCTAGGATTTCACCTAATAGCTTAAGCTTTTGGGTTGAGATGGTTCTTTGACATGGTATCAGAGCCTTGATGACCAAGTAGTCTCGAGTTCGAATTTCACCATCGCCATTTATTTGATAAAAATTAAGCACAAGTTAATGTGGGCCTGTGCAAGTTTCAAACCCAAAGGGTTTTCACTTGAAGAAGTGTGTTAGAGAATAATATAAATTATAAATCATATCCTAAGACTTCACCAAATAGTTTAAGCTTTTGGGTTAAGATGGTTGTTTGACAATACACAACTTACTATTTTAAAAAATAAAATATATAAAAAACATTATTTTTTTTAGAAAATATAAAAATTTCTCTAAGTGGTGAAAACATGTATGTTTTAAGTGGACTCTACAACTTGGAGTGTATATATATTAAAAGAAGCTAAGTCGTGTGGAAATACCATCGTAACATTTTTTATTGTTCACTCTCTCACAAATTATTGTGGATTGAAATAATAATTAAAAAGAAACTAAACCGAGTAGAGAAACCATTATAGCATTTTTTAATATTTATTTTCTCATAAATCACAGTGAATTGGAATAGTGTTTTTTATTCTAAATTTTTAGTTCGATACTAAAACTTTTTTTTTTTTTGCATAATTGAGCTCTTTTAAACCTGAATTCGCATTCAATTACATATTTTTTTAAGGAAGAGTTGGAATGAAAGACAAAGGATCAAAGTGAAAATAACGAGGTAAAATAGATGGTGACTTTGAATTTTATTTGAAAAGTTTATTTTAGTCCCTCATCTTTTTTAGTTAGTGGATGGCCAGTCCCTTTAGTTGTTCCAAATTCAATTTTAGTACCAAATTTTATTTTTTTATTTTCAGTTCTTTTTTTTGTGAGAGGAGAAAAAGGCTTGCCGCATTCCGGTGTAGAGAGAGAAAATAGTTGATCTCGACTATTCTGACTATAAAAATGGTCAAGATTGGTGTTAATAAGTTCTATTTGATGAGAAGAGTTTCACCTTGATGTTTTTTTTCCTTCAACTTGCTTGATGAGGTAGATCTGATTGTGAGAAGAATTTTAGGTTCGAGTTGATTTCGGGTTCTTTTAGTTATTTTTTGATTTTTGGAGGTCATATATAAGTTTATCAAGGTTTATAGGGTATTTTATATGTGTTTTTGGTCAAAAATAGATTGAAAAACGAGTTTTTTGTATATAAAAAACCAAACCCTTGATTTTCCGGTAACGAGGCGCCCCTTTAAGAAATAAAAAAAAAAAACATACTCGGACATGTGGGCTGTGCTATTTTTTTTTAATGTTGAGACCCACACAATTAGGCTTTTTATTTTTTACTATTTTATATTTGATTTAAAAAATTAACAAAACAAATCATTGAGCCCAATTGAGTTCATTTGTCAGGTCGCAGGTTTAATAAATTAATCCACAACATCCGAGTTATTATTAATTTTTTTTTCAATGCTTTCTTTGTCTCTCAATTTTAAAAAAATATATATAATTTCATCATTTGTTATTGATAATCTATCTTTTTATTTAACTCAAATTAAAAGAATGCAATTTCATCCTTTGTTATCTTTGACTACCTTTACTATTTAGGCCTTATGTGTTTATCATATTTTTTTTTATTTTTTTAAAAATATGTTTCATAAAAAAAATTAAAAAAATAATATTTTAAAAATTATAGCTGCTTTATTTAAAAATAAAACCGCCCCAACGCGGAAGGAGGTACAAAACTTGTACTTCCTAATCGGGATACAGAAACGTTAACTCTCAAATTCCCAAATCTGTTGGCAAAGCAGTGGGTATGATATAGTCAAGACTTGAAGGAAGACTCTTTATCTTCAAATCCCACTAGGAAGTGGTCTTTGCACTGGTTAATAATCAAGGAAAATATCAATAAATAGAACCAGTAAACACACAAGCCTTGTCGGAGAGCAAAGTCAAGCAAAAGAAAGGAAGGACATGTCTCATTGCCGTGGACAACTGAAGTTGTTTTTTCACCTGCGCTGTCACCTTCTCAATTTTACTGCCTTTTGTTACAGTAATTCTCCCCATGTTCTTCCAAGGACAAAATCAAACGATATGAGTAGTTTGTTTTTGTACATGTTTTTTTCTAAAAGGCAGAGGAAAGTGAATGAACAATCCTACGCTTTTCCATGAGTCAGTTGACCAAAGCATCATGACATACAGGCTCTTTCTGGAAAAGGGTACAGAAATTGCTTGGAAAATTTACATTGCTGGGGAGTTCTTGCCTCATTGACGAACTCCTATGTCATTGGCTTCACGATTCATGCATTGCCCTAGATCATCGATGACCTTGACTATTCCCTTGCACTAAACAAGCTACAGAGGCATTAGTCTAGCGGTTAAGGACTCAAGTAGAGGACCCATGAGCTGGAAGGTTCGGGTTTATGGATTGGAATGTGTAAATTTCACTTTGTCAAGTCCAATTCTTTATTATGCGTAGCAGATGGTTCATCGAAGATATAAAAATGCTTTCAAATTCCATAATCGAAGCAACGTAAGATCAGAGTAAAGATGCAGATCTGATCCAGCACATGTCAGACCTTGCGATGAGCTGGGGTTTTACCAGGGCTACCAAGTTCCAGGAGATGGGAACACTCATCTAAAGACATGACAATTGTCAAAGCACAGTCCTCGCCAGAGCCCCCTATGTCCAAATGCAAGAAAATTGCATTTGGCAAACCAAGTCTGATTTCCGTGTTCTCCGTTCTAGGTGAATTCTTTCACTGTCGTTTTCCTAGAAAGACTTTTGACTTTCATCATAGATAAATTCTTAGTTCATACTGAACAACAATGCCATTTACTATGGTTAGAGCTTCCATTTTGAATCGATGATTTCAACATGACATGGAAAGACAGGTGTGCCCATGTTGCCGATCTAACCTCGTTAGAATTAGAGGGATCAGCATTGGCTCAACTTGGCTTGTGGTAACCTAGTGCCATTTATGCCCAAGCTGGGCCAATCTAACCTGTGTGCAAGAACAGCTGGCTGCAAGAGTCAAGGTGGCCAGCCTCCACCACATCTAATTGCAGACCAAAGGCATTTTCCCATTGTTGGCAGCAAACAAGGTTGATCCACATGCAATTGACTTTAGATAAATTAATGGTTTCCTAGCAAAAACAGTGATTTGTCTATATTGATTACTAAATAACTCCACAGTTCACAAAGATTGCATTTTCGCATCCCCGAAGATGCACAACTTCAACTGGCAAAATTGCACAGATCAATGCACAACCCATCTAAAAGAAAGCAAAATGTGATTCAAACCACAATAGGATCCACCTGTGATATAAACATAGCATCTCCACAATAGCATTGTGTTGAGAAAGGAAAAAAAAAATCCATAAGAAGAAAGTATTAAGAATAAATAAGAACTAAAATAACTTCATCAATAAAAGATGTTCCTACATCGACACCAGTAATATAAATGATCAAGAGGTAAAATAAACAAAAAACAAAAAGTAAAATACAGGCATTTGAGATTCATCCTCTGTTGAGAGATGTAATTCGGCAAAGCCAGCAAATGCAGATCTCAAATCCCTAACATTTAACTGACTAAGACTCATAACTAGCATATGACAAACATAAACCTAAAACCAACATACCGATTGACCAAAGGCAAACAGAAGCACAAAACTCCCTTCGTTTCACACCAATCCTTTGTAGTCCATATCTCCCGTCTGCTCTTATTTTCATACTCTCTTCATCCAATCCTTATAACTAAATAAACTCTTTATAATGAAAAGTTAGTTTTCCGATTCAATTCTCTTCACATTTCCCTCAACTTCCCTCTCCTCCAACAACCTTCCAGCCTCCTCATCAGCCTCCTGAGCCTTCTTCTGTGCATCTTTTGCCTTCATAGCCTGCAGCTTAGCGTGATTGTAGTATGCGACACCCAAGAATGCAAGCCCGTAGCCAAACAAATTGATGGGGGTCACGGTATCCTTAATAACGGACCAAGAGAAGGCGATCAACAACCAATCCTTAACCACACCAGCCACATTCATGGTCAAAGCCGAAGTCTTTCCCACAAGCAAGAACACGGCGAGATTCAAGGCAAAAGCACACAAAGAATTGGTCCCAAAGATGACAAAATCAAAATGAAAACTTGAAGTCTCCTTCAAAACAGGATATTCCACAAAAATCCATGGGATAAACAAGAAAACCAAACAACAAGGCGCCACATAGTAAAGAGAAGTAATTGGATTCAACGTGATTCCTTTAGATGTAAGCAAGATTTGAATCATTACCAATCTTGTAGCCTCAAAAGCTACAGCACCAAGTTGAAGAATAACCCCCCAAGTATCAAATCTAGCCTCACCATAAGCAGCAATCCCAACCCCAAAAGAGATTGACAACATATTAGCCATAGTATTACTCTTAAAGTTCTCTTTTTTGAGCAAAACCCCAATAGAATAAACAGCAACAGGCATCAGGGCTTTTAACATCTGAATGAAAGAAACGGATAAGTAAATATAAGCAGAGTTAGAAAGCCAAAGACTGAGAGAATATAAAGCACCAATGGGGACAACAGATTTGAGATAAACATCTCTTGACATAGAGACAGGTTCAACAAATTTGAAAACTTTAATGAGAAGGATAGCAAGAGTGGCACAGAAAGACATGTGGATCATGGTTAGAGAAACTGGGAATGGCCAATTATACATCTTTTTGTCAAGGATGTATTTGTTGTAAACAATAACAGTGAAGGAGAGGAAGATCCAGATGGCTACATAGGTGTAGGAAAGCAAGATCTTTTTCAGAACACTGTCACTCAGGGATCCACCCTTGCCCATTTTGGCTGATTTAGTGAAGCTGCCGTGGGACGGCGGTGGAGAGATTTGGGAGGAAAGCTGTAGCAGGGGAGAGAATGGTGGTGTGGAGATGGAGAAGGAGAGGGTTTGGGGTTGTTGATGTAGAGAAGAGAGAGGTGGCAATCTTCGAGTGTGCGCTTCTACCTGATGTATGGATTGTGGGCTTGGGCTTTTTTCTTTTGACTACATTTCTGTAATATTTTTTATTTTTACTAATATTTTTTATTTTTTATTGTTTTTACTTTATAGTATTTAATAATAGGATTAATCACTTGTTGTAGGGTTCTTCATATAAAAAAAATATAAAAGAAATGCTAAATCTGTGAGCATTAAATATTTTCAAGCTGATCGACACTTACATTAATAAAATATAATTATTTTTTTATAGCTAAAAAGTTATTTTCTTAGCATTCTTAGGCGAAAAAAAAAATTAATTCAATTGATCACATAATTATTTTTACCATGATCCCATTAAATTAAATTTAATGCAAAAAGGCCCATTTTCTAGGGCTAATTTTTGTTTGGACAAGGGGATAAGGAGAGTGAAATAAAATTGGAAGTTTCAATCAAGTCCTTAGATTCGGAAATAAAATAGGAAAAACGCTTGTTTTGGGGGAAATAACGGTTCCAAAAAAATAATATTTTATTCATCACGTGAGGCAGCATCGTGTGCGGTGCTGACTATCCTTGCAAAACTAGTGTGACGTGCGCGTGTTTAGTCAAGTGTGACCGACCCTTTGCTTCAAAAAAAGAAATGAACACTAAAAGCCTATTTTCTTTCCTAATAAACCTTCACCTTTCCCTTTGATTACGATTCTACCTTTTTTTATATATATAAAAAAGGATTTATTTATTGATTGAAAGTTTAAACAGAGTAACAGATCTTTTTCTTCTAAAATTGGAAATAAAAAGTTATGTTTTAGCATCTAATAACACATGTTTTTTTAAAAAAAAAAACAAGAAAAACATTAAAAGTTTTTTAGGATTATACGAGTGAATATATATATACACACACTTAGAGAGAGAAAATACCGCTAAATACTTAATTTATTAAAATATACTGTTGGTAAAGTTATTAAATTTAATCTCGTCTAACGAGCCTAATTGAAATTCAACAAAGTAAAAAAAAATTAAAATATCAACTCAGAATAAACATTGTTGATAATATTAGAACCTGATTTGATTTTTTAAGTTTTTTTATAAAAATAAAATAATATTATTTTAATTTATTTAGATTAACTTATTAATTTATGATCTGGGTTTTGTTTCAGGTTTAATCCAGGGTGTCAAATTGTGAGTTTTAGATTGTTTTTGAAGTTTTTATTGGGACAGAGAATGAAGCAGGCATGATAACTCGTGCTTTGAGCCGAGGCAAAGCGAGCTTGTATGTAAATAAATGCCTATCTAATAATGCACTCTATCAATGGCTTAATTGTATAGTTTGAAGCTTAATTGAGGGAGGACTAAGCAAGATTTTGCTCGAAACCCGGCATAGTTTCCTTGTCACGAAACCAAATGAAGGGCGGTGGGACTTCGAATGGTTGATTCAGAAGGAAACCATGTCTTCATTCCACTTCTTGCATGCTCGTACGCAATGTTTTTGCAGCAAAAAGTTAGCAAATAATCTTGTTTAGAGAATTACGAGATGACTTGACCACACGCTGCCGCGGGCTTATAAAACAAATGCACTTGATAGTATTATAATTGTGAACCAGCGCTAGATACGTAATAGAAATTAAAGGTATGATGGAGTAAATATTTCATGACGGAAAAAAAAGTTGTGTTAGTGATCAAAAATTTAGAGACTGAACAAAATAATTTGTAGCAATCTACAGTGTTTTGTGAGGAAAGATACAGTGCTTTCGCCACATGATTTAGCTTTTCAGTTAATAAAAAGCAAAAAAAAATACAAAGCTAAATTCTCTACCAACTTAATATTAAAAAAAAACAACAAAGATAATTTTGGAAGAAAAAAAACCCATGAGAAAAAATGTTGCAGTAATTGACAATGTTTTGTGAGGAAAACTATAGCGTTTTTTCCCAATAAAATAAACTAAAAAACTATTTAGAGAAATATTGTAGCAATCCATAGTGTTTTGTGAGAAAAACTACGACGCTTTCCTCATATGATTTAGGTTTATTGTAATTATAATTCTTAACCAACTCAATATTAAAAAAAAAATCGACAAAGATAATTTTGGAAAAAAATCATAAAAAAATCACATGGGAAAACACTGCAACAATTCACAGTGTTTTAAAGAAAAAAAATAACAAAGCTAAATTCTTAATCGGCTCAATATTAAAAAAAAATCAACATAGATAATTTCAGGAAAAAAAAAACAAACACCAAAAAAAGGGGGAAAAATCATGTTGGAAACACTATAGCAATTCACAGTATTTTGTGATGAAAGCTACAGTGCTTCCCCACATGATTTAGCCTTATTTGTAATGACTTGTAATTGTAATTCAAAAACAACTCAATATTAAAAAAATAAAACTGAAAAAGATAATTTGAAAAAAATTATAACAAAAAAAACTATGGGGAGAGACAACGTAGCAATCCATAATGTTTTATGAGCAAAGCTATAATACTTTCCCCACATGATTAAGCTTTATTATAAAGTTAAATTTTAATCAACTCAATATTTTAAAAAATAAAATCGACGAAAATGATTTTGGAAAAAAATATTATAAAAAAAGAAAACACAAAAGAAACTGGAAAAAAACTATGTGAAGAAAAATTGTATCAATCCATAGTGTTTTTTGAGGAAAAACTTGTATTTACTTGTAATTACAATTCTTAACCAGCTTAATATTTAAAAAATAAAATTGACAAAGATAATTTTAGGAAAAAACATAACCTAAAAAAGAAAAAAACCATGTGGGAAAAAACACTGTAGCAACCAACAGTAATTTTCAAGGAAAGTTAAAGTGCTTTCCTCACATATTGTAACTGTAATTTTTAACTTGACTCAATATTAAAAAATAAAATAAAAAAAATATAATTTCAGAGAAAACCATAAAAAAAACCATGCGGAGAAACACTGTAGCAATAAACAATGTTTTAAAGAAAAAAATTACAAAACTAAATTTTCAATCAGCTTCATATTAAAAAAAAATCAAAAAATATAATTTTGAAAAATAAAGAAATAAAATAGAAAAACTATGTGGAAAAACATCGCAGGAATCCACAGTATTTTCAAGAAAAAAATTACAAAGAAAAAATTTTAATCAGGTCAATATTTAAAAAGTAAAATCAACAAAAAAATTTTTTAGAAAAAAATAAATAAATAAATGAAAAAAAAGAAAAATTAGGAAAGTTGAAAAAACAAAAGTAATTTTTTAAAAAAAAATTGAAAAAGAAAACGAAAAAAAAAGGGGAAAGGTTAAAAAAAAAAAAAAGAAGAAGAAGAAAGAAAAGTGGGGAAGAATCACTGTGGATTACTCCACAGTGAAATGTGTGTGGGGGAACAGTGATTCCCCCACACCATTTAGAGTATGTTGTAATACTTATTTACATTAGATAATGATGTATTGTGCATGTTTATTTTCGTGTTTTTAAAATGTTTTTGAAACAATTTAATATTTTATTTTTTTGTTTAAAATTAATATTTTTTTGTGTTTTTTTATTTTTTTAAAGTGTTAATATTAAGAATAATATTATTTTAATATATTTTCAAGTAAAAAATATTTTAAAAAACAATTGTTATAACATTTTCAGACACATAATTGAGTGTTTTGATATTAAATTTTATTAATGAAGTTGCGTGTATTACTTATTGATAACGGTGTAATCATATATTTTGCCAAACATATACTAGGAATTTATAGATGTTTTTGACACATGTTGTCGGTATAAAAATAGCTATGAATGCATTTTTCTTTTTTATGACATCATTAAATCCAAATAAACATGCATTCAGCCTATTGATTGTGATGTTGTTGTTGTTGTTATTATTAATAATTTATTAGATGTATAACTTGATTAATAAAAATAATTATGAAGATAGAAGAAACTATTTTTTTTAAAAAAAAAATATATATATATATATATATTAAGATTATCATGAATATTTTTTTTATTTTTTAATTTGGTTTATATGATGTCGTTGTTTATTTTTTTATTTAATTAAAATAAAATTAATATATTTAATTTAGTTGAATTTATCATCCGAGTTCGTTAAAATTACTTTTTAAATATATTTATAGTATTTAAACATTATTTTATATGTATATAAAACAAAGCCCATAAAATAACGCGGGTCCACAATTAAACTTCCAAGAATTTTAAATTTTAATTTCGAAGTTGTCCTTGGTGACAAAACCACGAGATCAAAACTACTTGCCATATTAAACCTTCGATGGGCACTTTTATTTGGGATTTGAAGCTTTCTTTGTCATGACTTTTGTTATCCTGCTACTAGGTTGATGAAAATTTAATGCTGTCGAAGTTATTTCTATTTATTTTTAGGTTTTCAAAGTGTTTTTTTTAAATTAAATTTATTTTATTTTTTTGTTTAAAATTAATATTTTTAGTATTTTTAAATTATTTTAATGTGTTATATTAAAAATAATTTAAATAACTGTAACATTTTTTTTTTAAACGGTCAAAGGTCATGAAAACATTAGAAAAGCTTTGTTTCTTGGACGGGAAAGGCGGGACCATCTTGTACAAGAGAGAGGGAAGATGTAACCGGGTCAATGAATTCATAATTACACAATAACTTTTCCTTTTAGAATAGAGCAAGATCATTTACCATGTATTATGTCGAGGGTCGGATAAAAAAAAAAATTGGATGTAAAAGAAAAATCAAAGTATTATTAATGTATTTTTTAACAAAATAAAAATAAAATTAAAATCATATGATGATTGATTTAATATAATCTTATCAACTTGATAAGTCAAAAAACAACTCAAATAACTGATAAAAATATAATTGACTAAAACAAAAATCAAGATGATATTTTTATTTAAATATTAAAACAACAATATATTGGATTGATTCGGACCAACTCAAGTTAATGTTAAAGTTGCTACCCAAATCATGAGACCCTGATAATTTATAGAAAACAAATTAAAAAAAAATATTAAACACAATTTTCAATCAACCGAATGTTGAAGAATAAAATTGAAAACAAAATTTAACTAAAAAAATAAACAGAGTCAACATGGGTTAAGCTCCTAAACTTGGACTATGAGACTGAGATAACCTCATAAAAAGTAAGTTAAAATAAATTATGAAGTTTAATTCTCAATCAACTTAAATTTAAAGAATGAAATTAAAAAAAAAATAATTAAAAAATGGACACAAAAGAAACCCGAGTCAACTAACCAAACATATGACCTGGGACATGAGATCGATAACCTCATAGAATGCAAATCAAAAAAATTATTAAGTTTAATTCTCAATCAACTTAATATTGAATGATAAAATAAAAAAAATAATTAAAAAAAACAAAAAATCATGAGTCAACCGACCTAACTCGCGACCTAACCCTATAGAAAACAAATAAAAAAAAATGAAATACAATTTTCAATCAACCCAATGTTTAAGGATTACATTAAAAAACAAAAAAAAGACAAAAAATTGACACAAGTCAATTTGGTTTAACTTGCTAAACTCGGGTCAGGAGACAAGAATAACTCCATAGAAAACAAATATAGAAAAACTATAAAGTTCAATTCTCAATTAATCTATTGTTAAAGAATGAAATTAAAAAAAAAAATTAAAAAAGGAACAAAAAACTTAAGTCAACTTGACTAACTGATAAAACTCGCGATCCAAATCAAAGGATCGGGATAATCCCATCGAAAGCAAATACAAAAACAATTATGAATGTCAATTCTTAATTAACCCAATGTTGAAGGATGAAGTTGAGAAAAAGAATTAATTAAAAAAAAATAACCCGAGTCAACATAGCTAAATCGCAAAACTCATAACTTGAGTCATGAAATCGAGATAACTCCATAAAAAATAAATTATAAAATTCAATACCTAGTAAACCCAATATTAAATGATGTGATTGAAAATAAAATAAAATTTTAATTTTAAAAAAAATTTCTAAAAACATATTGAGGACTTTAAAGTCCTTAATATTTCATGAGTGATACATGTCAATTTACAATCTAGATTCTAGCATTAATCCAATGTGCGGAACGTGGTAACCAGTAAAGTGTTAATGCATGATTGGTGTGCTTCTTTTTCTTTTAAATGGAATACACTACTCAAGCAATAATGAATGGATTGTCTACGAATGAATTCTTGTAAGACTTATGAAAAAGAAAATCTGTAGGTGCTCACTTAACAAATTCTGATATTTAAGAATGTTTGACAGTATGATTGTGGTTGCGGTTGCTTTTTAAATTGTTTTTTACTTGGAAATACATTAAAATAATATATTTTTTTATGTTTTAAAAATTATTTTTCATATCAGCACATCAAAATGATTTAAAAACACCAAAAAAATATTAATTTGAAACAAAGAAAAAAATAAAATAAAAATTAAATTTTATTTTAAAACATTTTTAAAATATAAAAATAAACAGGACCATTAATGCTAAACTATTAATTAAAAAAAAAAAAAGACAGCGAAGATAGGGTTGTACTTGTAAATATTTGTTAGAGCATATCGACTATTATTAAGTTGAATAATGCCCGCAGGGCTGAATCTGAATTAATTGAAAACAAAAAGGGTTTGGTAAAATATTCCACCAAAAATACCTAACAAAGTTGAGAATTTAGACTTTTTCATGCGTGTGGTCTCCACCTCTCAGGCTTTGAATTGGTCTATGTTCTATTGGTTAGGAAAGAGACACTTTCCTGACCTTTTTTATGGATCATAGCAAAACTTGGATGGGACCAGTTTTAGGCCACTGGCCATTTCTTCTACGGTTGGACGAAGTCGATAGAGACCAAAACCAAAACCATATTTCACGTTTTGCTAGTCCAGGGACCATGGCTAAAACCACTTAGCCATGACCGTCGTCAACTTTCGACCACAAATGGATCACAGGGAACCCATTGATCCGAATAACTCATGCTGTGTCAAGCACACTGCAATAAATTTTATTTATAAGAGTCTCTTTTGGCTTAGACTGCAGTGATATTTAAGGCTTGTAAATTGTGCAATTTGTCAAATTGGGTATAAGCTAATTTTTTTTTGGGTATTTTCCCCCGCTGTGCCATTTTTTTTTAAAATCTCATGAGCTCACTAGGTCTATAAAGTTAACAATTATTAAGCTATGCTAGCGGTCGGATAAAAAAAATCTTAGGGGTTGTTAGTATTTTTTTTTAGTAGAAAAAAAATTAAACTGTGAGGAATGACTCGATGTAATTTAATTATATTAGTGGGTCTAAAAGTAATTTTAATGACTGATAAAAACATAATTTGACTCAAAATAAATATTTAAGATGAATTATTTTTATAAATATTAAGACAACAATATATTATATTGATTTAAATTTACCTGAGTTAACTTGTCAATTTCATATTAAGTCATCAGACTATAATAAATTTATAAATCAAAATAAATTATAAATATCACTTGTCAATAAACTTAAAGTTAAAAAATAAAATTGAGAAAAAATCAATTAAAAAAATAATAAATAAAAACTTGAGTCAACTAGATTAATTTATCAAAATCATGACTTAGGTTATGAGATTAAGATAATCCAATAAAAAAACAATTGAAACTGGTAATTAAACTCAATTTCCAATTAATTCAGTATTGTAAATGAAATTAAAATAAAATTAATTTAAAAAATGACTAAAAAAAACAAACTAATTATTCTTTTAATTTCAGTATATGAAGAATAATTGAAAACATTACCTTTGTAAAACAAGAAAGAAAAGGCCAAGAACTACTGTTTTACCTCATATCCTCTGAAATTCTAACTCTTTACTGTTAGATAATGACCAAAGAGCAATTCAAACAACATGTAATTCAGACGGCAGCTCTTGTTCATGTTCAAGTAACCAATCAAAGACACTGACATATTTATCATATGAAAACAATAGACTCCCTCACCATCTTAATCTGTGTTTTACTCCATGTCTCACATGGGCTGCAAACCTAGCAAGTCATTCTTCCACACTAATTTAAGCCTTAACAGTATGTTTGACAACAGACAAAAAAGTATCAGAACATCAGATATTCAGTGCTGAACAAACAAAAAATTAGTCTTAGATTACACTAATCATCAATCCCAAAAGCAAAAATCACTTCTCTTGCCTGGTTTTGGGATAAACAAAATATCTCCTTCCTGGATTGTCTAGCCTATTCAATATGGCAGTCCTAGCTGTGTTAGCTTTAAACCGAGAACATGTTGTAAGAAGTGTATCTCCATGTTGAACCAGCTTGTCGATTACCATGTCTGCATTGTTAGAACAGCCACATAAAAGATCAAGAGTCACTACTAGCGATGGAATCAACACCTTTTCTGGCATTACAACCAACAGATGAACCAAATCTCAACGAAATGGTCTCCCAAGTATCCCCCGTTTAGACCTCGTAGTCGAAGTGCCAGGTGAAGAATTTGTGCTCAGCCAGACAGCTGCAGTTTATCATAACCAGAAAACCATCAATGGTTCTCTTCGCTATATCATCATCTACATTGAATAATGAAGCTGTTTCATCGAGACTCCTCATCGTATTTGGAACATGGTAGAATGAAGCAGGGCATGATGCACCACTTAAAGACACGCGTTGCATGCATTGCACTGGAGAGACATGAAAGCTGTTGCAAAAGCTAAAGAGAGAGATCAAAATTACGAAACTAACAAAAGTGTCCTTACTTACAAAACATGGGAAACGCATTTTCCCAGGTAGTAATCAAACTTGCTCCTCTCCCTTTTATTGATCACTACCTCAAGCAAACATTAAATACCAACTAGTTACATTGAAAAGTACAGGAGAAAGTTTGTGTTCTTTCTCTCGAAGAAATAGCAAAAGACATCTTTTTTTCATCAAAATGATCAATGGAGATAGACATAAGTAAAAGGGTCTCAAGTGTGAGTGAGAGAGAGGAGGTGTTACCAGGTGGGTGGTTATATAAATGATGTTGAAATTGTTTGAGATTGTATTACTAGTTTTGGTTTAAAGTATTTTTTATTTAGAAATGTATTAAAATTAATAATATTTTTTATTTTTTAAAATTATTTTTAAGATAAATTTAAAGGAACGAGGTTTTAATTCCCAATCGTAGCCTAAGTAGTCTATAGCCAAGAATTTGACCTGGATTCTCGAATTGTAATTTGATGTCATTTATTTTTATTTTTATTTTGTACCATGTTTTCAACATCCTAACACTACAGCCGGCCTTTGTTTTCTTGTCTGTCCGTCTCTTTAACGATAGCTCATATGTCTCATATTGTTATATATTAAAAATATATTACCAATATATCAGCAGGCGTTTGTAGTCCAACGGTTAGGATAATTGCCTTCCAAGCAATAGACCCGGGTTCGACTCCCGGCAGACGCATTTTTGCATTTCTTCTCTTATTTGATCTCACTAAACTCTTCCTTTAAGATTTCATTTTGGCCCCTGTAGTGTTTAAACTCTTACTTTCAATCGATATTTTCCACACAAAAAAATTCAATATAGAGCTTTGTTGTTAAGTAGCTGATGTCAATTTAGACAAGATCATCTTTTTTTTTTTTTTTTGTTGGACTTTCAAGAGTTTTTAATTGTCAAAGAATCATCTCAACCCAATAGTTTAAATTATTAGGTGAGGTCTTAAGATATAATTTATATTATTTTCTAACACACCTCTTTAAGTGAAAGCTCTTTGAGGTTGAAACTTGTATAGGATTACACTATCTTGTGTTTAATTTTTATCACATAAATGAGGATGGTGAAGTTTGAATTTCTTACCGCTTGGTCATCAAGATTCTGATATCATGTTAAAGAACCATCTCAACCTAATAGCTTAAACTGTTAGATGAGGTCTCAAGATATAATTTATATTATTTTTTAACATTAACCTTATAAGAAGTGCCAACAACATGTACTGAGTTTAGATAAAAAAAAGATAGGAGAGAAAAGTTGTTAAAAAAAATAGCATTTTAGTAAGTCGTCTAACTTCTTTTCTGATACATTTGTGAAGGGAAAAAAAATTATGTATAAGATATTTATAGGAAAAACATGTCATAATTTATCATCATCGTCAAACAATATCATTAGAGCCACAACAATTGCAAAAGCCAACAACATCATCAAACCAAACTTTAATAACAAAAGACAGAATTGGAACTTGTATGAAACTTAAGAGTTAATATTGCAAAATTTCAATCTATAGGGACCAAAGTGGAACATTGCAAAATCTACAAAGTCTAAAATGAAAGTATTATATATATAATTATTTCTTAATAAACTGATCTATCCACAAATCTTAAAATTAAGCGTGTTGGGTTTTTTTTTTTTATCAAAGGAAATGTGTGTTTATGTTATATATTTATTTTTTTCGTACAATTTGTGTACCTATCAAATTGGTCTTGCAGGCAGTGAAGCAAGGAGACACCATTTTTGCTGGTCAGTACCTCTTCACTGGAAGTGAAACTACTTTCTGTATGGCTGGAGGTAAGAGAATTACATCTGTTGCTAGTCTTTGATTATAGTCTTCTGTCTACTTCTTTCCTAGTGTAAATGCTATTTAATCCATTGTCTGAAGGGAAGTGGGATTCTTGCTTGCTTATTTATTAACTATTTCACAATGGTCTTAGCTTGTGTGGGTGATTTTATGAAGAATATGCCTTCTCGCACACAAGCATGTCTGGTTACAAAACCATGCTTGTACATGACTAGCGGAGATTTTCCTGGAATTGAATTGAGCAGGCTTCTGAGGTGAAGGGCAATGATGTGGTCTGTGTTATAAAGAACTCAGCAACTTTGGCTGGATCTTTCTTCACTTTGCATGCCTCCCAAATTCGTATTGAACTTCCTACTCTTTCAGATAAAGATAAGGAGGTCAGCCCTGGAACTATTTTTTTTATTTATTAATATATATGGATGTTTAGATCAGCTTGTACATATCTCGACTAATTCTACGGGCGCTGAAGTTAACGACTATCTAAACCTCTAGTGACCCTGTGATTTATAGAACTCGAACTGATGACCTCTAGAAAGCAAATCTAAAATCTGACCAGTCAAGTTATACCCGAGTTCCGGAATGTCATGTAATATTTATCCCTTTTCTTTTACGAGTTACAATATAAAACTTGTCACCATAAGATTGCAAAAATATATCAATCTTTTCATTATTTATATTAACAGTGAAACCAACTCTTGGGTTGTAGTTGTGTTTATAATTCTCTTTCCATCTTTCTTTGATACATGGGAAAGAGTCAGAGTCTTGAACTCCATACAAACATTAACTTATGTAGCATCCTGTCCTCTCCTGCCTCTTTTTTTTTTCTCACCTATGCATGTATGTACAAAAAAAGATGTACGATATGATTAACAGCTGAAAAACGTACACAAAATGCAGATGGAAATAAGGAAATGGAAGTAAAATTCTATCTTCAACACCCACAAGAGCCCAATTTTATATGTCAGAATCTTCATGGTGGACAACAATCTCATCATGGACCATCTCTTCAGGGGTTGACTGCAACAAGAGATCGTCACTTTTAGACCCAAAATCAGTTGCAGACCTTGTGGTTGAAGCAGAGGAAGAAAGTGGCACAAAAATTGCATTTGGCCTCGATTCTGGCACCTCCATCAGAGGCTCATCGGGGTTCAAGAAAATCTGCTCTACTTTTCTTATAGTTGGACGACTCTTAGTGTCAGGATGCAAGCAAGCAAGTCCAACAAGTAATGTCCTCTTCACTTGTTGTTCATCATACTTGCCTTCTAGCTTTCGGTCAACACCTTCAAGCAATGTTTTTCTTCCATGTAAACTCCATACATAATCTAGTAAACTATTTTCTTCGAAAATACCCCTTGACCGTTGTCCTGTCACGACTTCTATTACAACCATGCCAAAGCTATAGACATCAGATTCTGGAGCAGCCTTTCCTGTGTAAGCTACTTCAGGAGCCAAGTATCCTGGAGTGCCAGCAAGCATTGTTGTAACTGCAGAATCGCTTCTGAGCAATCTTGCAAGGCCGAAATCGCCTAAATGAGCATTGAAATCGGAGTCCAACATTACATTATTCGGCTTAACATCTCGGTGAACAATAGGATGGCCACATTGCTCATGGAGGTAAAGTAATGCTGATGCCAGGCCTGTTAATATTTTGTACCTAGTGTTCCAGTCAAGAAAGCGCCTGCCGATGTAGCAATCAAGGCTGCCGTTGGGCATGTATTCGTAAACCAAAAGAAGTTGCTCGCGCTCGTGGCACCAGCCTTGGAGTTGCACTATGTTCTTGTGCCGCATACGCCCTATGGTGCATATTTCTGCCAAATACTCCTTTTCACCTGCTCAATAATGCACTGGGAATTCACTGCATGTTTCTGATTACAGAATCGTTTCGAAATTTCAAAGTAATAAACGAGTAAAGCTTACCTTGTCTTGAAGTTGCTGAGATCTTTTTTACTGCTAAGATCATGGGAGGATCCGAGGAAATGACACCTTTGTAAACACTTCCAAAACCACCAGTTCCTAACAGGTTTTCTTTGCTGAATTTAAGAGTAGCCTTTGAGAGTTGTCTATATGTAAACATTTTGGGTGCATTTGCTGCTCTCATTGACCGGCTTTCAATTTCAGCTCTCCTTTTACTCCTCTCTTTTCTCTTCCTTAAATCCCTTAAAGCAAGCGGTAAAGTGAATAGTATCAGCACCCCCAATCCTGCCAAGACAATTGCAACAGTCAAGAGGAACCTTTTTCTATTTTCTTTCTCAGAAGTTTTCTTCAAGTCTGGCAATGATGTTGACTGGAAAGTCCAATTCAGAACCTCATGAGCCTCTGAGAAAGGCCCAGTAGCGGCTGTGAAGCCTACATAAACAGAATTCGGAACCCATTTTGACATGTCAATAGACTGATTCAGGAAACTCACTAGTGGGTTCCCTGCATATGCAACAAATATTTGGAGGTCCTCTGTCGAGCTATCGTAAACAATTTGAACCGTGATATCTCTTCCACTTGTAAGGTAAATGCCTGTTTTGTTCAGACTCTTAGCTACTACTGGATTTGTTATGCTTGTTGTATCAATGCCCATATGGTTTCCATCTGGATCGAACTCATTCGGGTAAGTGTCAAGCTCCACAGCTATCTGTTGAGTAACACCACCTGTCTCATTTCACAGAGAAAATATTCTTACGAATTAAGCTCTTGATTAGGATCAATCAATTATTGAGCTACATGAATTTTCTCCTGATGCATTTAGATTGTGATGAACTAAACTATGCAGATGCTCAACATCAACACATGATCAAAAAACTTATATATATATGCATGCAGTTTATAGTGGAGATTCACCTTCTGTTGACTTATCCAGGACTCCAAGATATGAGCCCTTGCTATCAGGTGGAGAAGGACTGTTATTCTGAGCCATAATAAACGTCATCCCATCTCCATTGGTGGTCGTATTTGGAAAGGTAAAAATCCTGACTGTGAACGTTGTATTGATATACGCGGGCCATGCAATCACAGGCTGATGAAATAGAACCCTGCCTATCTGGTCCTTCAGCACAGGTTGTGTCGAGTTCGAATCGACTGGCAGTGGTTCTGGTGTCAGTTTCAAGCGCCTGTCGCCAACGCTTACTGAGCCCATACATATCAGGGTAGTATTGCAACTATCAGCATCGAACGAGGGGTACGAGAAGGATGTCTCCTTCACACTGGGATCTAAAGAAGCTTGGTTTAGAGCTGCTTCATTGAGAAAGATGCAGATTAGGAAGAGAAGAATACCCATTGCTGTGGCTACAGAATAGAGCCCAAGACTTCTGTTATTTTTCTTACACATATATAAGTCCTGACTCGATTCTACAGGCAATTGAAGTGTCTGTTGTAATGTAGTGTTGTTTTCTAGTTGAAAACAGTGATGTTTGAGGAGATTCGGATTATTGGACAATATAAATTCCTCTTTTTGTATGCATTTGGAAAGCTGTGAGTGGCCGGCACTATTTTGATACTTGAGACCCAAGAAATGCAAATACTCCTAATCTTCTCACTTTCATTGTTTTGGAAAATTGACAATTGATGTAGACAAAAGCTCATTCAACAAGTAGAACAAATTCAAAACACTAACCAGGAGAAGAAAAAATGAAACTACTTCTAGTATTGATCTTATTTATTTAATTTACTTAGGTCTTATCAGTTTAGAATGAAGAATTATTAAGAAACTCCCACAGATTTTTTTCTCCAAGATTGCAGAGATACTCGTCGATTTGGTCCATTTTCTAGAATGCACAATGAATCAAATTTTATGTTCTATAAGAACATGGTGTCATTTACCAAATATAAAATACCGACGGAATATTTTATCGGAAAGATTTTATGGGCATTTTTCAATACCAACAAAATGGATAATGTAATATTGTCGTCAAAAACTTGCTCGTCAGAGTTTTCTACTTTGTCAGCATTTCCGTTGTTGTTTTCATTTATTTATTTTTTAATCTCTGATGCTACCAGTAGTTCCACCTTACCAGCATCCATCTCATCTGATTCTTCTAAAGATTTTCAATACGTACAAATGGATCTTTACACCTTAGAGTATTTGTAGCTGGCAGAAATCAAGCAATATACCTCTTCAATCCTTCTTTGAAGTTTTAAAACAAATTCCAATTATATTCAATCCACCAATCCGTATCTCTTTTTATATGCTCAAAGTTTTACGACAATCCGAGTTGATCCTCCTAACCTGTTATCCATATCTTGTCTCAGGTTGACTTTAGAGTCGCGTTTTAAAACTATAAAAATAATCATTTTTATCCATATGTCAACTCGGGTTGATCGTGACCCGACCCTTACCCCAATTGACTTCTAAGTTGGATTTTAAAACTATAATGATAACCATTTTTATCTTTACATTGACCTGAATTGACCTTCCCGACCTGTGAACCTTGTTTTTCCCAAGTCAAACTCCGGGTCGAGTTTTAAAACTATGATCATAACCATTTTTATTCTTATATTAACTTGGGTCAACCGGATTGACCTTCCTGACCTGTGACTCCGGTCTTGCCCTGGCTCCACCCTTGAATCGGGTTTTATAACTATAATAATAATTATTTTATTTTTATATTGACCTGTGTCAACTTAACCTGACCCGTGACCCAGGTCGACCTAGAGAGTTAGATTTTAAAACTATGATAGTAACAACTTTTTTTCTTACACTAATGCGAGTCAACTCGATTCATGATACGAGCTTTACTCCGGATCAACCCTCGAGTTAGGTTTTAAAACTATAATAATTATTATTTTTATACTTGTTTGAATTAGACAATTTATAAATTGAGAGTTTTTTACAAAGATGTTTTAAAAATAAAAAAAATTATTGTTTTTAAAGATATATTCTCTATGTACCTCTTGTTTTGTTTTGAAAGAACAAAAATTTATTCTAAAATTATTACAGAAATAGATTTATTTTTATATATTTATCTTTATATCTTCAACCAAACACATTTTCATTTTCATTCTTTCCATCCCTATTATTATGAAAGGGTAACAAAACACTACCTAAATGATATAAAAATCTTTATTTGGTGGAATTATCACACAAATGCTTTATTGACCATTACTTTAAAAATCAATTAGAACAAATTATATTATTCATCAAAACTTGAAAAATATTATTAAATAGTCTTTTAAACTAATACTTTATTTATATAAATTGAAGAAAACAACCCTAATTTCATCCAAAGCACATACCATAACAACTAATAAATTAATAAAAGAGGCATCCTATAATTAAGTTGTTGAAATTGCAAAAATCAAGTCCAAGATTACATTCTTAGCAAATTACTGATTCATTCATTTGAAGCACGACCCAAAAAAAAAAACCCTTCCAAATTCCTTGTAGAAAAACCTTGAGGTGACCAAAACCTGAGAGATATCAGACAACAGAAGGGGATGAAAGTAAAAAGGAAGGAGGGCTAACAATGCCAAGAGGAGAATGTATCAGAAAAGGTCAACATACGCAGCCATCAGGCACCTACAAAAAATAGCTTGGCACAAGATGTCTGATTGGATCACCATGACTGCAATGATCTGTGGTATGTGCAGTAAAAATCCCTAAAGAAAAACAGTTAAGCTCTCCAGTCAGTATCCTGATACTGATAGGCAGGGCACATTCGGTGCAGTAAACCAAGATGTTCCACTAGTGTGTTTGCAGTAGGCGTAAGTAGTTTTTCCTGGATCCAATGAGGTTATGTTGATATTGTCCATTACAATGTTGATACAACCCCCGTCACTGCAGTCCAATCTGATTGCTTCTTCATCTACAGATGTTCCTTGGAAGCCACTGTATGTCACGTCGCTCACTTGCAGTGCTGTCGACTGCATCAGAAATCAGAAATCATCCATCTGTTATATTTTCATTCAAGATTATGAGATAATTAGATGTAATGGCCATTTAGTGTTTGGCTTTACCGAGTTTCTGCAATTATTGACACCATCGCAGTAATACTGATCAATTATGATAGGATTTTTAGATGCTACAAGCGTGATTTGCTCATAGGAAATCTTCCTTGCATACCCGGATCCTCCCTGAACAAAAGAAAATTAATCAGATAACTTTCATATCTCATTCATTAATGTGTCCAGTGTCACTTTGTAACATGTTTTCTACCTGCCATGTCTTGATTCTTGCCGCGTTCTGAGTCCCGGTGAAGCTACAGTTCCGAACATGCACCTCTTCCACTGTATCATACTGTCCATCCTTTCCTAAACTTCCTACGCTGTCAAATAGCAAATTATCAGTCGGGCACAATTTTCACGTTTGAACCGTCGTGCTTGTGGTAGCCAGATTTTTATTCTGTAAAGTGCTGTGGAGGAAAGAGAGGTTTTAACTAGGATGGCAAGTGCAAATCAAAAGGAAGGTTTCCACAAACCTAATGCCATGGCCTGGTCCACAGGCAACGTTGGTGATGTTGATATAAGAGCAGCCACCGTTGATAGCAACACAGTCATCACCTACATATGCAAATGCATAAATAGCTATCAGCCAAATGCATCAGAAATGAGGAGGTAATTAAGAGGCATAAGTTTCTCCAAATCAAAATCACCAGTTGCTATCATAGAATCTTGAATATGAACGTTGGTCGATCTAGCCATGTCGATTCCATCCGTGTTGGGGCTGTTTTCAGGTGCAGCGATATTAAGATTAGAGATAAGGACACCATTGCAATCAGTGATTCCTATATGGCCTTTTGGGCTGTCAACATGAGTTAGACCACTAAGCTGAAGATCATCACATTTCTCGAAGTTCAGAGCCTGCAACGTTCTCGATTGCTTTTTCAGTAATTTGACAGAAAATGAACCTCGACGGTGTAACAAATCCGAAAACAAATATGTTCAACTTTTCAGCTATTGAAGAGTTGATTCCCAGCAAAGAAAGCTTCAATAGGAAGAGGTATACTTACTATACTGGGAGGGTTGCAGGCTATCTTACGGGCCTGAAGATTAACAGAACAATGAGTTGATATAAATTTCTATCTGATGAACATTTCAATAAACTGAGAAAGAATTCAGGAAAGTGAGTGCATTTAGCAGTAAGTATAGATTATGACATTTAAGCTGCTGGTTTGCATAGCACGCATCCACCAAACCGAACCCTGGCCATCAATTAGTCCTGATCCATACATATTGAGATTGGCTACGCCTACAAAGCCTATCCAGTAATCTGCTTGACAATTATTCCATTCCTCAATGGTGTTGGGAGCGATGATTTTCCCTTGAACCTGTACTTCTTAAGAGTTGACAAGACAAAAACTTAAATCCAGATTGCAGGTTCATCGGCAAGGTCAATTTCACAGGCAGTGTGTGACCTGAAATGTTTTTACCTGGACATGAACAAAGACAGACTTGCAAGGACCCTGGAATATCACAGGCTGCAGTAAAAATGTTTTCCCTTCAGGTATCTGAAGGGAAGGTGTACCCTGAGCTACATCATCTCCACACAAAGCTTGCCATGCAGATAGAAAGGCCTGAACATGCACATAATCGATAGTTAAGTGACAATAATGAGATACTTGAGAAATCCCCTTGATTAATCCGTCTTCCAAGGCAGAAAGAAGAGATAGAGAAGGACATAGAGACATAAAATAAATATCTCTAGAACAGTTTCGAATGAAATCTCCATCTCTTCTGTCCAAAAACAATAACCAAACATTACTTAAAAAACAAATGGCAATGGATTGTTAACTAATCAACATTACGAAAGCATGTATGCATGTAAGAAGAGCTAAAGTATATACATTGGTATCATCAATCTGGCCGTCTCCTATGGCACCAAAATCAACCACATTAAAAACCTTTTGGCCATGTCCACTGCCAAAACTAGACGCAGCAATGCAAAGGATCAAAAAGCTGAAATAAACATCCTGCATTCAAAAACTACAATTGTGAACAGTAATGACAAAAATAACAGTAGCTTCTGCGGCGGGGGTAGCGGCGGCGGCGTTGCAAGAACATGGAAGGGAGATCACCATGAATTAAGCAGTTCTTACCATAATCTATCTTTCTAATAAAGGGACTCGAGTATTCTAGCATTAAGCATTAATGTGATAGATAGCATCTTCTTTATTCCAGTATTTATGTATCTTTAGTAAGCAGTAGACAAACTATGTATAAAATTAATGGATTTTTAATTATACTAATTAAATGTCATACTTAAAGAATTAACTAACTTTTCTTTCCTATATATACATGTATTTCATATTCTTTAATTGGTTGCTGTTGCAGACTAAGAAATCGGAAACCAAAAATCTTCTATTTATGAAAAGTAGAATATTTCCTATTAGGATTAGGAAAAAATATCTTTTCTAAAAAGAAATAACTAACAATTTTTTTACAGAGAAATAATTAACAGATTCAATTTGTGACTTTTTTTTTGTTCCACATATTAATTACAAAAAACTCGGCTCCATCACAATTGCAATATTAAGAAAATTTGGCCCAAAATCCGTCTCTAAAAGTTAGATTTCCAAGTTAGTTTTGGAAACAAAATAAATTCAATGTAAAGCTGGGAATTGGAATGGAGAAGATTTTTAGAAAAAAGACTCCATCAACTATATACAACCATTAATTGGTTTTTAACAATCTATACATCTAAAAAAAATTATTTAGCAACCCGGCCTGCTGCCTGAGAAAATGCACACGCCTGCTGGCAGTAAGTCCAAACACAACTATTTGTGTGCCAAGCTTGGTCTTCTCTTTATCCCTCCTCTCCCCTCTTGGCCTCTCTCTCCTCTCATATTTCTCTTTCATCCTTCTTTTTTCTCTAGCTATCCACATGTTTTTAAGTTTGACTTTGCACCAACTTTCCTAACATAAGCCACCCTTATTCCCACCAATAATTTACTCTTAAACATCAACTTATTAACCAATGACAAGCTAACACATCAACCAATGACTCATTTTCTAAGAAATGAGATATTCCCCATTATTTTTCCTCTCTATCAGGTAAGCTTATATGACTTTTGATATCTATAAATATCATATTTTACCAAGTAAGAAGATAGATTCACCCAAGCATACTTAACAGTATATATTACTCTCTTTACTCAACACAAACACTATCTTCTCACACATTTCTTTTTTCACACGCATTTCCCTTACATTTGTTAACTTAAGCAATCGAGAATCCTTTGTCCTGATAAGAAACTTGTTTTACATATCAGTCACCAACTCGGGACTTAGCAAAAAAAAAAATCACAATGTTTAATACTCCAAGCCTCCAACTCACAATGTCTCAGATTTTAATCCCTAACCATATGATTAGTACACTAATTCTTATTGACTTTCATAGCACATGCTTTTTATACAATTGAAATTAGTTTCCAACATAAATTATCATCAATTTTGTTATGAATTAATTAATATTTCAATATGATCTATGATGAGTTGAAGAAATAATTTAATATTCAAAATATTTTTAAGAATTGTTTAGCATTAAATAATTGGTCATCTTAAACATCCTTGTCACATGATAATTGTAATTAAAAGCAATTTAATTATTTATTCTTCATATTTCTAATCAAATTTTTATATAAAAAAATTATATTCATAAATAAATAAATCAATTGGTTCTAAATTTTTTAATATATTCTTGTCTAATTCCATTTCTTAACTATAAGGTTTCAGAATTCTAGTCGTAAAAGAAGTCTTTCTTATTTTTATAGTATTTTACATGAGTATTACAAGACATATATAGTATGAGTGTAACAAGAATTTATATTTAAGATTACATTTAAATATACTACAATCACGATAACTCTCTAAGATCAAATATGATCATCTTCCATCGTATCCTCGTTGACTTGGTCTCTAATAATTGTGTCTTGATCTTGGTTTTCAACACACCTTTATAATCATAAGGGAAGGTGGTGTACCTTAAGGTTGGTCTTCAAAAGATAAAACATTGTAGCACTCAACAGCTTGGTAAACAAATGTACAAGTTAATCTTTATTTGAAACAAGTTTAACTTGAAGACAGTTTGTTCATCACCCGATCTTAAACAAAATGGAAGTCAGTTTCTATATGTTTTGTGCATGCATGATACACCATATTAGAACACAAATAGGTTGCACCTATGTTGTCACATCATAAAATTGGTGTGGAAGATGTATTAATATGTAATTTAATCAATAATATTTTCAACTATTAAGTCTTACACAATATGAGCCTACAAATTTATGTCATCACGATCTCCCATCCAATCAGCATTCGAAAAACCATAAAGTGAAAACTCTAGACTTTTGCTAATATATAATCCATTGAAATAGAAAATATAAGATAACTTAAAATTTGTTTAACTAACAGTCAATAGGAACAATTGGCTTGTGCATAAATTTTCTCACCTTGAGTATAGCAAATGTGAGATAAATGTGAGATCATGTCTAGTGAAGAAAAGATATTGTAGCCCTTCAACACTACAGCAATATAATAGAGGGTCTTCAATAAAAATTTACATCTTCTACTACGAGAGAGGTTATGGTAGCCATTGGAGTTGAGCAAGGCTTCGCTCTATCCGTATAACTTCGTTTAAGAATATTAACAATATAGTGTCCTTCTGTCAACAATAAAGCACCAATATAAGACACGACTTCAAAACCCAAGAAAAATCCTAGAAGCCCGAGATGTTTCACTACAAAATCTAAATTTATCTTGTGTATTAATTGATCACTAACAGCTAAACTTGGTCTTGTAATGATTATGTCAATAACATATATGAGAATTTATAGAATGACAGAAGGGGTGTGATAACTATAAAGAGATCTATCAACCTTTCTATCATAAAATCCGAGAGCTTTGAGTCTTTATGTAAGGCAAGAAAATCAGGCATGAGGTGTTTATCATAACCCATAGAGAGACTCCTTAAAAAGACAAAGATGATTTTAGATATTGAGGATGTTAAAACTCGGGAGGTTGAATCACAGACTTCTCTTTGTAAGGTTTTATGAAGGAATGCATTTGTATATACCAGTTGTAAGTTATAACAAGTGAAAGAACAATACAAATTGTTGTTGGTTTGACTATAAGGCTGAAAGTCTCATTGAAATCCACATCATGTTGCTAATGATATCCTTTAACCACCAGTCGCGCTTTATAGCGTGCAATTTCACCATTTACATTCCTTTTTAATCTTAATACCTATTTACTACCTACGGTATTAATGTTAGGTTTTAGTAGTATGCAAATCCATGTGCCATTTCATAGTAAGGCATCAAACTCCTTATTCATCATATTTTGTCAATAATGATATTTAGAAGCCTCTGTATAGCATGTTTATTCAAAGACTTTTATAGTATTTTATCATTGGTAATATTTAGAGGCCTCCATATAGCATGTTTATTTAAAGACTTTTATAGTAGTAAAAGCAGTAAGTGCTTTTAATATTGAAAAAGCCTCTTGAGACCAAATTTAATTTTTTAAGTTTTACAGATATTTTAGTTATTTCATAGTACTTTTGATTTTTGTATTATTTTTCATTTTTTTCCAAATACATAATTTCACCTCATCTTACATGATAATAATGAAAAAATCATTTTGAAAGTACTAAATTGCCCCTAGATGTTAGTATTGAAATTTTTGCTTTAAAAGGTTTTTGCAATCTTTTCATCGCCCAGATCAATTTGAAAAATTACTATTGCACCTCATGAAAAGATATTAATACCTTCAATAGCTAATTATAGGTTTTTTTTCTAGGGATAAAGACATCATTACATTGCTCCAACAAACATTGTCAATAAATCTACACCTACAGTAATTTCCTTATTAGTTTCCCTATTAGTTTTAGCTTTTGTTAATACAAGTTAGTTAAAAAGTTCTTTCTAGATAAAGTTAAAACTATGAGGTAGTGTTTGATATCTCTTGGATAGTATTGATTAGACTACATATGACTACATTCGATAAATAATTGTTTTGTCTTGTCTTTTCTCTAGTGTGCAGGACAAATTGTCTTAATTTGTGTTTGGTAAACATTGAACAAGACAAAACAACATATTATAATAACAATAATACTTTAGTGTTGAAATATATTATTTTTTTCATTTTAATTTAATATATATTACTATCAAACTTACATATTTAAAAAATATATATATTATTTTTTTTAATTTATATTGATTGTTGAAATTAATAATATTATAATAACTCTACTTCTAAAACTTAGAACTCTTCTTCTAAAACTTAGAAAACTTAAACTAACCTCACATGTCAATCTAGGACCTGACAAATTCAAGACCTAGACCAATTTAGGTTTTTTAAAAAATAAAGAAAAAATTTATCAAACATGACCAGTAAAAAAATTCAAGTATACTTGTGACCCGATCAAACCAAGTAAAAAACCTGATATTTTTTTAAAAAATAATTAGTCAAAACAAGGTTGCTTTGATTTTTTGTAAAAGAAAAATTAGGTCAAATCAGGTGACATGGGCCTTGCCCTTGGTCAACCCCAGAGTTGGATCTTAAAACTACAATAATAGTCATTTATATCCTTATCTTGATCAAGTTGACCTCCAACCCGTGACCCAAGCCTTTCTCCAGGTCCCCTATCCAATTTCAAAACTATAATAAAAACCATTTTTATCATTATATTGACTGGACTAACCCGAGTTTACCCTACCGATTCATAACTCGTGCCTTACCCGTCAATCCCGAGTTGTGTTTTAAAACTATAATAATAATTATTTTTATTCTTACATTACTCCAGGTTATCCCTCTTGTTCTGTGACTCGATCCTTACCCTAAATTGATCGGATTGACTTTTAAGTCAAGTTTAAAACTATAATAATAACAACCACTTTTATCTTTACAATAACTCAAACATTGTCTCGAGTCAATCCCCAAATCAGATTTTAAAACTATAATAATAACTATTTTTATTCTTATATTGACTAAGAAAAACTCGATTGATCACCCCCAACTCAAACCTCATCATCCCTAGTCGACTACCAAGTCCAGCTTTAATATCCCTAGTCAACTGCCAAGTCAGGTCACTACTCTTCAATCAAATTAATAGATCAATATAAAGTTGTTAAAATCATGAGTTGACTCGTAAATTTATATGATTTTACAAGTCAATATATGCTTAAAATGTAAAATCACTTTAAAAACTCGAAAATTGATAAAATCAAATTAAAATCGGGTGAAATCACGAGTTTAAAATTATTTTTACAATTTCAACAAAAATCATATACTCCAGGCTCCAGCCCTCCACAATCCACATCAGCATGATCTTTGTTGTACCTTAAATACTATACTCATAGCATGACGTTGCCAAGTAAAGTTGTCAGAATCAATCTCTCATTAATAGGTATTTGGCATAGTTTTCGTTTGTGTTTCTAGATTTGTTTAAAAAATTGTTTTTAACATCAAAAAATATTTTTATATAATTTTTATATATTAATATAAAATATATATATATATATATATAAATTATTTTAATATATTTTTAAATAAAAAAATATTTAAAAAAGCATCATTCATTATAATTTTATTATTCTTGGACTATCACAATTAATTAATCAAGTTCTTCCGTCAATCAATTTAAATACAGTTTACTTGCTCAATTATACATATAAATAATTTTTTTTTTAATTTTTTTTTATATCAGCATATTAAATGATCTAAAATCATAAAAACAAAATTGAAGAAAAAAAATAATCTAGAATTTTTAAAATACAAAAATTAATATACTGAATTATAGAAACCAGAAAATCTGCGGTCGTGACAGTAAAAAACCTATCAATATTAAGAATTAAGAATTGTTAGGGTAGGGTAAACAAAAAATAAGAACAAAAGCAAACAACAAAAAAAATGGTTTCAAAAGAGATAGGAGGATAGGCGACAAGTTGGACGTGGTTTTAAAATGAAGGTAGACTATATTTTAACCGAGGATAATGACTTTACTGGACATTATTAAAATTAAATTTGGTACGGACTTGAATGCCTTTGGGCTTTTACGGTTTTACCCAAAAAGAATGAGTAATTTGCCATTATTTATTGGTTAGATAACTTATATTTATGATAATGATAGTCCTCTTGATATAATAATAATAAAATTAATGAATGTACGAGAAATAATAAGAAAAATAAAATTAATAAAATTAATTTTAGTTTACATGATATATCAGCAAATTATTTATTTTAAATTTATTAATTCTTAATTAATAAAAAGTTATAAATTTTTATTTAAAAATATATTTTAAAATAGTTAAATTATATATAAATTTTAAATTATATATAAATTTTCATTTAAAACATGTATTTTAAAATATTTAAACTATACATGAAAAAAAACATCCTTACAATATTTATTTTATATTTGATGTATTATATTAAAAATATATTTTTAACAGGCTTGAATCAATAACAAGAGTTTAATATTTTTAAAACAGTCCTCAATCAAATTAATAGATCAATAACAAGAGTTTAGGTTTTTAAAAAAATAGAAAAGAAATTAACCTAACCAAGATGAAAAAAAAACTAAGATGACCTGTAACTAATAAAACCCACTGATTTTTTTAATAAAAATTCTCGATTTGATCATTTCAAAAGATATTATATTAAAAACATAAATTGTAAAGAATTGCTAAGTTTGTCTTATCTTTTAAGTGGGTCATATCCGTTTTAATAGAACAAGTTTATCCACTGGATAAACTTGACATTATCTAAACATACACCAAAAATAATATATCATTTTAATAAAAAAAAATACTTTAAAATACACCACCTCAATCTTAGTTTAATGGAAGGCCTCCAAGTCATTAGATGTGAACCTGATCTACTAGCAAATAATTGAGTACTAGCAAATAATCATTTTAATCAAAACATGGCCATTCAAATACTTTGAGTGCTAAAAAATAATTGGGTCCAAATCAAAGATTTTAATCAAAACATAATCATTAGCCCAACTCTTACGCACAATTTTCTCAAGTCAACCCATCAAAAAAGAGTTCAATAGCAGTTTTCCAGATCAAATCATCAAGAACAAAGGTTTGATAACCAAGCTTCATATTAGTAATGATAATAAATCCTCTAGCTTAGGAATCTCGATAGGATGAAGATACAGGGGAAGATCTGAGGAATTTGATAGCCAAAACACATCATTCATTTCACCCTGATATCAAGGGTAAAAACAACACACATCATTACGCAGACATGACTTTCTACTATTAAACAGAATCATGACCAGCATTTGATCGGCGATTCAACGAAACCTAAAGCTAAACAACTACTTCGAATTAAGAGACGATTAAAAGATGCGCAGGAGTAAATTCTGAGATGATTTAATGACCCCATGACCCGATTAGACATTCCTGACCACAACGATATTTTAGCACCTTGTATCCATTTAACCTATATCTTTATCTCGTATGCCGAATCTCTCTATGCTTAGCCCATCTCACCTCTACCTATACATTAATTACAGGCCTTGCTCAATCCATTACCAAATACCACCCCAATAAAACCAAAGCACGCTCGCTCATGTTAACACTAGCAAATCCCTTCTATAGAAAGAACTTTATAAAAACCTTACCAATCAAATGCCGCCAAGGCTAAGCTAACATAAAAAAAAGCAAAAAAGCACTAAAAATATTTCAATTTTAGTTTATCTAAAACATTAATACATATGATAACATGGCGCTCTCCTGCAAATCTAAACTAGTTATACTGCGAGTAGTTACTGTTGTACCAATAATTCATGAGCAAGTCTAGCAAACTCTACGTCCAAAAAAGCACGGCCCCAAGAGTCCCAAAGGCTACAGGTAGTTCAAAAGTAGCATACACCATTGAGTAGATTCACCAATACAAACCATTAGGCAGTATGCAGAACAAATAAGATAGAAAGGGACTACCACCATCAGAATCCACCATTTGCTGATTGAATCTCCTTTAAGATGGCACTGCAAATGAAAATGTTTGCAAACAATGAGCATATGGTGCCATATTATTCCAACAATGCCATAAACATAAAGAGATCAGAAACGAAATTGCAGGCCAAAAAAAAAAGGGTGAGCCTATTAAGGTTGCACGGTTGCTCTCATAATCCCCAATTAACCAGCAAGCACCAATATAGTATTACTGGTTACTGTTACTATCCCACAAGTTTCAAAAGGAAAAGAAGATACCAACAACGAAAGGAAAATGGAAAGCAGGGTCTGTTCTTATTTGCTTTTTGGATAAACATAGAAAAAGTAGAACAAAATAATGAAGAGAAGAAATTCTTGCAACTACTTTTTTTGAAAAAAATGTGCATTGAGAAACTTACTATATGTAGATGTATCAATCTGCTCCGGTAGCTCCTTTATATCCACCTCAAACCTCTCTTGAACCTGCAATCAAACTAATAAGTTTTAGAACAAGCAAGAAATTTAAGAAAACAATACAAATTTGATGAAACAAAATTAATTGCAGGACCTGGTTGAGAACGTCAGAGTCGGAAGCTGATGATACAAAGGTAATTGCAAGGCCCTTTGTGCCAAACCTACCAGCTCTACCAACCTGTCATGGATTTAAAAAAAAAAAAAAAAAGCACAACTGTAAGACATTTCAACAAATATGATGCGCTGGAAAGGAAAGCCAGCAAGCAGATATGTTGAACAAGTTCAGTAGAATTTACCCTGTGCAAGTAAGTGTCAGCAGAGTCTGGCATGTCGTAGTTAATAACAATGTTGACACGTTCAATATCAATACCCCTGCCAACCAAATCAGTAGCAACAAGAATCCTTTTATGACCCTCCTTGAAACCCTTGTAGCGCGTCAACCTGCAAATGGGATACATTCAGCACAGAACATATCACTACTAAAACTATATTACAACTACAGTACACATGCTAACCAAGTGCCAGAACAGAAGTGCATTATATTATTGGAATTAAAATACACTCAAAATGACAGTCACTTCTAAGATAAAAACCACAAAACTCATTTTCAATGAGGTCATAAAAATCAACATAACCCCATAACAAAATACAGCATCCAATGCATAGTGAAAAGTAAGGTGTAATAGCCTAGAAAGAAACCCAAGTAAATTTCAATTCCATGTCAACAACACACATTCCATACACAATCAAATCCATACCAATGAAACAAACCAATACCATACAAAATAACAAGTTTACTATGCATATTCTAGCTTCTCAAATGAGGTTTCCAAGACTACATCCAAAGCAAAGGAATATATGAAGCACTCAAATTTTGATTTTTTCAAAACATGGGTTTGCGAAAAAAAAAAACCAACACCATTTTTACGTTGTTCTGAAAAATCCAAAACCATGGTAATAAAACATAGTCAAACACCAAAAACACGATTCATGCACCAAACCCTACCCAACTCTCAAATGACCCTATACTGGCATTAACAGAAATACCATTGATATGAATTAAAGCAATTAATTTCGTCCAGAATAAATGCACCAGCAGACCAAGTTAACAAAGGCAAAACAAAGTAGATTACAACATGAGAGGGAAAAAAAGACCCTGAATGACTGCAGCAGGGTGTTTATAATAATATAATATGTAAAATCTACAAACCTTTCTTCCTGTGACATGCCAGAATGGATGCAAATAGAGGGGAAATTACACTCCACGAGTAACTTGTTCAGCTCAGCTGCTCTGCTCACACTTTTAACAAAGATAACAACTTGATTGAAGTCCAATGCATCAAGAAGATCGTTCAACTTCCGATTTTTCTCCAGCTCAGTCAGTTTGATGTAGTGCTGCCATTCCAATTTTGATTGTCAGATGGAGGTTCAAAAACTGGTATAGTACTGTCTTGTCAAGAGGAGAAGAATTATAACATTGGCATGGCATCACCATCCCCCAACCAATTGGATTCCTCAATGTGGAGCATTGTTTTAAAGGTTCAAGGATGAACACATCTCTCACAAAGAGCCAGACCTGTCCCCAGTGAAAAGCTAGCCTCAATGCAATTCCTTTATTTCCTACTTGAGACCTTATTCTCTCATTAATCTATATCCTCTCTCCATATGGTAAGACCACATCTCCACTTTCCATCTTCTTCACTCATTCTACATCTGCTCTGTCCCACCTCTCTTTCTCCTTCCTACCCTCTTATTTCTTAACCCATTTTTTTCCTCTCCTCACTATCTTCTCACTCAAACCCCAGCCCTATAGCATTGCAACCTGGAATTGTCTAGCTCCTTTGAAAACCACTGTAAAACAACAACACGAATCTGAATGCATACCTGTACAAGACCATGGAGGGTCAACTTGGCTTCATCATCGACGTAAATTTCCATTGGCTGAAAGGAACAAATGTCACAGTAAATCATATTAGGAGCCTTCGTGAAGCTAATGCTATCCAGAAGGAAATGATAGATGGATTTGCATCCCTTCAATCGAGATTCCGGTCCATATGAATCGTCTCCTTGCAGATACTTTTTAAAGTCATAACAAGCAAGTCCACTGTAGCTCAACAGAACTCTATTTTACAACTGAAGTCGCCACAGATAAAGGAGAACCCTCCCACCCCATCCAACAAATTCCCACTCCCCAAACCCCCCCCCCCACCCAAAAAAAAAAATGTAAAAGGGGCACATCCTAGCAGAGGTAAAAAACTAAAAAATTAAACAAATAAAAAAAAAGAGAGACACAACCACACCCCACTTTGGCACCTGCCACGAACTTGAGGCTTGTGATTCCCGACCCAAAAATATAGAATTTCCTCAGTGACCACTTATCACCACCATTCCTGATGGAGAACTGAATCCTAAATATCTATAGAAGACTCGCAGAGACATCTGGCAATATTAAAAAGAAAAGACTTCTAAATTCAAGTAGAACTGGCCATAGGACATTACATCTTGCATGAATTTTTTGCACACTGGGCGGATTTCTTTGCTGAGTGTTGCAGAAAACATCATAACTTGCTTATCATGAGGAGTCAACTTGAAGATCTCCTGAACATCTCTCCTCATGTCTGCAGAAAATATCAATTATACAAAGAAATAAGGAATATGCATGATTAAGACATTAATATCAAATTAAGATGGAGAAAAAAGGACCTCTGGGCCAAGATTTTAGGATAAAAACATACCGAGTGATTCCAGCATTTTGTCACATTCATCAAGGATAAAATGCCTGACATTCTTCAAAGAAAGGTCTTTATCTCTAGCCAGTGCCAGAATTCTTCCAGGAGTTCCAACAACAACATGAGGGCATTCATTTTTCAGTAGATCTTTGTGAGTTTTGACATTGACACCACCATAGAAAACAGCAACCTTTGTATCGGGCAAGTAAGTACTGAACCTCTCAAACTCGTGACAGATCTATTAAGTAAAAAATAGTAAAAAATTGAGGAAACATGCATTGCAACACGGAGCAAAAGTAAAATACGTAAATGGGAAGTCAAGTTTGTTACTTTAAAATTACCTGGTAAGCCAACTCTCTAGTGTGACATAGAACAAGGGCAATAACTTGTCCAGAGGTAGGCTCAATTTGCTGAAGAGTAGACAGAACAAAAACAGCAGTCTTTCCCATTCCAGATTTAGCTTGGCAGATGACATCCATTCCCAAGATGGCTTGGGGAATACACTCATGTTGCACTGATGAATTACCAAAGAAAATTGTACGGAAGGAACCCTTGGTAAGTAAAACATAACCTCTCTGATCCTTTAATTGAAAGGGTTTACCATAGAAGAATACAGCTCCAAAATCAAGATTGTGATAATTGTATATTACCTGAAAAGTTAAACACCACAATGATTTAAGGGTGCAAAAAAGACATCAACGAACGTGGGAAAGGTACAAATTCAGTTAATAAAAGTGCTAGCGCATTCAGATAAAAGCATAAAAATAAAAAAATGGAGCTATGCATGCCACTCAAATTTATATATTAATATGCATGATGTCATTGGAAACTGTATACTTTTTTGGGCAGACAGTCAAAGTTTATTAGCACGGCTAAAAAACACAATTTCAACACAAATCCCTTAGAAGTAAAACTTGTACATTAAAGACAATACTAAAGTAAAAATTGAGAAAATCAGAAGAGCATAGCAATAGATTACCTTCAGAAGGATGCTCAAAACCCGAGTCAACAATGGACCGAAGAAGCTCTGGCTTCAAAAGGAAGTCTCTGAATCCCGAACTGTGAATTCCAACATATCCCCTGTACACCAAAAAATAAAACACCAACGTAAATAAAAACACAAACAAAACTACAAGACACAAGCTTGGACAACTGATCTATCAATCTCCATCAAAATTTATAAAAATCCAGACTTTCAACACACACAAAAATACTCACTTCTTAACGGCTTCGCCGTTAACTTTAGCTCCGACGGAGTCAGGTGCTTTGTCATCTTCTTCTTCGTAGTCGAGAAGCTCCTCCTCGTAAGCATCGTTGTCTCTTGTTTCACCCATGATTTCTACAACAAACAAACACAGATCTCGAAATTAGTGTAAATGAAATTAGGGTTTTTTAACGAAAACGAAGATAGATCTAATAAATTAGGGTTTTGCAGTGAAATTGAGTTGTGAATTGGAGAGAGAAAGGGGGAATACCTGCGAAAGTAAAATGAAGACGGGGTTTGGGGGCTTAGGGTTAGGGTTTGCTGCAAAGTAAAACGGTTAGCGAGAAATTTAAAGAAAACACTTTTTTTAAGAGAGATAGAAAGAGAGAGAGCAAAGGCCCGAAGCGTAGAGCTCAACAAGATAGAGGTAGAAGGCTCTGTGATGGTGAATGATTTTTATAGTAAAGAGGGTGTGAGAGAGGGAGGGAGGCAGGGAGATATTTTGTTGGAGTTGACCTTAATGGCCCTGTGGTTCGTCATTAATTTCGATTGAGCTTTTTGTTTTTCCAATTTATCTTTTACACTTGCTTTTTCTTTTTTTTTCTTTAGCCAGGATTGGATTTTAATGCAATTTATTTGGCAAAGTCTATTTTTGCGTTTATACCTGTATTTTAAAATATTAAATTAATATTTTTTTTAGTAGTTTTAATACGATGATATCAGAAAATATTAAAAAATTATTTAATATATTTTTAAATAAAAAAAATCTTTAAAAAGTATCGTATATCACAATATTAAATTTATGTAAAATATAGATTTTTTGATCAATTATGGTTTTATTTTAAAATAATATTTTAAATTTTTTAGTATTTTAAAATAATATTTTTAAAATTAAGCTTTACATAATAACTCTTATGCAAAAAGCTCGAGTTCGGTTTTTTTATCTTGTTTTTAAAATTGATTATTTTTCTAGTCAATCCTTCAATATTTACTTCGTTAATAATTAAAATTTTATTTTTTTTATTTTTTTATAAAATTATGTCGTTTTCATTTATTTTTTTTGTTATTAAACAAGATCATTGACATCTTTCTAAAATATTTAGAAAGTATTGTTTTATAATATTAACAAGCATTTTTTATTTTATTTTAGTCATTATTTTTTTTGTATTTTTTTCTTATCATTAGTTTTATACATTATATTATTAAATTAATTAAGATTATTGAACTCTTTTAAATCAATAAACCGGGTTCTGGTTTTTCTTAATCCTTTAAAAGTATTATCCTTTTTTTCTAAAAACAAATTCACGTGGAAGCTAATTTTGAATTCAAAATAGCCCAACCCACCAAGGGTCCAAAACTACAAGAAGCCCATTTATTCACGATCTAATCCTCATGATTGCCAACCACTGCCAAAACTGTCTTCATTGGTCATGGCTTCATGTTCACCATTTGTTCTTCCAATTAGAGCCAAGCAACAAGATTCAGGTAACCGTCTCAAACATCCATATACGACATGTTCTTCAAGTATAACGTTATATATCCACTCTGAATCTTGTTTCACAGGAATACATGGAACCAATTCTGGTATGCAAGAAATTAAGGTTCTTGGGGTCCATGATTTTTTTCACAACTCTTCAACTGCTAGACGTTGCTGTGTTAGAGTTAAGGTCAGAGTTCATATCACTCTTCCTGTTTAAAATCATAAGTGTTGCTTATATTATGACTCTCTGAGCTCCAATGGTGGAGTATTCAGACTTGCAAGAGCATATAAATGTTCATTTGTTGCATTAATTTTCTTAACGGGACACCACATGCTAAATATAGGCTAATCTGATTGTTACTGAGATGATAGGCTGCTCCAGGTAATCGAAACACGAAGCCGAATAGTATGGTTTGTGCTGACTGTGATGGAAATGGTAAGCTAACTAAAGTTAATCAGCCCATCTTAGAAACGTGATAGAAAATGCGGCTACTGATTTAGAGTTTTGTTTCGTTGTCCAATTACCAGGTGCTGTTCTGTGCTCTCAGTGCAAAGGTAGTGGAGTGAACTCTGCTGATCTTTTCAATGGCCGATTTAAAGCTGGTGACTCATGTTGGCTTTGTGGGTAAGTACTCATCGCAGGCCAAGGACCACAGAGTTTAATTAGTACTTGATCTTGTGGACTGGGGCACACATGAATCACTTCTTATTTATTATCTTGCAGGGGCAGAAAAGAAATGCTGTGTGGAAATTGCAATGGAGCCGGATTCATCGGTGGTTTCATGAGCACTTTTGATGAGTAGAAGCATCTGTATGATACAATTGGATGGAGATATTCATGTAAATGCAGCCAGTCATGTGTTTAATCTGTTCAAATGGATAAAAACAAGTCCAATATGGGCTCCCTGACTGTTTCTGTACCGGTTCAACAGTATATAATGATATATGTAGATATCATGTTATTCTGTATTGATGTCAGTGGTTATTAATTTGCATAAGATACTCTGATATTTCTTGAAACTGCTGATGTACAAAACCAGACAGATCAGTCGGTAATGGAAGGAGTTGAGGTTTCTACCTTTCACTGTAGGAGGTGGAACTTCACAATAACTCTGAATATTTATTGCGATAGCAGTACTAGAGAATCATTCATCACGTGGCTACCAAATCCAAACAAAGACTAGTATTTTTGCATACTAGCTGGTGGCAGCATGCAAATATGATCTGTCACACCATCTGAGATGCTAATGGCTCCTCATGAACTCGCTCCTCTGTTGTTGGAGAGAAGGAGTTGCCTCAGATTCAGGATAGAGCACATGAAAGGCATTAATTGCCATCCAGCTTCAACCAATTTCACTTCTTTCACCCCTTTTCCTGCCAAAAACTGTGCATGCATCACTCCCCTTTCGTTCAAGAAATCCAAGCCAGTCACAGAAACTACAACCGCTGGAAACTCACTCCATTCACCTGCCGATACATCTTGCAGAATCTCAAAATTACAGCCAAAGTAGTCACGGTTTGATCATTCTGGTATACTTTAGACCCCAAAACATATCATTCATCAACACGTCTTCTCTTTCTTAGTCCTTTTCTCACTTCCGAAACAAGGATGAATCAGCACCAATCCTTTGGTTTTAATATGACAATCTCCTCTCCTCATTGTTTTGATTGCAACCTGGCGTGTTATGTTTCATCCAGCACCATCTCCAGAAAGAAACAATCGGAGAAAGATCAGCCTGCTTAATAAGCCAAGGGTCAGAGCTCGCATTGTTACAGTCATTCAAGTGAGCTGAAACAATCATCATAACCAACCGGAAGGCGATTCTCCGGTGCCAACGATAGCCAACAGAGAGGACAATGGACTGAGACGCCACAGATAAATCTCCAGGGAAGTGATTGAACCCAAGCCATGTGGTTGAGCTAAAGCAAAAGCAACCTCCATGAAAATGAACCACAACCGGAAGCTGAATCATGGAATCAGGAGTATCAGGAAGGGACAATCTTGCAGTTATTTTCTTAGATGAGTCTATGGTCACATCTTTGAACTTGAATCCGTTGGAATATGATTTGGATGAGGCAGGCACTATTCCTGGGCAAACCGTTTTACCAACCCATCAGAAAAGACTTGCAGGAAGCCAGGTATCTCTGCAACTATAGACATTTTGGTTAACAAAATGAAGGTGATTAAGGCCCTGATATCTCACACAAAGCAATGGAGAATATAGTGTAAGGATATAAAGGATCATATGGCTATGCTGAGGAGTAATAGCAATGTGCAAGGTCAGAGTCAAGATGAATAGGATGATCATTTGAAGGGGCAGTGCATTGATTAATCAGAAAACCAATGTTATATAACCTGATAACATGATGGGCAAAGCTGACTGGAAGATGCCATGATTACTAACACCAAAAAATGTTAGGTTGGTCATCTAAAGGAACCAGCCATCTCAGGATTTACAAGAGCCAAAATTCATGAATCATGATCATGTTTCTTTTCTTTGAGGTTAAGATTGCAAGACCTGAGAATTTTTAATAAACTGTTCAGAAAAAATAAAGGGCAATTGGCCAACTTAATCTTCTGGTGTTTCTTCAAAATTGCTGATGCACTTGATCAATCTGTTTTATTTTAATATTTCTCTGAATAAAAGCCAGTAATACAAAGTCAGAAAGATCAGTTAGTTATGGCAGGAAATGGAGGTTTCTACCATTGGCTATGGCAATAAAAGGTTCAAGATGTTCTGTGTTGTGACTCCTATCACCATCAGCCCTTTAGAAGAAACTCTGATAAACCATTTGTGGATATGCACTTCATTGAGAATATTTATTTCAATCTTTATTTATTATAATATCAGAGCTAGAGATCCTTCCTACTAACATTTTGTCAATTTCTATGATTTAGCAAACTGGAAGCAGGCACCTGTGATCTATATGAAAGACTCCTGAGATGCTAATGGATCTTCATAAACTCACTCATCTGTTGTTGAAGAACGAGAGTTGCCTCAGATTTGGGATAAAACACATGAAAGACATGATTTTGCCCCTCAGCTTCCACCAGTGTCACTTCTTTCACCCCTTTCTTTGCCAGAAACTGTGCATACATCACTCCCCTTTCATTCAAGAAATCCAAGCCAGCCACATAAACCGCCACTGCTGGAAAAGCACTCCATTCAGCTGCAGATACATCTTGCATCTCGAAGTTACATCCAAAGTAATCTCGGTTAGACCCTTCTGGTATACTTAGACCCCAGAACATGTCATTCATCGCCACGTCTCCTGGTGCCCCTTCAGACATCTCTTTCTTAGTCCTTGTCTCACTTCCAAAATAAGGATGAATCAACATCAATCCTTTGATTTCAACCTGATAGGTTTTACTCCTTACTGCCCTGATAGCAACCTGGTGTGTAATGTTCCCTCCAGCACTGTCTCCGGATAGAAACACTCGAGAAAGATCAGCCTGCTTAAGCCAAGGTTCAGAACTCACATTGTTACTTAGCCATTCAAGTGAGCGGAAACAATCATCGTAAGCAATCGGAAGGCGATTCTCCGGTGCCAAACGATAGTCAACGGAAAGGACAATGGACTGGGATGCAACGGAGAAGTCTCCAAGGAAGTGATGGAATCCAAGCCAGGTGGTTGAGCAAATACAAAAGCCACCACCATGAAAATAAACCACAACTGGAAGCTGACTCACAGACCCTTGAGTATCAGGAACGAACAACCTCGCGGTTATTGGCTTCGATGAGTCAATCACCACATCCTTGAACTTGAATCCATCCGAATATGATTCCGCTGAGTCAGGGACTGTTTCTGAGGCAAACCGTTTTACAGAACCATCAGAAAAGACTTGGAGGTATCCAGGTGCTTCTGCAACAATGGACATTTTTGTTAAAGATGGATATATTCAAGGAGATTAAGGCCTTGAAGTTTCACAGAAAGCAATGGAGACTGAGTGCAGGGATATAAAGGATTATACGGTTCTGCTGAGATATAAGTAAAGGTGATGGGCAGCAGTTCAGAGTCAGAAGAGGAACAGGATGGTCATTTAGAGGGCATTAGGAAATCAATATATTATTATTATTATTATATAAGCGGAATTGGCATGGAAATTTCATTCAAGAAAAAAAGAAGAAGATGGAGTCTCTGTTAGGTTGATCACGTAAAAATGTGCAATTAATTAGTCAACCTAACTCTCTCAGGTGCAGCAAGAACCAAATTCATTAAAAATAACAAAATTTATAACTTTTAACGCGCCAGATAGGGGTCGAACCTATGACCTTCTGCTTAGGAAACAGACGCTCTATCCACTGAGCTACAGGCGCTTGTTCATACCATCACTTTGCAGTAAATATATCTTGTACTTTTGTTCACACTCATTAGTCACAAAACTTGGTAATGTCCCGCTTTTCAAAAATATTAAAATAATATATTTTTATTTTTAATATTACCTGACCAAAACAATTAAAAATAATACTGATTCGATGTTTTTTTGCACTTTACATACTTTAAAAACAGAGGTTAGATCACATAATCAAATACGACATATATTAATTTTTTGATATAGATATTATTAAACACACAGATATATGTTACACAGCATATATATATATATATATGCTCTTTTATTTTATATCAAATAATAAATAATTGAATAAATATCAAGCTATCTGAATATATAAATATAATTGAAATTGAGCCATGAATATTCATTTATTATTAAAAGCAAAAACCATCTTCCCAGAAATATAAAACCAAAATTGAGTGAAGCTGAAGTACAGGATAGATACATTTTGAGGTAAATAAATTGATAAAAATTGTTGTACCCTCGCGCAGAGCTCGACGTCGCGGCGACCCTTCCCGGAGCTGGGAATTGATGTTGGGTTTTTTGTTTTGTGAATAAGGGAGTCGCCACCTAGTATTATGGTTACTAGAAAACCTAAATTGGTCTTTCAGAGATTCTAAGACAATGAACTGGTTGCGTAAATGAAAAGTATTAGCACCTCTAGTACGCCCTACCTAAGGTAAGCTGCTTGGTGTTTGGTTTGCCTTGCTATGGTGTTGGTGTTCTCTAATCAATTTTTCTAGGATAGGTTTGCTATTATCAATGGACTTGGGTTCAAAGTCTAAAAGAAAGAACCATTGGTCAATATGGATCATACCTTTAGATATGTCTATAGAGTGTCAAGGAGAACCGGTGCAGATCTCTTAAAATCTGTGTTTGATTTGAAATAAATTTACAACTTATGAATTAAGAGACAACCAAGATAAAAATCTAAGGAGATTCAATGTGCTTAAAAGCTCATTTTTCCCTTTAGTATTTCAAGTGTTCGCGACTCGTAAATCACAGAGAAGAGAAAGAAAAAAACTAAGTTAGAAATCTAAGGAAATTCAAGGTGTTTTAAAAGCCCATTTTTCCTTAGTATTTCATACTTTCACGGCTCATAAACTGTGGAGTCAAAAATTAAAATGTCCCCAATTATAATCAAGGCTTCTTTCAAGGATATGTGATTAAATAAATAATCATGATTTATTATTCCTAGACAAGTATTTTGGATATTAACCACTTGAAGTTTCTTTATCCAAATATTAATAGTGAATAATAGCAAATTATTCCCAATAATATTTTGGATATTAACCTCTTTGGGATTTCTTTATCCAAATATTAATGGTGAATAAAGACAAATTTTCCAAAAATAAGATTTTTATATTTTTTGAATATTGGTCAACACCCTTTTGAATTTACAAACATGTTGTAAAATCCAAAATGCAGGAAAATAATTTTTTTGTGTTTAAGAAATCCATGTTAAAACACATTTTTTTTTTAAATCTCGAATATTTATTTTTTTCAAAAAAAGGAATGTTCAAAATATGTTAGGGTATTGGCCGTATGCAACACACAAAAACATTTTTTATATTTTTTTGTCAAAAACACAAGCATCACAGTTAATCGCAATTAAAGACAACAAACCATGTGCATATATTCTCAGAATTTGCAAGAAAACTGAACAGTCCAAAAAAAATCAAGGATGGCCCCTCGAAGCCAAACAAAAACTTTTTTTTTCTTTTTTGGACTGGATCTAGCCCACCATATGGGTTGGACTAGATCCAGCCAGACCCAACCCGGTTACTGGCCCAAACCAGTAACCAGTTCTGCCACTATTGCATGCATATGCATGCTACAGTGGCAAAGGTAATTAATTTGGCAAAAAAAGGGAAAGAAAGACTTACCTGCGAGGCAGTGGCTGGAGGCGAAGTAGAGGGAGATGATTGGGCGCTGCTCACGAAGGACAACCCCGCTCATTGTTCCCGGTGTAGACAAATTTGCTAGCTAAAAGATGATCATCTCAATGACGGCCCTTTGGTGTTGCTACGATCAGTGCAAACTCTGCAGGGAAGAGAAGGATGTTGCTGGAGGAGTAACCTATGGCCGAAGTAAAACAAAATCTCCTCTCGGTGCCGCCGGCTTGCGTGCTTAAAGTGGCTGAGGAATTGTAATGACCTGGTGATGACCGCGCACCCGCCGCTTTTTGCTCCTGGTGTAGAGGAGAAAACGCAGCTACTGCTGGGGCGATGGGGAAGAGATATGGCAAGGGAGACGATTGGGACCAGCTGCTGGTGCAAAAACAAGACCGGTCGCACTACTAGATTGTTGTTGCGGCTAGTACCTGCTTCCAGTGGTTGAGGGGCTGCGAGTCAGCGATGGCTGTCGGGGATGAAGATGACACCGCTGTTGAAGCTGGAGACGGCTGCTTTTTGATGCAGAACTTAGAGAAGAACTGTCTGTTTGGATTGTGAAGCAAAGCTCCTGACACTGCTTGTGGCTCACGGTTTTGGCTAGTCTTAAAAGAGGTTGTTAGACCGTGGGGGAGAATCTGGTGGTGATGGGGAGAAGCCAAAAGAAAAAAGGAGAGGATGAGGCTTTGGTTTTCTAGCTATTCGGGTGATAGAGGGAAGATCTGTTTTGATTTTGAGAATGGAGATGGAAAGGGCAGTGTGCGGCTCAAGGTGGGTGGCAGAGAGAGAGTCTGAAAATTTATGTTGATGGGCGGCTATGGGCTCCTCTAGAGAGGGTTTAGATTTAGGTTTTTTATGTGTTTCCCTCACTTTTTCTACTCTCAAAATTCCCCCCTTTTGCATATGGCTGGAAGTTCACTTATATAGAAAGTCTTTACACGTGTTATTCAAGGAAATATTGCAATAATTATTGCAGAGATTGTCTTCTATAACTAGCACCAATCAAATCCTATATCTATGGTCTTTTATATTGCAGTAATTATTTTCTCAACATATATGAATCAGTAATTATCTCCTTGATATATTGCTTCCTTGATATTAGCCAGAAATTATTATGATATTTTCTGATCCAGCCCCTATTTTTTCAATTCCTTCAACGAAACCAATTACTTTCCAAAGCTTAAAATTGGTCTTTAATTAACCTGATAAATTCTTGAAACATTAAATCAGGTCCCTCGAATCAGACCGGCAAACTCAGGTCAGAATCCTTCTCGCGGCAGGATCCTCTACTTTCATGCTAGATATTCAAACAGGAATATCTTGAGCTTTTAATATCAAAATTAAACGATTCAAAAACCCAAATTTATCTACGCGTACAAGTCTACAACTTTCATGAAGGATTCAAAGTGAGATAAATTCGTTTTGAAGAACAAAATTGCAAATACTCGAGCTGGAACATTTCTCGCGGCAGGATTCTCTGCTTTCTCATTAGATATTCACATGGTAATATCTTCAGCTTCTGATATCGAAATCAGGAGATTCAAAAACCCAAATTCATCTACGCATACAGGTCTACAACTTTTATGAAGGATTCAAAGTGAGATAAATTCGTTTTGAATAACAGAATTTGACCGCAACCTGGTTGGTCGAAAGGATTTCCTAATCTGATTCAGGAAACTGACAATGCCAAACATCCAAATCTTACTGAGAGTATGCCATAAAAACATTGAGCCCTAGGACCCAATAAAGGTGTAGATCAATTCTTCAACATGTCATGAGTGACAAAATATAGCTAGGATGGTCAGATATTGCATGAAACCAAGTCAGAATCAGAGCCTAAGTTGGAACAAAAAATTACGACAGCAGCAGAATCAGTTTTCAGTACAAATTCTGAAGGATTTATCTAATCTTAAAGACTAAATAAAAAAGGAACGAATTTGGAATTATAAAGACTCCTAATTAGCCTAAAAATCCTGATGATTTTGGCAGCAAAGGAGAAGGATAAAAAAGGCAGAAAATAGCTCAAACAGCGTTCGAAAAACATTTTTTCTTCTCTGCTTTTGTCAATTTTCAACAATCACGAACTAAATTCCTGCATTTGGTTCAAAAGGGATACACACCATTTCCAGCACTTGGGCGGGTCAAAAAATGAGTAACAATAAAAATGATGTGAAATTAATTGGTTAACAGCGACAAATTTATATTCCACAAAAAAACAAATAGCAGGGCATCCTTCTAATATTTAAGAATTTACAGGAATAAAATGGAGAGTCACTAAGCTATGATTTAAGCACACCAATGTCACGGTATCAGAATCCATTTGTATAATATAAGAGAGAGAGAGAGAAATTAACAAGTTAGCTATTCTGATTTTCTCGAAAAACAGAATGAAGAAGTCTATTTGGCTGCTTGTTCCAAGACATTAACTTTCTTCCAATCCCCCTCCTGTGTATTAATTTGCAAAGGGGGCAATGAATACACGCTTACAGTTGAGCTTCCACTCCGAACATCCTTCAAGACGCGAAGTGCTGACAGTGTTAGCTTCACGTACATGCTTTCCATATACTCTATCTCTGGGAGTTCGCTGGGAACTCTGAGCGACCTCTCCGAACTTTCAGTTGAAGTTTTGGTATCAAGGCCGCTTATCTCATCAGTTATTTGAGGAGAGACTGATGGTTCTTTTCTAGAGAAAATATGATCCAGCATCGTCTCACACTCCTTAATAAGCTTGTTAAGTACATGAGTTGTGTAGAATGGCTGTTGCATAATCCTTTGGATGAAGGGCATGCGGACCAGAGCTCCAGTTCTCTTATCATATTTCTTCAGTATCTTCACTAGTCCTGCAAACAGAACGCAAAGATTCAGAAGAATAATTTCAAGTTGTTGAATGAGAAAAACCTCCATTCCAAGCACTTCTTCGACTTAGGCCTGGTTTAGTATAAGTAGCTGCCTCAGTGGCAAGTTTCTTCGTTGCCCTTTTTTTCCTCCCACTACACTAAACAAGTGACCCTCATGCACGCAATACCAGAGACTTATCTCTATACAAGTCTAATCAATTCCCATCAAGTGGCACTACTAAGCTCATGTCAACTTAATATGCATTCTTATTTGCCATAGTCTCTCGATTTGTAAGCCATTCACCATAACATTGACAATGTCACCGAAAGGCTAGTTGCTCACAAGGATATAAATCATATTCAATGAACTGTCCATCACGCTTAATCCACAAAGATCACAGGATTTCACCAACCACAGAAAAGGGAGACAAATACCTGTATAGTTAAGGGCACTGTAATTCTCCAACAACACCATCTCTCCATGAAAATCCACTACCTCCCTCCCTACTTTCATCAGCTCTTCATTTGAATCCTTCGCCTTTTCTGCTCTATCTTGTAGTTCCTGCATTGCAACCACAGCCCAAAAATCACATTTTAATTAAAATACATGTAACTCCAACCACGTTCTCCCAAATCCCATCACTTTATAAAAAGAAATGCACTTCAAGTCTATAAATTTCACTCTTTTTTTCATGTTCATTTCAACCAATCACTAGAATTCCACATCAACCATTAAACACACAAATTCAAACCCAAAAAGTTTATTCAATACACTCGATATCACTCGCATGCAAATGAGCCCTGAATCCAGATTACTTCTCTTTCGCACACATGTGGGACCCACTTGCAAAGGAGGGAGCATGATCCATGAGATAACCTTCTTTCTTTCTTTTTTTTTCTTTTCTTCTTCTTTCCAAATACTCACTAGCAATTTCATAAAAACCGTAAAAAAATATATTTTTTCAACCCAAAACTCAATCACTGAAGACATTAATATTGAAAAAAATAATAAAAACATGTAATATCAATTAAAAAAAGGCCAAGACCAAACAAACAAACATGAACTACAAAAATAAAAACTAAATCGAAATTAAAATTCAAATAAGCAAAAATATATACCTTCCATTTGATAACATAATCCTCTTCTTTCTCGACAATAAAGGAATTAAACTTCTCCATCTCATCTTCCAAAACCCTAACAAAATCAATTACCTCCTTCTCCGCCTCACCACTGTCCATTTGATCATCATCCAATCTAGGCCGTTTATTCAGTGGCTTATCACCCTCCTTAGGATAAATTAACTTCAATTGTTTCTTCAAATCTTTATAAGATAAGAACTTATCTCTCCAATCCGGCAACGTTTCCTCCATTAAATTACTTAAGCTCTTCCAGAACTTCATTGTTTTCCTCACCGCACCAGATCACTGCCGCTGGAGAAGACAATCGTTAAATGATCGGTGATGGTAATTATTTATTTAACTTTTTTTTATTATGAGAGATAATAATGAGAGAGAGAGAGAGAGAGAGAGAGAGAGAGAGGAGAGGAGAGAGAAATTAGACGTGGCTGGCTGTGGGTTAGAGAGAGAAAATGCGGGGCGTAAAGGAGAATAGAACATTCGTAGGAACTCGAATATCCTCTTTGTGCTTGTCTCCTCAGAGAGTGAGAGGATATAATCTTTTCGGATGACTACAAATTGATCCCTAAACTATAAATTATCTTTTCATAATGTCATCAAAGTTTCAATATTAACCTTTTAGTCTAGAATTAATAGGTTTTAATCAATGTTGTCCTTATCAGAAAAATTAACAGAATTTATTTGTATTGTAGGAAGCAAAAACAAATTAAATTATATGCATACAATGATCTTTCTCATTTTTCGGATAAGTTGGTTTTATCAAATTTAAATAAATTATTTTATTTGATGTGATTCGATAAGTTTTTGTTTTTTTTTATTTGAAAAAATAGTATATCATATCAAATTAATTTTTTCTTCTCACATAAATATAAAATTTATCACAAAAACTATTTATGAATCCCAATTTTATGTGAGAAAAGGGAAAATAATTCTTGAAATACTAAATAATTAACAGGGTAAACGTTAAATTTCAAATCAAATTATATGTTTGTTATAATTTTTTATTTAGATTGTGCATGTGTATAAGAAGGTGTCACGGAGCACACTAACGTGGCTCATTTGAAATTAGGAATTTAAAAGAGTGGTTGTGGTTGATTTTAAAAATATTTTTTTATTTGAAAAAATATTAAAATAATATTTTTTTTATTTTTTAAAAATTATTTTTAATATCAGTGCATCAAAATAATCTGAAAACATAAAAAAAAAATTAATTTAAATTAAGGAAAAAAATAAAAAAAAATTAATTTTTTTTAAAATACTTTTAAAACACAAAAACAAACAAAACCTAAAGTTCCATGTTTTTAAATGTGTTTCTATTTGGTGATTTTCACAGGTATTTGAGACCATGTACATGTTGGAAGTTGAATAGTTTGGTTTTGTGTTAATGGGAGTAATACTTGAATTTTAAAAGTATATTTGAAAAAAATTAAAAAATAATTTTTTATTTTAAATTAATATTTTTTTTAATGTTATATCATGTAATATTAAAAATAATTTTTTAAAAAATTAAAAAAATATATTATTTTAAATATATTTTCAAATAAAAAACACTTTAAAAAATAATTATAATCAGCCTCTCAACATTTCTAATTCAAAATTCTGTTACATTTTAAATATATAGTCAAGAGAATAAAATTTTGATAGTCTGTGCTGTAAATGATTAGTGGCATGCCACATGCCTTTGTTAGTAACTACATACCAATAATATTAAAAAAAAAAACTAAAAGGCATCAGGAAAACACTATAACATGTGAGTGAATCCACTATGGATAAAGCAGTATTTTTCGTTATGATCTCTTTATTCTCGCTTTTCTTCTCGCGTGATTTGGTGCCCTCACTGGCTTTCTTCTCTATACTTGCAGCTTGATCGAAGCCTCAACTCTGTTTTGTTTGTTACAGTTTCGTGTTAGAACGCACCAATCACTGGGCATTGAGGGGTTCTGTCCGTGAGTGGATATGACTGATGTGACTGATTGTTCTTTAAAGGGGCTGGGCTGGGCTGGGATCAGTCAGCTCGAGCTTGGTTGATCATGGCTACATTTTAGGGATGTGTGGTGAGCCATTTCCTTCTTTGGTTAGTGGGGTGTGCCATTATTATACATTAAATGCACACTTCACTTGTGATGTGGTTAGGCCACCTCTATTCATTAAAGGAGGGAGTAGGGCTGATATACTCTAAAAAACAATGAATATATATATATATATATATTAGAAACAATTGTTTAGAGGAATTCATGATATGCGCATATATATCATTGTAACTTTAAATCTTTAGCATTTGAACCTTCTTCTAAAAATATTACATGAGTTTCATTTTCCAGCAACAACAATGGAAGATACAAAAAGAATCTAAAGGAAATAAAAATATTTTTATTTTCTTAATATTATATATAAGAAAAACTAGATTGTATTTATTTGTAAAACATAAATTTCCATTAATTTAAAGGAAATAAAAATATTTTTATTTTCTTAATATTATGAAAAACTAGATTGTATTTATTATAATATATACTAAAAATGCTAAGTGTTTCACTATGCACTGCACAGTGCTTCATGGTAAAATGTTGAGCTGTATTTTTTTTTGTTTTTTATTTTTTTCCTGTTTTTTTCCCCTTTTTATTTATTTTTTTTGTTTTTTATGCCTTTATGGGTTTTTTTTTGTGTTTTTTTATTTTAATGAATTTTTTTTGTTTAATTTAGTTTGTTAATATTAATTTTTTTTATTGAGTTATCAGACTTTCATGACACGAATTCCGGGTTTGACGAGTTAACCCGGAATTTATTTGTTTTTGCTTTTTTTAATTAATTTTTTTCATTTAGTTTAGTTTGTTAATGTTAAATTTCTTTCTATTTAATTATCAGACTTTCATAACACGTATCTCAGGCTTGACGAGTTAACCCAATTAATTCTGGGTTAACCCGCTATTTTTTTTCTATTTAGTCATCAAACTTTCATGACGTGAATTCTAGGTTTGACGGGTTAACTCAGTTAATTCAGTTTTTTTCTTTTTCTTCATTAGTTTTTTTTCTTCCTGTTGGTTTTTTTCTTTATTTTTTTTTATAATTAATCTATTTAATTATCACACTTTTATGACACGATCTTACAGTCAGATCCACATCCAAGGCTTTTGGGTTCAGTGTTGCAGCCAGATTCACTTAAACTTGAGTCATGTAAGTTTAATATTATTAATAATATTATAAATATTACTCTTAGTTCAAGCGTTGCAGCTAAACCAAAGGCTCTTGAGTATATCTTTGCAGAAAGACTTAACACTCTTAGATCTTATCATTTTTTAATGTTTTTTATGCAAGAAAAAAAAATAACCCGTGGCGTATGCCTTTGTTTTTTTTCTTTTCCTTTTTAAGTCTTTTACTGTAGACTGCACAATGCAGTCTACAGTGAAAAGGCCGATGCCTTTTTTTTAATTAATTTTTTATTTTAGTTTGTTGATATTAAATTTTTTTCTATTTAGTTATCAGACTTTCATGACACGGATCTCAGGTTTGACGAATTAACCCAGTTAATTTAGATTCTTTTTCTTTTTCTTCATTAATTTTTTTCTTCTTATAAGGTTTTTTCTTTTATTTTTTCTTTTTATTTAATATTTTTTTATTTAATTTAGTTCATCAATATTAATTTTTTTTCTATTTAGTTATCGGCTGATGCGTTTAGTTTTTCTTTTTGTTTTTTTGCCTTTTTTATGCCTTTGATTGTGGACTGCACAGTGCAGTCCACAGTGGAAAAGGCTTATGCCTTTTGTTTGTTTTTTTTAATTAATTTTTTTGTTTAATTTAGTTTGTTAATGTTCAATTTTTTTCTATTTAGTTATCAAACTTTCATGACACGGATCCCGGGTTTGACGGGTTAACCTGGTTTGATGGGTTATCCCTGTTAATTCTTGGTTAACCCGTCGATTTTTTTTCTATTTAGTTATCAAACTTTTACGACACGAAACCAAGGTTTGACGAGTTAATCTGGTTTGAAGGGTTAACCCAATTAATTCAGATTTTTTTTCTTTTTTTTAATTAGTTTTTTTCTTCCAGTTGATTTTTTTTCTTTGTTTTTTTTTTAATTAATCTATTTAATTATCATACTTTTATGACACGACCTTGCAGTCATACCCACATCTAAGACTATTGGGTCTGATATTGCAGTCAGACCCACTTAAACTTAGGTCAGACAAGTTTAATGTTATTATTAATATTAAAAATATTACTCTTGGGTCAGGTGTTACAACCAAATCCAAGACTCTTGGGTATAACTTTACAAAAAGACCTAACACTTTTAAATCTTAGTTTTTTTAATATATTTTATAAAAAAAATTGACCCACGGCATCGCGCGGGTTATGTAACTAGTTATAATTCAAGCTTCAGTATACCTATAAAATCTCTTTATTTATTTATTTCTCTTTCTCCTTTTTTTCCTCACATACAACCCATTAACTCTTTCTAAATGTCATGATTTTAAAAAATATTAGTGCAGTTATTTTTTAAAATGTTTTTTATTTAGAAATATATTAAAATAATATTTTTTTTATTTTTTAAAAATTATTTTTAATATCAACACATCAAAATTATCTAAAAACACTAAAAATATATTAATTTAAAGTGAAAAAAATAAAAAAAATTAAATTCTTTTAAAAATATTTTTAAAACACAAAAATAAATAGAGGATTAAATCTACAAGTTTAAAATGTTATGTTTTTTAACTAATTTTTTTTCAGTAATTTATTTAAAATGTATTATTTTACTAATATTTTTTTTTTAAAGTTCATGTTAATAAGCAAAAATAGCAACCCCAGGCGGGGAAAAGAGAAAGAGACCTCAGCTAAAGAAAAATGGTCTCTCTCTCTCGGAACAACTTTTCCTAGGAGGGACTTACCAAAAAAAAAAAACTTTTCCTAGGAGGGAACCACAAGTCCAAAACAACTTCATATGCAGGCTGTTGACCAAGACAGCTTCACAAGCAAGACAGCTTCACAAGCAGGCTGTTGACCAAGACAGCTTCACGTACAAGCTATTAACCAAAACACATGCTATATATCTATCACCTTTGTTCTCTTTGTTTAGCAAACTCACTGAAAACCCATGAAGATTGTCTCAATTCTAGCTTGATCAGGATCGTAACTTTAAAAGGGATAAACAGAAAGGTTAGTACTGATGATACATTATTGTGTGATTCATTTTGATTTAGATTGTGCATGTGTATAATAATGTGTCCTGGGTTTTGCAATGGGGGAAAGGGTTCTTTTTTATGAAAAGGGTTGATGGTGTTTGATAAAATGGTTTTTTTTCGTCATCTTAATAGTATATGATGCATTGGTTTAGATTGTTCATGTGTTAGCAAGTGTGTCCTGGTTTTGCTATGGAAAGATGGGTTCTTTTTAATGAATGGGTTGATGGGGTTTGTTGAAATCCTGTCTGGTTGCTGAGAAGGTGTAAAGAGAACGGAACTAAGGTGTTCTTTTTTTTATTAAAGCTGCAAACTTTCGCAAATGGATTGTTTCTATTTGGTAAACTTGTTACAAGCATGAAAAAGTGCCTGTTTTTTTTAGTTTAATAATATATGATCTTGTTTTTCACTGGTTTGGATTATTTATATGATAATTAGTCTGTCCCGGGAGTTGCATTGGAAAAATGTTGTTCTTATATGAAATGGGTTGATGGGGTTTGTTGAAATTCTGTTCGGTAACTGATAAGTGTTAAGAGAATTGGAATTTGGGTTTTTTTTTTTTTTTTTTTTTAAAAAAAAAAAGTCAAGGCCCCAAACTTCTCAAATGAGTTGTTTCTATTTATAAACTTGTTAAAAGTATTTTGCTTAGCGGGAAAGAGCTTTTGTTTTGTTATTTTGATGTATACGATATTTGACACGTTTGATTTATTTTGATTATGTGTTAACTAGTGTGTCCTGGGTTTTGCTGTGGACCAATGGGGCTTCTTGTGGAGCACATTAACTTGGCTCATTTGAAATTCTGTTTGTTACTGAGAAAGTAGAAGGAAAATTGAAACAGGCACTGTTTTAGATTAAAGCCCCATGTTTTCAAATGGGTTGTTTCTTTTTGGTGATTTTCACAAGTATTTGATACCATGTCTATGTGGGAAGTTGAATACTTTGGTTTTGTGTTAATGGGGTTAAATCAAAATTCTGTTACATTTGAAATATGCAGTCAGAGAATGAAATTTTGATAGTCTGTGTTGTAAATGATTAGTGGCATGCCACATGCCTTTGCTGGTAACTACATATTTAAGATTATTTCTGGAAAAAATTTCCAGTCTCGAGCTTTATATTTCGTTTGTTGTTGGCACTTGTTGTGAATTTGTTATTTCATTCGTTTATTTGAGAGAATGCGTTGGGTTGATGTTCAATGTGTTGCAAGAAAGTATAAGCTTTAATATCTCTGTTCTGTTTGTCATGTTTTCTTTAACAGGTTCTTGGTAGAAGATTTTGCTATAATCTTTAGCAGCAGGTGAATCTTTAACAATAGAATGGAGGCAGAAGGAAGTGCGAAGGAAACAGTGGTAACCCAAGTTAGTGTTGGTGGGTTTGACATTCATGTCACTGCAAAAGATCTTTTGGAATACTTGGACAGAGCTATTGGACTTGTTTGGCGGTGTAGATTGAAGACTTCGTGGACTCCTCCTGAGTCCTATCCCAACTTTGAGATCACTGACATCACAAAGATCGAAAGGACAGAAGATTATAGGAGAGTGGTGCCCCATGCATTTGTGCACTTTGCCTTACCTCAATCAGCAACTTCGGCTATGAATGCTTCAGACCGCTGCGAGCTCTTCTTGAATAACAAAGCATTGAAGGTTAGCTTGGGGCCTAAAAATCCTTTCACCTTGAATCAGCGGAGGAGGACAACAACTCCCTTTAAGCTATCTGATGTGGGCTTTGAGATAGGGAACTTGGTTAGTCGTGACGAGTTCTTTGTTGGTTGGAGAGGACCTCCCTCTGGTGTCGATTTTCTAGTAGATCCTTTTGATGGAGCATGCAGGTTTTGTTTCTCTAGAAATACTGCTTTCTCCCTCAAAAGTACATCTGAACATGCTGTTATAAAATGTGATTTTAAAGTGGAGTTCCTAGTGAGAGACATTACTGAGATCATACAGTACACTGAAACATCATGTCTAGTTCTTTTGTTGCAGCTGGCTTCTGCACCTTGGGTCTGGTATAGAACTGCTGATGATGATATTGAAGCATGGGTTCCTTTTGATTTGTTGGATGATGATGATCCTTGGATCCGGACCACAGATTTTACAGCGAGCGGGGCTATTGGTCGGTGCCATTCTTATAGAGTATCAATCCCTCCTCGTCACGGTTCAAAGTTGAGAAAGGCTGTGAAATATCTCAAGGAACGGAGGGTTCAGGTCCTTCAGGAGGAAAACCACAGACGACGGATCAGGATTTTGGACGAACCGGACTTTGGAATGCCCATGTCAGATCCATTCTTTTGTATTCATCACAAGGAGGGAATAGCTTTTGAGGTATTGTTTTTGGTGAATGCTGTCATGCATAAAGGCATATTCAATCAGCATCAATTATCAAATGACTTCTTTGACTTGTTGAGAAATCAACATACTGAAGTCAATGTGTCTGCACTGAAGCACATCTGTACTTACAGACGCCCAGTGTTCAACGCTTATAGGAGGCTTAAAGCTGTCCAAGAATGGTTGCTGAAGAACCCAAACCTTTTTAAAAATCCAAAACAGTTGGGCGACATTGTAGAGATTAGAAGGCTGGTCATCACTCCAACTAAAGCCTACTGCCTTCCACCTGAAGTCGAACTCTCCAATAGGGTTTTGAGGAAATACAAGGATGTTGCTGATCGATTTCTCAGAGTTACCTTCATGGATGAGGGCTTGCAGAGAATGAATTCAAATGTTCTAAACTATTATGTTGCTCCTATTGTCAGAGACATCACATCTAACTCCTTCCCTCAGAAAACAAGAATCTTCAAACGAGTGAGGAGCATTCTGACTGAAGGGTTTTATTTATGTGGTCGGAGATACTCCTTTTTGGCCTTCTCAGCCAATCAACTGAGGGACCAATCTGCTTGGTTTTTTGCTGAAGAAAGAAACATAAGTGTGCTGGATGTTAAAAGCTGGATGGGGAAGTTCACCAATAGGAACATTGCAAAGTGTGCGGCAAGAATGGGTCAGTGTTTCTCCTCCACTTATGCGACTATAGAAGTTCCACCAGAGGAGGTTAATTCTGATCTTCCTGATATTGAAAGGAATGGCTATGTTTTCTCTGATGGCATTGGCATTATCACTCCAGATCTTGCCAGGGAAGTTGCAGAGAAACTCAAGTTAGATATTGATCCCCCCTGCGCTTACCAAATCAGATATGCTGGTTGCAAAGGAGTTGTGGCTTGTTGGCCAGGGAAAGGTGACGGTGTCCGCTTGTCTTTGAGGCTGAGCATGAACAAGTTCCAATCAAACCATACGACTTTGGAAATCTGTTCTTGGACTAGGTTTCAACCTGGTTTCCTAAACAGGCAGATAATTACACTGCTCTCAACTCTCAATGTTCCTGATGCAGTATTCTGGAAGATGCAGGAAACTATGGTCTCCAAACTAAACCAAATGTTTGTTAACTCGGATGTTGCATTTGATGTCCTCACTGCATCATGTGCTGACCAAGGGAATGTTGCTGCTATAATGTTGAGTGCAGGTTTCAAGCCTGACAGGGAACCTCATTTACGAGGAATGCTAACTTGTGTAAGGGCTGCACAGCTTTGGGGCCTTAGAGAGAAGACTCGAATTTTTGTTCCCTCCGGAAGATGGTTGATGGGCTGCTTGGACGAGCTAGGGATGCTTGAACAAGGCCAGTGCTTTATTCAAGTGTCAAATTCATCTCTGGAAAAATGTTTTATGAAGCATGGCGCAAAGTTTAGTGAGGCCAAGAAAAATCTTCAAGTCGTCAAAGGGACTGTGGTAATAGCTAAGAATCCCTGTCTTCATCCTGGAGATGTAAGGGTTTTGGAAGCGGTTGATGTCCCAGGGCTTCACCACTTGTATGATTGCCTTGTCTTCCCACAGAAAGGTGAGAGGCCCCACACAAATGAAGCTTCTGGAAGTGATCTTGATGGGGATCTCTACTTTGTCACTTGGGATGAAAACCTAATTCCTCCCAGTAAGAGGAGCTGGATACCCATGCAGTACGACGCTGCAGAAGCCAAACTTCTTGCTCGTCCTGTCAATCATCAGGTATCTATGTGCTTTATTCAAATATTACCTCAGAAGTTTGTGGAATATTGTAGTGCTTGTAACGTTATCTGCAAATATATTTTTCACTCCTGTTACCTTGAGAGAGTTTCTTCACCTCCTTTACTCTGTAAATTGGGTAACTCATACATGTCCCTAATCTTAAGCATAATACCCATGTGAAGAACCTTCATGCCAGTTTTAACTTTCATAAACATACTGAGAGGATATTTTTGTCTCTTTTAATCCAGGATATATGATAGCAGTTCTCAAGTTCAGTATCATCCAACTTTCTGAGCTACAAGTCTTGTATCTGCACCTTCTCTAAACCATTTGCATGCATCAGACATCAGGGGCAACTAGTTCATGCAATGTTAGAAGTTTGAGCATTATAGGAGTGCAGGTTCTGATTTTAATAGAAACCTTTCAGTGTAAAAATGCTGAAGGATGCGAGTTTCCAAACTCCTTTTCCCTGGATTCCACCTGAAGGAAGGTTATAACCGGGTATTAGCCTTTTTCTTATAAAAACAAGAAAAACATTGCTGCGTCATTCTAATTCTACTACGTTGCTGAACTGGAAGATCAGATATGAGGGGAAATCATGCTTGGCAGAAACTGATATATTTTGTATCGTGTATACATTTCTGAATACCGCTGAGGATTTGGATTGGAGGGCATTTAATTATTTTGTGGTTGGGGGATAAACCGTGTAGAATGCCATGCATGCCACTGAGTAAATTACTAATGTTTTGTATTTTTGTCATACAGGATATTATAGAATTCTTTGCAAAAAACATGGTGAACGAGAATTTAGGGGCAATATGCAATGCACACGTGGTTCATGCTGATTTGAGTGAGTATGGTGCTATGGATAAGAACTGCCTAACGCTGGCAGAGTTAGCCGCTACAGCTGTTGATTTTCCCAAGACTGGGAAAGTTGTTAGCATGCCTCCATATTTGAAACCCAAAATGTACCCAGATTTTATGGGGAAAGAGGAATACCAGTCCTACAAGTCAGAGAAAATTTTGGGAAGGCTATATCGCCAGATAAAAGATGCTTATGATGAAGATGTAGCTGCATCTTCGGAGCTTAATCTCGTGCCTGGTGATATCCCTTATGATTCTGATCTTGAAGTGGTGGGAGCTAGTGATTATATCAGTGATGCCTGGGATCAAAAGTGCTCATATGATGGGCAGTTGAATGGCCTTCTTTCTCAGTATAAAGTGAAGAGGGAGGAAGAGGTTGTAACAGGGCACATATGGTCTATGCCGAAGTACAGCAGCCGGAAGCAAGGAGAGCTGAAAGATAGGCTTAAACATTCTTACAATTCTTTAAAGAAAGAATTCAGGCAAATCTTTGAGAAAATGGATTTAGAGTTTGAGCAACTTGAGGATGGTGAAAAGAACAAGCTTTATGAGCAGAAGGCGTCGGCTTGGTACCAGGTTGTCTACCATCCTCATTGGGTGAAGAAATCTCTGGAGTTACAAGATCCAGATGGTGCTGGTACTTCAGTGATGCTGAGCTTTGCTTGGATTGCAGCTGATTACCTTGCTCGGATCAAGATTCGGCATAGGGAAACGGGAAATGTTGACTCTGCTAAGCCTGTCAACTCACTGGCCAAGTATCTTGCTGACAGAATGTGACCAGCATCTGAAAGTGTTACCTAGTTATGTTTTGTGGCCTTGATACTTTTTGGCCGCAATGCCACTCTGCTATAATATTGTTAATACTAGTAACTGTCGTGTTTTTGTTATATAAGATGCTGGATTTTGAACTGGTATCATCACTGTTGCTAATAGTGTTCTCATGTTGCAATGACAGTCCTTTGGAATGATCTAGTGGTTTTATTTCCTAAGATCAGGTCAGAAAGCTTGGAAGTCATTTTTTTCTTTTTCTAGACATGAATATTTGCACCAGACACGAGTAGATATATCCTAGCAGTTGAGGTCTATCCTAGCGGTTGTATATCTGATTACTTTTTGCGAAGCAGGTTTGAGTTATAATGATTTCAATTTCTTTTGTTATTATTATGTAATGGGGGAGATCTATCCTATATAGTGTTGCCTGAGGCTCAATGGGCCTACCGATGACGTTGATTCGGTGCACAACCTGGAGCTGTAGGACTGTACTGCAACCATACACTTTCATGTTTCTGGTTTCAATGGAACTTTTATTATTATTGAAACTTGGTTTTTCACAAGTTCATATAGCGTACGATGTGGATTGCTATTGTTCAGGATTTATAATTTTTTAGTTGCCTGGTTAAGTTTTCCAGTTAGCTCTTTTCGTCTGCTGCAGGAACCCAGAAACAGTTCTATCATACTAGCGCGAAATTAAATTAGGATCTATCAGTTCTTTTTCAGAGATGGTTGGCTCTGTATGGTAGTTGGCTGCTCTGCTTTATCCTGATATACAGAGCAAGAAGAGAGGATCGGTCAAATTGTCAACGTGTAGTGTAGCTTTTCTCAGTTCTGTTCAGTCCGGAATCAGGAATGAGAGAGTGTGCACTTGATGCGGAATTCCTTGCAAATTTTTTCTTATCACAGTGAAATATTATTTTGTTGATATTAGATATTTAAATTAGTATGGATATTTAGATTTATATAAAGATGAAAGATATTATTTCAACGATTTTTGGTGTTGATGACAACTAATAAGTTGGGAAGAAAAATATTATTGTGCATACTCGTCATTATACAATATGATTGAACGTGCTATTTAGAGTGTGGAAACACAGATGAAGAATTTTACAAAACATGCTTGTGTATCCATACAAATTGTAAATTTAGATTGTAATAACATCAATGACACTACATAACTATATTAGAAGGAAGTTGTAGGAAAATATGATATTTGTAGAATATGATCGTAATCCCAGTTTTATTTCCCATGATTTTTTAACATATATCGTTCCATGTTCGCAAAGCTATGGAAACTGGATGTCATCTTGAATAAATTACGTTTGTGATGAAATTACAAGTAGTTTAATGGGGTAATAAAAATAGAACATTAATGTCATATTTTTTATGATCTATTAAAAATTCAATGCACAATAATATAATTCACAACTATAAAATTACTACATGTTATTTTTATTCATTTTATTATAAACAATACTTTCAAAAGATGTTTTAATTAAATATATTTAAACTATTTTTTACTCAATAAAAAATTAATTACAGATTCAATCAAGCACATATTTTAATCTAATAACTCACATTTAAAAGTGATTTTGTAAAATTTATTTTTTTAATCGTAACTACGAAAACTACTATAAAACTAAATATTCATTTAGAATATCAAATTATGATAGACCATAAAAGGAAATGTTAAGTGAAGTATAAAGTATTTATCTCCCACATATTACATGATCCAATAGGTCTTTAATTATAAGTATTTTTATTAAATTATTTTTCAGGTAAATATTTTTCATGTTACATTTTTTTTTCTGGGGAAGTGTTATATCCCAAACATGTTAATTTTTACGAGGCAGAAATAATTTTCCAAGACTTATTTTTTGCCGACACACATCTCTTCCAGCAGATTTCCACACCGATCCTACGAAATTTGAAGCTCCATCTTTCTTTTTCTTTGGAAAAGTAATATAATTAATATATATTTTGTAGAAAAAACACACACACACATATATATATATATATATATATATATATATATATGATACATCATTGTGACAATGGTGATGGTGCACTTTGATTCATTAATTGTATGAAAAATGCTTTAATTAATAATGTAAAGTGGCATAAGCTTTCTGTGCCAGGCACCAAATTAATTAATGTTTTGTTTCAAAAAGGGTTGTCTATGTAATACAGTCGCTGCTGTACAATACTGACTTTTAGGTAAGACAGAACACATTCAAACTAATTTTTAAAAAAATTAAAAAAATATTATTTTAATAAAAAACATTTTAAAATAATCACCCTCCAAAACACATTCTAAATCAACCATTATCATCATAATTGCATCCATTCCGAACTGCCACAGCTTCCTTATAGAGTGTTCTGTCAGCTGGATTTCTCTTTCAAATACACAATTAATTGGAGGATTGTCACTGTCTAATCTCTGTTCTTGTACTAATTTGTTATATATTGAATATATAATCACATTGTCTTAATCAAAATTCTCTTTTCTATTGACCTTACAGGCTTCAAGTTCCAATGATGATCCAAAATAGGGAAATTTACGTGCATATTGCTATATTTACGTGAGCAATAATATATATATATATATAGAATATTCAAAGAATTAACTCAAGCAAGACTGTATAAAATATTTAAAGAACCTGAAACTTAATTTCCCAACTATATAATTAACTAAATCTCCATTGAACCCTTAAAAGGGTTTATGTCTGGATGTTTAGAGAATTCTTAATTAAATTCAGAAATTATTATATAAATTTTGTTATGGTGTTGCATGTGCATGAATTTTTGGAGTTAGAGAAGATATGTTTAAACATCATTTTTTTTTAACCGTGTGTTTAATATTGTGATGCAGAGTATTTTTTTTGTAAATACATTAAAATAATTTTTTTTCAGTTTTTATTTTTATTTTTGATTTCATCATATTAAAACTATTAAAAATAACTAAAAAAACACTAATTTTTTGTTTCTTCAAGTTAAATGCATTTAAATTATTAGAAATTACTTAAAAAATATTAATTTGATATCGTGTTATCTGTTTGTTCTTGTTTCACAAACCTGTTTTTTTTTTTTAATAAAAGAATGAGTGCCAATCTTACATGACTTATCATAAGCCAAGTACTCTTATCTTTTGTACTAACCATGGTGGGTTAATTCTTGAGTCTTTTCTAAAAATCAATAAAAATGATAATATCATATCTATATAGCAACTTATTTTTCTACAACTTCATTTTCACATGTATTTAAGTACTTGTATTTTTATGACTAAATTCGCACACCTATAAACAGGCAGGTAGGTATGCATATATGCCCCATGTCACGCTCATCTAATTAATACTCGAGCCACTCTTTAGAAAAAAGGATATAATATATGTACCTTTTCCACGACTGATGTTGCTGCAAATGCACAAAATCACAGATGAACACCATGTGAATTCACCATGTTATTGGCTGATCATTCTCCTTGCAAATCAGGCAAACTGGTTTTATAAACACTCCACAAGTTATATATATCTAGGCTTGTGGCCCCTAATCAACACAACTTGCATTGAGAAATTGTGTAGGGTTCAAAGCAAGTGATTATTGGTTTGTACAATATTTCCAGTCACCAATCACAAGAACAAATAAGTTCCTTAAACCATGGAGATTATGAGGTGGGATTCTGTGATTGGCAACTATACATGGAGGAATTGGACAACTTATATAGGAAGGGATTGGAGAAGGGATTCTTATACTAGCTAGCTGCCATGTAGGACATGCATGGAACAAGGGTCAAGGAAGGTTTAATGTCTAAACCCCACAAGAAATAGAGGTAAATTAATGTCATCAATTCCGATTAAGCAGCTCTTCTATCATTTGCATAGCAATTCTATCCTCTTCTTCCGTACCATTTTCCGGCTCAATCTCAACCGTCGACGATGACTCTGTCTTCTTGTTGTAATTTCCAAGCTCCACCTTCATGACCCAATTTGAACTTGAACGAGAACCAGCTTTCTTCTGCCACACACCAATATGAGAGTTATCATTATCAAGCCTCAGACAAGTGAGTGAAGGAGAAGGGTCTTTGCCGCGACACTTTCTTAGCTTTGAGTTGAGAAGCTCAGCCAGTGCCTTGGCAGGCAAGGGAGAGTTGTTATCTTTGCCAAGATTTGTGTCTTGATCAAGGTGACTTGTCGGGAAATTGGTCTTGGCATTCTGTCCATTCATCAATATAGCTGCTTGATCATACGCTCTTGCTGCTGCCTCAGCTGTCTCAAATGTCCCCAGCCACACCCTCCTCTTCCTATACACAAAATAAACAAGAAACATTGAATTAATACCCCAAGCTAGCTAGCCCATATCACAGTACCCTTCTCTCTACATTAAAGAGAAATGCCCATATCATAATGTGGCTAGCTAGCTAGCTAGGTTATACACACACACACACACACACACACACACACAACCTGTTCTTTATATTTCCCAAGGAGGTAGATGATCTTATTAATGAAGAGTGAGAGGGTACTGAAGGGCAGAGACTTACAGTAATGGGTGGCGAATTTCAGACACCCAAGAGCCCCACTGGCGTTGCCTGACGCCTCTGAATTTCTTTGATTGTACCATGTTTCGGGAGAGGCAATTTAGAAAAATATTGCAGAGATCATAATGATAATGGTAAGTACGAGAGTGATCGGAGAGAAGCGAATGTGTTGTGGTGAAGAGGCAATGAAAAGTGGACCTTTGCGCTTCATATGCAGACAAATTTATGTGAATTGTCGGTGAATTGGATGGGAAAAGTCTAAAGTCGCAATAAAGATTTCACCTACACATGAACTGGTGGTATGGAAAAATTACTTTGCCTACTTTCATACCAACTGGAATAAATGATAACATATACTCATTGCTTTGCCCAGCTGGGTAACCTCTAACATGTTCTACCAATCAAATCAAGAGGAGCCGAGGAGCTTACATTAATGTCAACACCATACTCTTTAAGTACACATGCGTGCAAACATTGCGCATGCTACGTACGTGCTGCTGGAGAAAATAATTTCAGGGGTTGAGTTTTCCATGGCTGCAGTACTTTCTTCAGCTGAAATATGCATGCTTTAATATAGGCTTTGTTTATGAGCTTGGTTGTTGTTGTAAGAACAAAATTCTTTTCAAAACATAAGATTCTCGTATCATAAATGTAGGAGAGAAAAATAATATGCAGAGAAACATAGAGAATATATGTTCTTGAATGAGTTGGAGTGAAGCCCTCGAATTAATGAGCTTGAATGGCTTGAACCTGCTCAGCCATGTTTTACTTGGTGAATATTGGAGAAGTTTATAAATCTTGATTATGCTAGCTTGTCTTATAAAGTATGGAGAGTGGTGTTGCCTATACTTTATGGTGCATGGAGTTGTGGCTGTCTGTAATAAGTGAAGCAATATGATAGAGAGTGACATTGAGAAAAAAAAATGAATATCATTAGTAGTAAGGTTGATACTTGTCATAATTTAATTTTGGATATCCAAATATTTCTCTAATTTTTAAAAATATTTTAGTCAAACAAATCTCCAAAAAAAAAATTGTTTTCGGTTCGCAAACAAGCAATTTGGGGTCTTTTTGAAGAAAATTGAAAGAAATAGTTGAAATTAGTCATAATTACACAAATTAAATATCCAATTAAACCAATTGAGGGCTTATTGAGAAGAAAAATTAAGATTACAGGTAACATTGGCTAATTTTGCAAGACAATGACCAAAATAAAGGAGATGGAAAGTTTTGGGCATCTAGTTAATTCAATCAAAGGACTTAATTAAAGAGAAAATTGATTTTTAAGGTCATTTTAATTAAAATTGCACAAATTGAAGAGTCAAGATAAAAATATAAAATGTGCCAATATTGAAGGACTAATTTGAGTTCAGTTAGGTGTGAGATTAAAAGACAAATTGATTTTTAAGGTTAATTTGAACAAAATTGAAACCGGTGTAATATACAAGGACTGATTTAAGTTCAACTAGGGGTCAAATTGAAAGAGAAATTATGATTAAGGGAATTGGATCAAAATTGGAACAATTAGAAGTACAAGGAGCAAAATGAACATTGAAAAGAAAAAAAAGGATTAAATGAAACAAAGCATTTTGGATGAAAGGGCACAGTTTCGTGCAATGAGCAATAAAAAAAAAAGGACACGCCAAAACAATATTAACTTGTGAGGCACTTATTCCAGAAAAGCAAGCACTCCATTAACTTGGGGCCCTCCTCTCCTGTTTTCTTCTCCATTTGAGGTTTTCACAAAAAGAATTCTTTTTATGATTTTAACCCGAAATAATAATATAAATTTATATATTTTGCATTTAAGTCAATAATACCTGAAACTTAATTTCAGGTACCATTAAATGCTTATACATTCTTTCAACCAAAGCCAGCAGCATTTCAATAAAAAAGTCGGCCATGGTGTCGAGCCTTCATAACATACGAGTGGCGGGGTTGATGGAGTTGGTAGTAGTGATTATTTGGTGGTGGTGAGCGGCGGTGGAGGTCTGGCTCGCTTCATCGTTGGTGCTGAGAAGATGGTCAAGTTATTCGTTCCCTCCCAGTGTGGAGTCTGGCGCTGCGCTCTGTTTTTTTGGGGCCTCTGTATTTTGGGGAATAATTAAAAGAAGTCAATCATGAGAAAAGGAAAAAACAAAAAAAAAAAATTAGCATAATAAAAATAAAAGGCGTGGAGACTTTCCGACGCCTTTTAGAGTATTGTTAATTATATGTTTATAGAAACTTTTATTATAGACACATTTACTTTGATCTCTTTTACATTTTATTATGGATTGTAAAATTTTTATTTGGTCCTCGAACTTTTTATTTACACAATTGAGCAACTCAACAGTTACACCTACTTGTTCAACACTATACTTCGATTCTGCCCTTCGAAAAGGAACATCGGCTCTAACAATTCCCCAAATCGAAGCCCAATTGCATATTTTTTGGGGGTGATGGTTAAATTAAAATATAGAGGACTGAAGTAAAAAACACGAGTAATATAAGTGACGGATTTGAAATTTATTTTCAAGTTTCATTTTCATCCCCCATCTTTTTTAGATATTGTGTGACCAACCCTTATAATTTTAAAAATATATATTTTGGTATCAAATTTTATTTTTCTCTTTTTTTAGATTTTTTAGGTTGAGGAGAGAGAAGAGGTCGCTGAAATTCGGCTTAGAGAGAGAAAGTTGTCGTTGAGGAAGATTTAGGCCATCAAAACAGTCTAATTTTATGTCAAAATGTTTCATATGATGAGGGGGTTAAGATTAGGTGTTTTTTTTACAGTGAAAACACCTAAAAAAACATATCTGAACTCAGAAAGCTTTTCAGTTTTGGGTTGATTTCGGGTTTTGAGACGGTTTTTTATTTTGTTTTTGGAGGCCATGAATTGGTTTAACAATGTTTTTAGGGTGTTTTCTATGTGTTTGGGTCAAAAATAGGTTTGACATGAGTTTTGGGTTAAAAAAAGTCTTGTTTTTAGTCCAAATGAATAGTCAAAGGATTGTAATCAGGTTTTTGACTGTTGTCTCTTTTGCCGAAAAGAATTTTGGAATTAATAGACAATGCGTCGTCTTTTTTTATCTAATCAAATAAACTTGTTAAACACAATTAGGTAAATGACTCGTATTGCGATATTAAATATCTTGATTTACATCCATCTCTTAATTTTTCTTTTGAGTATTGTTAACGACTTTTTTTTTACATAAATTATTATCGGTTTATTTGATTAGATACTTACATGGGCATTTTGATTTATAATTATTTTTTTTTTAGAAAATAGCATGCATACTCAAGGTATTTTTTAAAAGAAAAATTTACAACCCATGGCGGCGTGCATGTCAAATATCTAGTGTGTGTGTAAAAGTCAATGTAACTTCTAAAATAATCCATATTTGTATCCATTTGCTTTTACTTCGTTTCAATAAAAAAAAATAGATATTAAAAGAAAAGCTAAAGCATGTGAGAAAAGTTTTGTAACTTTTCTTATAAATATTATGGATTATTGCAGTGTTTCCCGATAATTAGTTTTAACAATTAACATTGATAAATAGCTAGAATACATGAGTTTTTTTTTTTTTTTTTTTGCACTTTTGTGTTGCTTGAACATGTGTTCCAACAAGTTCCGGTCTCGGGTCGATTGGGTCCAAGGTCAACTTGTCGGGCCAAGCTGAGTTTTCAAACTTTGGCTTAAACACATGGTTTTTTTTTTCCTTTTCCTTTTGTTTTTTTTTATCGATTTTATTTTTTAATATTAGAATGGTTAAGAATTTAGTTTTGTAACTCCAATTTTTTTTATAAAGCAAAACTAGTGATTAGTATATCGATCGAGATTAAGTTCTTTAAAAAATTATTTTTAAAAATGTATTTAAAAAGTATTATTTTTAATTATAGTTTCAAAACTTAAAGTAAAAATTAAAAGATCATGGAAATAATCTCAAAACAAATCTCTTATGAAATCTTACTTTGTTTTAATGCATGTTTGATATTATGATAATGATTGTTTTTCAAAGTATTTTTTACTCGGAAATATCTCAAAATAATATATTTTTTTAATTTTTAAAATTTATTTTTAGAACATTAATCAAAATAATTTAAAAACAAAAAAATATAATTTCAAGAAAAAAAATCAAAATTCTTGAAAACCTCGTTCCTGCCGTAAAAAAACAAACATGCACTTATTAATCTACAAGGACATGAATAATGTGGCATGACTTTGGCTCATGAGAGTTGAAACGAATCAAAATCCAATAGTACTTCATATAGCCATGGCAAGGAATGAATTGACGAAGCAGCAGCTGGCTTAATTAAGTCAGTTGGAAGTTGGTAATTAGTTAATTGACTTTAAACAATAGGTGTTCTGTATGTGATAGTGTTGTCGTGGTTGTTTTTTAAAATATTTTTTATTTAAAATATATTAAAATAATATTTTTTTATTTTAAAAAAATTATTTTTAACAGCAGTACCTCAAAATAATCTGAAAATATTAAAAAATATTAATTTAAAATAAAAATAAAATAAATTTTTTTAAATTTTTTTAAAATATTTTTAAAATATAAAAACAAACAAAGTTTAATATTTGAACTAATTTGTGGAAGAGGACCAAGCACTCTTCTTCGCCCTGCATTGAGCAGTGTGTCTTTATGCAAAATAATAACACCTGAAGTGGTTGAAACTTTTTAGATTTTGGTGCGGATATTGTCAACATTATGGTTAAGCATTTTCATATATATATATGAACTAAAGATGAAAATTTGATTTTTTTTTCTACTTTGCAACTAATTTTTTAAAATTTACATTTTATTTCATTAACTTTGAATACAGGTAACACTTTATATTTTCTAGAATTAACGTAAAATGAAATAAAATAATATCTATTTATTTATAAGACTGTTATTATATTTTAAATAATAATTAAAAAGCTCATGAAGCTTAAAAATAACAAAAAAATATCACTAAATTTCTTTCCCCTAAATAATAAGTTAAACCTTAGCCGCCGTCATCTCATCTTCCTCAATTCTCCTCCTCTATAACAGGTAAAACATATCTTTGTAACCTCGAGAGGTGTAACTCAACTGGTTAGGCTCTAGGTTTGTTTTTTAAAGGTCACCAGTTCGAGTCTCATAAATTTCAGGGCCACTGGAGACTTGCATGGTTGTTAACTTCAAGATTCATGAAATAAATCGAGGTGCGTGCAAATTAGCCCAAACACCTACATTAATTAAAAAAAAACATATATTTGTATACAGATCTGATCACTTTTAAAAGCTTTTAGTAAACAAATTTTGATTATTATAGAGCACTACAACAATTCTTCAAGTTAATAAAAAGATTTGATCACTTTATTGGCAGATTACCCTTCGCTTCTTGTATAAGTTTTATCAACTCAACTTTTGATGCTTGTGCTAGTGACTCACTTCAAGTTACGATTGTCACCGGAAAAAAATAGTTACCGTAGAATCCTTTAAGCGATGGAGGGTCCAAGAGCTTACAACAGTTTGCAGAAAACAAGCTTGACCTCAATATTTTGCTCAAAGTTTACAGCTAAAGTTTGAAATTTCCAAAATGTGCCAGCGACTGCTTCAAATGTGGAGAAAATTTAGCCAATTCCATTAGTATGTTTGGGGTGTTTGAAATTGTGATAGCGGTTGTAGTTCAAAGTGTTTTTTATTTAGAAATATATTAAAATGATATTTTTTTTTTATTTTTTAAAATTATTTTTAAGATCAGCACAATAAAACAATCTAAAAATATAAAAAATAATAACTTTTACTAAAATACAAAATTAAAATTAAAAAAAAATAATTTCTACTATATTTCTAAACACGCTATAGTTGTTATACCCAACTAGCACATTCTTCCAACTATAGAAAATAATGATATTTGTGCAACTTGATTTTACCAATTTTATATTCAATGACTTGCATTGATTTCCAAACCAGACTCCTTACAATATCAGCTTCTACTCAGACAAACAGCAGGACTTCTAGATTTTCAAAAAATAAATAAATTGTAGTCTGCTAGATAGATTAGTGATTTTTTCTTTTTTCATAAAAGGAATTTTAGTAAATATTGACAAGTTCACCAAAATTTTCAAGTTTTAACATGAGTTATAATTACATTTTTATTATTAATATAATTAATATTTTATAATCATTTCACCATAATCACCCCTTATCACCACCACCATAATCACCCATCACCACCACCCAACCACCATTTTATTACTAATATAACTATTATTTTATCAATATATCAGTATTATCACTATCATTACAACCACCACCACTTTATCTATCTCTAACACCATTGTTTTCATCATTATGATCATCACCTGACTATCTTCATCTATGTTGTCATTATCACAATAATCATCCTATGACTACAATAATCATTACCAATATTATTAGAATTATAAATACTATAACTATAATCATCAATACTATCATTATAGCAATCACCATCATTATCATCATCTTTATCACAATAATTGATATTTTTTTCATCTTATTAATATTATTCAAAGACCATAAATAAAAAAATAATTTATTTTATAGAAAGAATATTTTTTGTTGATATATACGTACAAACAATGAAAAATAACTTATTTTCTAGAAAATAACTTATTTTTCACAGCAAAAAAAAATTACCCTAACACAAACAAAAACTTACTAAGAGAGATGATTTACTATTCAACATCTCTTAATGAAAATTTTATTTTAAGCACGAGAAAGAAATTATTAATCAAGCACTAATTGTAGCACCAGCTAGGATATAGTCTACTTAAAACATTTGTAGCAATGCTTGCATGGAATTCTAAGCAAAAAAAAAAAAAAACTTTAAAAATCAATACCACAATTTCCAACATTATATTTGATCGATAAAATGGTTAGTACTGCTTGATCATGAAAAAGAAGAGGTGGTTGTTGAAGGTAAAATTAAGATGGTGGGAGAGCAAACTGTATGATACATAAGATCATATCTAGCCTTCATCCTTGCTAGAAACAAAGTGCTGTTTGAGATTCTTGATGCCAAGGGTGAAATGATTGTGGTGTTGCTTTTCCTAAAATTCGTTACCTTATCTACTTTGTTCTCTACTTATGTAGGACTACAATTTAATTTGAGAGCCTCTATAGTAAAACACACAAGAAGAGATGGAGTAATTTACTTCTATGTTACTCACTGTACGTTTTCATCTTCAGTTCCATGAAATAGGAGCTGATTAGAGCTAGTGAAACTTTGGTTTACAGAATGGAAAACATATCAGTTGCTTTAAATGAGGTTGAATTGGATTCTGTGCATGCCAATGGATAGAGTGTTTCGGGTTCACTTCTAGTTTGAGTAGATGATTGCCGATAAGAACATGGATCTGATGATTTCTAATGGTGTAAGAAACTGGTGCTATCGAATCTTTCTTTGAGTTATTAAAAACTGATTTTTTTCATGGTATATTTAATTTGAGACTGATTCACGATGCACTGGATCGAAACATTATCCTGAAAAACTTGATCATCCTTGCTATGCTACTTTTCACTGCTTTGAAGCCTGTTTCTGAGTTAGTTCAGTCACCTAGGCTGCTCTACTTGCAACATTTTAATTATCTGAATCAAAACGTCAGAGGGCGATCGGTAGCTTTTTGAAAATCTAGATCAGTTTTCAGTTCTGTAATTTTAGTTCTGGAAAAGAGTGCTGAAGGACATCTAGATCAGTCAGGCTTCACGTTTCATTTCAGGTTTCCTAAATGAAAAACCTTTATATCATCTGCAAGTGTTATTTTCCCAGGATGTTTGCTTAGACTTTTTCCTGCATAGCCAATTAGTAGGATTGTTGATGAACTCGATTCTCACAGGATTTTAGATTTGTAACATGAACTTGCTGATCTATTATGCCTAAAATCTTTTTGCACTAACCCCCCCCTATCATTATGCTTTGTTTCCTAACAATTTGGAGAGTGAAGGGTTTCGGAAGTTTGGCATGCAAACGATGTCTAGCCAACAGTCAAAAGATCAGTATCTTGCCCGTCATCAGAGTTATTCCTTCCCTCTTTCGCAGCAAAACCACCACTCTTGATGTCAACCAAGACAGCAATGGTCTCAGGGAATCAGAAGTCCACGATACGAGGGCATTCCTTGCGTGTACTTCAACCAACGAAAGGGTTGCCCCAGGTTACATTATATCAAGATGCTCAAGTTCCAGACAATTTCTCTCCGATGATTTCTTGCGCAGGAAAGCTTTATGAAGCTCAAAGATGCTGGGAGCACATCTTTGATGCCATCAGCAATGAAAAACACCTGATTTACATAACTGGGTGGTATGTATTTACCGAAATAACCTTGACAAGGGATCCCAAAGGGCCAAAACCAGGAGGTGAACTTAAACTTGGGGAGCTGCTTAAGAAGAAGGTGTGACAGTTATTATGCTTGTTTGGGATGACCGAACTTCTGTTGAAGAATTTAAGAAGGATGGACTTATGGCATCCCATGATGAAGAAACTGAAGAGTACTTCAATGGCTCGAAGGTGCATTGCTTTCTGTGCCCTCGCAATCCTGATGATGGAAGAAGCATAGTTCAGGGCTGTCAAGTCTCCACTTAAATTATAGAGTTGTTTATAAAATCTAGTTTTCCTTCACGCTAAACATTGTATCAGCATTACTATTTCATTGGCTTGCGCTTTCTCGTGAGCTAGATCAAAAAAAATTAAATGTAAAAAATAATATTAAAAGTGTGAGAGTTTTTTTTAGCAATATGTTAAACAAGTAAAGAAGTAAATCTTGAAATTTCTTAACCTGATTTTTTATCTAGTACGAGTTTTTAATTAAACTGTACCGAGCTAACCAAAAGTGAATCGATTGATTTTATGGGTTTAAAAACAATCCAGATGACTTGTAAAAGCATGGCGTAACTTATATAAAAAAATCAAGTTGAAAGTTATTTTTTAAGTATTCAGACGATGGCATGTTGGATGACCCCGGTTACCCCGCAATTCGGTTCATGAACTTAATTGGGTTTAATAAAAAAAAATTCTTAAACAATTTTTACTTAATTATATGATAAAAAAAAAGATGCTTGTAATTTTTAAGTATCAACCTTAAAATAGTTGTTTGAGACTGTGATAACCCTAAACAAAGTAGAAAAAACAAAAACCACTTATGAAGTCTATTTCCCAACCAATTCAACATCGAAAGATGAAATGAAAAAAAAAATTAATTATTACCAATATTTATTAAAAGATTAAATTGTCTCTAAGATCACGATTAAACCCTTGAAGTCAAGCTTTAAGGGTGAAAAAAGAAAAAACTTAGACCCAAGCTAAGTATTGTTTTGCTTTTAATGGCATTCTAATAATTTAACTTTGTGAAAAATAAGTAAAAAGACAATAATAATATCGATCAATGAAAATATATATAATTCATAATAATTGAAGGAGAGTGAGTATGAAAGGTATTGTAAGGAAAAAACCGGTAAATTTACTATTTCAATCAACAGTAATCTATCTGTGCAAATCTTCTAAACATAGGTTAATTTTTCAAATTCACAACCCGAGAAATTACATATCTGGGTTCAATTAAGAAATTCAATTCTTAACCAATTTAATGTTGAAGATGAAATTGAGAAAGAAGATTCCCAAATTAAAAAAATCACCAAAGAAAAAAAAACAATAAAAAGAATGAGCATCCAATATGAAAGAAAAAGAAAAAATGAACGGGGAGAAATTGAAAAAGAAAACAAATTAAAAAACAATCTTAAATAAAAGAAAAATAGAAATTAAAAGAATGAGGATTAAATATGACAAACTAAAAAATTAAAGGAGGATGAAATTGAAAACAAAATCAAATTTGAGAAATTAATTAAAATAAAACAAATAAAAAAAAGGGATGAAAAGAAAAGAAAAATAACATGAAGGACAAATTTGAAGGGTTAGACATGGATTTCTAGGAGGAAAAAAAAATGGAAACAAAGGCCTCTAGCGACGCACCGGAGGTCCTTCGACCACACGAGGAGAAAAAAAATGTCGAGATGAATCCAATGATGCAGTGAAATAATGGTTTTGACCACCGGTATCAGTCGCACCCGTCATCCGAAGACACCAAAGTGGCCCACGTGTCAATAGTTTTTTTTTAAAAAAAATAATACTACATTGCCCTTGAAACCCAAAAATCATTACAAAAAAACCATTTTAAAATGGCAAATAAACTCCTCTAATCAAGCTTCAGAGAGTTTGAATTCAAGGACAAGAAAGTCATTACACTATAGTAAAAATGTGAGTACCAAAAAGGCCCTTAGACCACAGTAAAGGTTTTTTTTTCTTTTAAGGGCAATAAAGTGATTTTATTGTATTAAAAAATAATGAAAATACCAAGATACCCCTAAACGATTCTAAAAGACAAATGAGCAAAGAGAAAATACCATTTTACCCGTTAAAAGGCATTCATTATCGGTTTTTGAAGGGGCAAAATTATCAATTCATTATTACAATCCACAATAAACAAAGGCACATGTATAGAAGTTCTCCCATGTATTCTAGCTTTTCTTTTTAATTCTTCGAGCATGTTTGACATTGTGATAGCGATTGTTTTTTAAAATATTTTTTATTTAAAAATTCATCAAAATAATTTTTTTTATTTTTAATATTAATACATTAAAATAATTTAAAAATATCCTAAAAAAATTCAAATCCTTTAAAAACAACGGTGTATCCACGGCACCAGTCACTCTTCCTAAGTAATAATTGTTCTGATGGGCCTCTATCGGTGGTGGCATTGACTGGACATGGTATTGCGGTATCAAGATGTGAAGGTGGAAAAACCTCCATGTGCTGACCCAGAAGCACGTTCATACAGCTTGGTTGAAGAGAAAATGTCTTCTTGTGATTGATGCTTGTAGGGTCATCATGGTTTCCTCTTGCCCTTATGCCAGAAAAGCCATCGATAAGGCCATAGATTAACTCAGGCAAGCTGCATTTAACACCATTGCAGAAAGAAATTAAGCAGCAGGCTTTTGTTTGTCTTCTGTCAAAAGTTACCTGAGAAAGAAACGAAGGCAATGTGAAGACTAAATAAATCCATTTTTCACAGGTTTTCACAACCTGTGAAAAGAGAGAAGAAAAAAGAACAGAAAAATATGATGATTTATACGACATTTTCAATCGTTGAGTGTAGTGGGCATCTCCTTTCTCATGTGTTCATTCATGACAAAAAAGAAAGGTACCCACTTGTTATTAATGAATTATGATTCCACTCATTGTAAGCCCCCGTTTTCCAAAGCAAGCTGTTGGTAGAATAACAATATTTAAAGCATTAATAGCTGTATGTTAGCGTCGTATGAGTTGCGGTTAAAAATGTTTTTTTAAAAAACAAATATTAAAATATTTTTTTAATTTTTAAAAATTATTTTTAACATAAACATATTAAAATGATTTGAAAATATAAAAATATTAATTTTAAATAAAAAAATTATATTTTACAGTTTTAACCACATTCCTAAACATAATTTTAGTTAAAGTAATGTTTGATTCGTCGAGACAGAAAAAACAAAAACAATGGAATTCAAAAATATAATTCACTCTAAAATATATTTATCTTATATCTTTATTTTTTTTCATCTACCTAAATATATTTTTATTTCTTCTAGGATTATTTCTACACTTTGTATTTTTAAATAATTATTAAGAAAATTTTAAAGAAAGATCCCTAACTATTCTTTTAAGGAAACATTTTGATGAAAATACCTTTTCTCTATTCTAAATTGTTTTAGGGTGCGATAATGTTATTTTTTAAATAAATTAATATACTTTGTTAATGTTGATTAAACATTAAAGAAAAATTAATTAGACCATAAAATAAATACTCATATATCTTTTGGTATTGCGGTGTACCAGCGAGTTACACTGCAACAAAAGCATTTCCTGCGTATAAAATACTGTGTTGTAAAATATATTAAAATAATGTTTTTTATTTTGATATAAACATTTTAAAATTATTAAAAAAATTAATTTCAAAATAAATATATTTTAAAAAAGCATCCACCCTTTAGCGTGATGTTTTTGTTGCGGTGCAATGCAGGTTTCACGGCAGGAACAAAAGTGCACTGGCTTGCTGCAGTTGCAGCCAATTAGCAGCGTCCTTCCGTGGGCCCCATTAAATCCTCAAAATCTGAACGGTGATTAAAGAGTACAGAAATCAGGTGTACCAAAAATTGCATATTTTACTGCCACGGATAAACTTTAACCTACTCCATCCCTCAAAACCATCTCTCTTTCGGCAAAACAAAAAAAAAAAAAGGAAAAAAAAAACAAACAGAGACACAGAACCCTTTGGTTGAATCAATAACCAGAGGGGGGGCAATTTTTTTCCAGGAAGGAGAGTAAAATCCATCAATCAATTTTCTTATCCAATTAAGTCATGCCATTTTTGAGGTAATCATACCAAACCCATTATTTCTTATCAATTTTTTTTTAGAAATTGATTTTTTTTTTAATTATGGGTGCAGGATTGATAGTCCTCTCCTTCCTGGATTTAGCTTTTGGCAGCAAAAACCTATCTTTTCACGCTTGTAAATGCGATTGTGTGGACTTCTTCCTCCTTGGATCTGTCATCTCTTTGCATGCATGGGGTAAGCTTTTTGATTCCCTTAATAATACAGGGCGGCCGGCCTGTTATAATTATTTCAGTTTTCGCGAATTTTTTTTATTTGTTATACGTTATAACACATGTTTGTTTACTTTGTTGAGAATTTTTCATTTTTCTTGAAAGTCTTTCAGGAAAATTAAAGACAAAAAGAACTGTTGAAAACTGTGTTTATTAGTAAAAGCTGAAGCTTTTTACAAATATTGACACTTGATGGGGAAGGGGCACTTCTTCTTCTTCTTTTTTGTATATTTTGGTTTGCCTAGCTTTCTGGGTCACTGGAATACATGGATTTTAAGATGTCTGTGTGGTTTGACTTGTCTTTTTTTAAAAAAAAAAAGGTTTGGAATCTTATGTTGTTGTGTTTGCTTGTCTTGTAAGCGAGCTTTATGTGGAGTGAACAATAGAAGCATGTATTGGCTTTTCAGATTTGCCATTCTTTCCTTGAAGTAATGGCTAATTGGATATAGTATACACAGGGCTGTTCTTTTGAATAGGATTTGTTTTTTTGTTTTTTTGTAGGAGGTATGTATTCTAGGTGTTCTTTCTTGAATCAAACTGGGAGAAGCTTTGGGAACAAACCTTTTTGTTCATTTGCAGTGTTTTCCGGGGCTTATTTTCGTGCTCTTTTGCTTTTGGGGATGGAATCTTTTAAGAGAAAATGCAAGGCTATTTTCAGTGTGAGGAGATTGTTTCATTGTTTTATTTATCTGTTTCTTCTTCTTCTTTTTAGTATTAGCTGAGAAATGAACTAATGGTTTAATTTGGAATCACGCGATGCTTGTACTATGAGAGTGTTTATATATGTTTAGAAATTTGTACATGTGCCATGTTTAGAACTGTGGTGTGAACTGATTTCATGTCAAGGGCATTTGAGTGGTCAAGTTTGTGTCTTTTTTGATGAATGATTATGTGTTCTGTTTGTTTTGATGGATTAAGTACCTGCAGATGTTTCTGAATATTTTTTTTCCCTTTAGCTCCGTCAATAGTTTGTAACAGCCTTGAATTATCCAGAAGATGTATCATATTTCTACATCTATGATTCTTTCCTTTTCTCTTTTTTCCTCTTTTGTTTCTCTAAATGTTCTTCTTTCTTTGTTTGTTTTTTTTTCTTCCAAAAAAGGCACTAGGAAATTATGGTGATGAGAGCTTTCTATCATGGAAGGTTTCTATAAATGCTGAATGTTCTTTTGTATATTTCAAGTTGTTTTGTCGATTCAATTTTGTAGCAAAATATAGGTAATCAGATATGCAAGATCCATGATTCTTTTCAGATACATCGTCTGGCTCTTTTTTTAGAATTTTACCTTGGTTGGTATCTGTGCTCATCATCAGGTGAACAATTAAAATAATTTGATGTCATTGTTCTTTTCCTGCAAATCAATTTGCAACTATTGCACAGTACCCTTTGTATCTTGACCAGGTCACCCTTTTTTATTGCTGTTTATTATAATAAGCTTTGCTTATGTTTTGAGTGAATTATTGGATGGTTCGTTTGCAAGTCTGAAATTGATTTTTTATTTCTTAGAATAATGTTGAAGGCTATCTTCTTTATTTTGCTTTTGTTGGGGAGGGTATGATTCATTTATATCTTATAGTTCTTTTACATTTCTTCTTTTTCGGTGCTTCAACGTTTTTTTACCTCCACTGAAACATTTGAGCATCAAAGTATTGATAGCTGGTGCTAATCATATCTGCGGTGAAACCTGATTTGTAACAGAGCAGAGGTTGTTTTGGATGCTGTGCTAAACCCCCTACAATTATTGCAATAGATGCGTCATCAAAGGGACTGAGAGTTCAAAAACGATCAGTAAAAAAGTCAAGCAAATCGAACAATTTTTGGAGCACTAGTGCTGGTGATATGGAGAATAGTACAATGCATTCCCAAGGAAGCCTTTCATCAATGAGCACATTAACCCAGCAGCTTGATCCCAGTAATGCTGGAAGCACTAGCAACTCTTCTGAATTTGTTAATCGTGGCAAGTTCAAGTCTTTTGCTGGCTAAATATTTTGCTTAAGTTGATTATTGCCTGCTCTGTGTGTAATGTGCACTTCTGCGGAGTTCTCAATTAACATGCCACTTTAGCCTTTTTTTCCACTTGGAACTTGGCTTAATTGTAACAAGGCTACGGGCTGTTACAACCTTTATATAAGTTTTTCTGTTCTGTGTGTGTTCAGGAATTTTGCAAGTCTTTTTCTTCTTTCCTTTCATTTCGCCCTTCTCTTTACCAAGGCATCCTTCAAGTGAAGTATCCCAATAACAGAAGCAGTATTGACTGTAGGTCTTCTTCTCTGGAACCAAACAAGGCAGCAATGGCTTGGAAATAAAAAGACTCAGAACAGGAAGCAAGTTCGAGAGCCTACAATAAGGTGAAATATCTTTCTTTGCATTTGACGCCCCAGTATGTGAAGCACTAATTTGTTGGCATGGAGCCATTTAAATACCGTGATTTTCTCGCAATTCTTCTTAGTTTGGGCGGTACATGCTGCAAGTTAATTATATGAAATTTCAAATACTAACATGAGATTTTCCAAGTTTTGACAGTGGCTTGACTTTCAAATTCTTGGTTAATCACATTTTAGATTGTGTCCTCGTGAGGTCTATCTATAGCAAATGCAACAACACCTTTGTGGAATTTGTCTATCAGACAGCCCTTTCAAGAGGAGTAATTTGTCCAACTACAACCCTCGCAACAACATCCTTGTGGAATTTGTTGTCTGCAATTATGTTATGGCATTCGTATTTGCCTTTTGTCAGCTCATGTTTTCTTTACTCTTTATGTTTTGCAGTTGGAATGCCACCTACGAGAGTCTACTTGGGAGTAACAAGCCGTTTGCTCGACCTGTCCCTCTTGCTGTAAGTCCCTTCCCTCTCAGGTTTCTGCTTTATTGTTTGGAAATCTAGTTCACTATTCCCCATTGCTTATTGGATTCAAATGGCAGGAAATGGTGGATTTTCTTGTTGATGTATGGGAGCAGGAAGGCTTGTATGACTGAATAAGCCCAGAAATTTCAATGAATCCATTTTTATTTGTCTTGATTTTCATACAGTTCCTTGGTGCAAATAGATTTATAGGTGCTTGCCTTTTTCTTTTTTTCTAACCTTTAGGGTTGGACAGACAAAAAACTGTAGTGCATTGTACTTTTACCAGTACCAGTTTTCGTAAAACCTATCAAGGCATCATCATTGTAGCAGCACCCTGGCTTTCCATTGGCGAACTTGGGTCCAATTTATAATATTAGTCTTCATCCTTGAATGGCCACCCTCATCCCTGAGGGCTTGTTTGGATTCCTCAATGTCTCCATTGAAAGTAAATCTGTATGCAAGTTTGCATCAAAACTAAAGCAGCCCTCACTGGAATTGCTTGCCACAGGAAAAACTTGAATTGTTTTTGCACATATCTAAAATGAAGCAAAATGCATGTGCCAGTTGATCTTTGTGGTTAATTTTGTATGATCCCTCTAGTTCCAGGTTTACGACCTGCCATTGTTGTGAGGAGGCTCATCTTAGATAGAGATTATGCGCCTGGTGCCAGATAACCCTAGGAGTGATCCAAGTTTGCATAGTATGGCCTAAAAATTGGGCTGAAGAACGCATCAAACTAAAAAGTTATGATTTTCTGTATTCGATTACTCATTTTATTGAAGAAATCCGAAGCCAGGTGTATGTTTGATAATGCATAAATATATATGTTTTGGAATTGATGCCAAAAAACTTGCAAGTCTTCCTGTAGCACCACCTCATCGAAGACCTGCTAGAAAAGGGCCCTGGCTAAATGGCATATTCCCCTCAGAAAAATACAAGAGGGTGACGATGAGCTCAAGTTAGATGGTGGTGATCGGTGGAGTCGTCTTCCTGTAGGTGGGCAAATGTCAATTGTCAAGTATAGGACAAGGTAAGCCGGCATGCCTTAGTTTCGAAGGGATGCTGTAAGGATTACGATTGCTTGCTTTTTTTAGAGAATAATATAAAAAATTTAGAAACTCAACACTTAATCCCATAAAAATAAAAAATTAAGCAAAAGCTAACAATGGTTAACTTAACCAAGAGAAGAAAGTATAGAATATTTATGGAAGGTTGGAGCCGAGATGTGTACAAGAATAGTCAAATGGAGCCGGTACATGCATTTCCAGATTTGCTGAGTTGGTGAGTCCATATAATTCAAGGATTTTGAGCGTGACAAAAATGTTTTTATATTGGCCTCGTGGATTCCATGGGAATGCATATGACAAAATTCAGAGAAAATTATTGTCAAGTGGACGCTTAAGGAAGGGGCAGGCAGGCGGGGAAGAGAGCGTCAACAAAGCCAGGTGCCTGCTTTTATAGGAAGGTATGGATCTCCTGGCTTAGAGCTTGATTGAAAACGTGGTATAAATTTATTTTTATTGTTTTAATATATTAATATTAAAAATAATTTTTAAAAAATAAAAAAAATTATTTTGACGTATTTATAGGTAAAAAAAATTTTGAATCGTCATCGCTATTATAATTTTAAACACATCCTTAATTAAAAAGACAAAAATAAACCATTTAGTAAGTGGCTCAGTGGTAAGAGCTTGGGACTAAGGGGTTTGCTCTCCTTGTTATCTCAGGTTCGAATCCTGTGGTTGCTAACATGATGGCCACTGGAGGCTTACATGGTCGTTAACTTCAGGCCCGTGGGATTAGTCGAGATACACGCAAGCTGACCCGGACACCCATGTTAATAAAAAAAAAAAGACAGATGATATCCCTCTCGCCTTAAGAACTGTTAATGATTTTTTAATTAAAATAATATTTTTTATTTGATATTAACGTAATAACATGATGACCACATGAGGCTTACATGGTCGTTAACTTCAGGGCCCGTAAGATTAGTCGAGATACGCGCAAACTGGCCCGGACACTCATGTTAATAAAAAAAAAACAGATGATATCCCTCTCGCCTTGAGAACTATTAATGATTTTTTAATTAAAATAATATTTTTTATTTGATATTAACGTAATAAGATTATCGAAAATCATTTAAAAAGTCTCCATGCCCATTCTTGACCTCGACATGAATTCAAATATTCTATAGGAAATGTAATGCCTAAATCATATATTTCAGGGGGTGGACCGTGAGCTCCCCACGCCTCATTGGTTCCTCTCTCACTTATTATATTGTATGAAATTGCAAATTGCTATTTATAAAAAAGAATTATACATGCACAGGAACATGGGATGCTGGAGTTTCAGTTCTGCCATCAAGATGGCCATACCATGTACATAAATAACTCTTCCTTCCCGAAAACCGGTGGACCGATTATCAACGGTTTGTCTTGGCGGTTTATTTTTATTTTTTATAACTCGAGATATCCAGACAAGCTTACGCGCACCACGATTAATCCCCGGATCCACTGAACACCCTGCAAGCCTAGTAGGTAGGTAAGGCACCGCGAGAGTGACAGGCATGCACGTTGAGGCTTGAACCCAGGATGCAGAGACGGGGAAACCCTGTCAAGACCATTGGGCCACAAGCCTACTTTTGATATTTTTTAGTTTTTGTTTCTCTTTCCGGTCATCTTTGGTCGGTTTGATCTGGGTAACATGTCTTTGTATTTTAAATATACCCCCTCGTATTTTTATACAGTTTTTTTCCTATTTATACAATTACTCTTTTTTTAAAAAAAAGAACACCTCTTCCTTATTAGATAATGCACCCACGTTATCATCATCCTTGTCTTCCACCTTCCCCCAACTGTGCGAATAAGTTGGGCATGGAGGTTCTCATCAAGCCTCACAACATGCCTTTGTGTCCAAAAACAATTGGATGGTTGAACCAAAACCCCATGGCACAATTACACAATATTCCCTCCCAGCCAGAAATATTAGTTTGGCATGGAAAATTATAATCTTAGAAATATGGGCTTTGTTTTTTAAAGAAAATTAAAATAAAAAGAATATTTTCATATTCCAGCCAAATGCCTGGGAATTGGATGCCATGACATGGGTGTATAAATAAAAAATGGACCTATTAATTAAGCTAAATATAATAAGCTCAAGTTGGGGGATAATTACAAGCAATTTGGGCTAGGGAGATGTACCAAGTTTGATGAAATGGACTAGATGCACGTACGTGGGACTATTAAATTGTGTGAGTTGGAGACATTAGGAAATTAATTAGCATGTTGGATCATGGCATGTACAAGGAAAATCATGAAGCAAGATCCTCAAGTTGTTCATTATCTTATGAGTTAATTAACCAAGTTGAAGCTTTGGCAGATGAGGATTTAGAGAAAAGAATTAGATAAAACATATATAATACAAAATATTCCACTCGCGCTATGTTGCCTGTTCTAAATTTTTTTTAAGAAAAAAAATTGAAGTATATAGTCTATTTTGATATGTTTTTTTACAAGAAAAAATTCAATGTTTAAATCAGAAGGTTTATCCAGACATTTAATAAAATAAGTTGATAATCATCTATGTAAATAAGAAAATTCATTAACAATAACTAAAAGAAAAACCAAAACAATTGAAAGATGGATATATATTTAGATATTTGATCATGTAAAATAAGATATTTACATATTTGTGTCAACTAAATTTGTTTATTAAAATCAATAAAAGATAATAAAAATACAAACACATGTGAAACTAAGTGAATAAAAAAAAGGAAAAAAAAACATTACACAAGGTCAGACATATTAGAAATATTATTTCAAAATAATTATTTTTTTATAAAATAAAACTTATTTGTTAGAGGGCATAAAAAGATTAAATTGGAGGGTTAAATTGAAAAGAAAAAAAAAACTTTAACAAAAAAAATGAAATCAAAAGAATAAGGGCTAAATTAGAAAAGATAAAACAACATAAATTTTGATTGAAGGATAAAATTGAAAACCAATAAAACTTTAACAAAAGAGCCAAGAAAAAAAATAGAAATCAAAAGAATATAGAGCGAATTGGTAAAAATAATATATAATAAATTGTGATTTAAGGAATAAATTGAAAACATAAATTTTTTTCGAAAAAGACAGGAATTAAATCAAAAAAATAATAAAAAGAACAAACATGCACTTTCTCTGGTAGAGAGAGAAAATACGGAGGAAGAAAAAAGAAACGACTATCGATGACAAACTGCTCATCATTCGCTGTCACGCGTCATACCAGGAGGAAGAGGATGCAGTGGCGCTTCCAATGACACAACGGAAGGCCAGGTTTGACTACCGAGTGGTGTCGCACACGCCGTCCAAAGAGCATGGACGCCACATGCGCGTAACGCATATTGAGCACGCGGTAACAACTTTTTGGAATAAAAAATTTAAAAACTAAACATAAAAATACCAAAACGCCCCTCACAACCCTAGAAATTACAAATAAACCCGTGTGGAATGTCAAAAACACTCTTAAATACATATCCTTTTTTTTTGTCTTTTCTAAGGTCAAACATGTATTTTAACTATAACCTAATAAGGGAAAAACAAAATAAACCCTTGATCAACCACTCTATTCTTTTTTACCTTAAAGGCAAAAAAGTATTTTTACTGTTTTAAAGTTTGTGAAAAGATGAAAACATCTACGATGAACAGATCTAAATTTTATTGATTTTGGGGGTAAAAATATAATTTTATTGTGCAAAAAATTTGGAGAAGACTCGGATACCCCTAAATAATTTTTTAATGACCAATGAATCACTGAAAAAATACTAAATTACCCCCACAATCTAGACCAATATTTTCCCACTCAATGATAAAATAATAATTTTATTATAGCAATCTACAATAAACAGTGCCAGTAAAAACCACTCAGGCTATATATTTTGTTAAATTAGATTTATAATAATGGGTGCCTCGTCACTCAAGTTCCTAGAACTTGCATACCTTGAATGAAGTTTTTTTCAGGAATATAAATTTTATTGATATAAAAAAGCTTATTATATCATGATTAATTGAAGTCATAGCACTATACATTGAAAATAAAATAATAAGAACTTTAGTATCATACGTGTACCATCAATCAAGAGCATATAAAATAAATTTTATCTTAAAGAGAAAACAAAAGTATTATTAGTCTAAGATCTTTTAAGAGGATATAAATTTATTCTCTATCGTGTTATTTAAACAAACTAAAAATACTAAAATTTTTAATTTTAAATAAAAAAATATTTTTTTAAAAAATATCAACGCGACCGCAAGACCCGCATCCCTTCCATGAAAAAGAAATAGTTTACTCATTTGTTGTGGGAGGTTCATATTCTTCTACTCTATTTTAACCTTAATTTCCTGGTCTTTAGTCAAATAAGTATAAATGCTAAGAACTATATGAAAAGGAAGCAAGAGAGGGCTCGATTTTTCAATGATACCCATCATTTAAATCTTGCTCAAGTGGTGTTCATGACTCTCTTTCACTGTGACATAATTTGCCCTAGTCCACAAACCACATTGAAATGTGTTCTTTTCAATCATCACATTGAATTGATTTTTTTTTTTTTTTTTTTGTGATGTTGATTATAACTTTTCGGTTAGGTTGAATGAATTTAAAGTATGTGGGCATGGGGGACTGATTAAAATAAATTCCAAATTATATCTGACAAAGATGGCTGCCTTTTCTCTTTATAATTATTATTCTATGTTATGTGATTATAAATATGTTTGTTTTTATATTTATTTTAAAATAAAATAAATTTTTATTTTTATTTTATATTTTTAGATTGGTCTGATACACTATATTAAAAATAAATTTTAAAAAATAAAAAAAATATTATTTTAATATATTTTTAAATAAAAAATATTTTAAAAACCTACATGAAAGATTTTGATTCATGCAATCAACGGAGAAGTTGAATTACTTGGAATTTGCTTTATTGGTAATGCATGTCAAAGTGTTGTGGCAGTGACAGTCTGCGCTTGGTGCGCGTGGTTTTAAAATAATTAGTTGATCCAACCATAAATAGGAAGAAATTAAGTAGCAAATATTACAGATAATTTATTTACTAGAAATTATCTATGAAAATATAATTTTATATACACACAGTACTCGTAAAATATTTCCGCCTCGTTGTTGAGGGTTATATTTATTTATTCATATTTATTAAACCCGATCTAGAATTGACCCGGTCAAGAAGCTGAGTTCTAGGTTTCATGGGTCAATCCGGGTCAACCCGTAAAAATTAAAAAATATATATTTAAAACTTTAATATTTCATATGAAAAAATTAAGAAAAAATCCATTTAAATATAGACTATATATATTGTAAATAATGAAGTTTAAAAGAATATTTTAAAAAAAAATTTATCTCACATTAAAAAGATACTATGTTAAGCTTTTAAGTTGGAAGTATTTTAAAAAAAAATTATCCTACATTGAAAAAATAACTTTTTTCTTGGGAACATAGATTATATATACTAATGGGTTTCAAATCCCACATTGAAAAAACATAATTTTTTTTTTCTGAACATAGAGTATATATACGAAAGGGTTTCAAATTCCACATTGAAAAGATATTACGTTATCCTTTCAAGTTTAAGTATTTAAACTAAAAAAATTTTTATCCTACATTGAAAAAACATAATTTTTTTTTCTTGAGAACATAGAGTATATATACTAATGGGTTTCAAATTTCACATTGAAAAAACATAACTTTTTTCTTGGGAACATAGAATATATATACGAAAGGGCTTCAAATCCCATATTGAAAAGATATTATGTTATTCCTTTAAGTTGAGGTATTTAAATCAAAATGTTTTTTTATCCCACATTGAAAAAACATAACTTTTTTCTTGGGAACATGGAGTATATATACTAATAGGTTTCAAATTCCACATTTAAAAAAAAACCGGGTCTCGTCCGGGTCACAGGTCGACCAGGTTTTGCCGGGTTGTTGCCCCGGCCAGTCTTTTATTAAACTGGACCGGTCCAGCCACCGAGTCGACCCGTCGAGCCGGGTTTAATAACCAGGTATCTACCATGAATAGAAATAGAAAAATTTTGAAACAAGATCAAGAATTAGAAGGAGAGGATTTCGACTTACCTAACCTATTTTTGAGATCGATGTTTGAGATATATACTGATTCAAAATAAATAGATTCATTTATGTGAGGTACTCCCACGTTTAGGTTGGTTAGGATTAAAATTCTTTGGATTCAAATGAAATCACAATTTCTATTTTTTTAAATCAAGATTTATTTTTAAATCCCATTCTTTATTCATATTTTTATTTCTAGATTTATATAGTGAAAAATTAATTAAATACACAAACAAATCAAACAATAGAATCAAATAACAATTCATACAATGATGTGACAAAATCGATCAATATCATATAAATATTGATAAAACTTTTTAAACCAAAATAACTAAAAGATTAATATGTTAACCACCATGATGATCATGAATCTTGATTAAATTAAACACAAAAAAAATATGCATTGATTATTGTTAGAAAATAATATAAATTATATTTTAAAATCTTATTTAATAGTTTAAATTTTTAGATTGAGAAAGTTATTTGATACAGTATCAGAATCTTGCTAATTAAATAGTCACGAATTCAAATCTCAACATCCTCATTTTCTTAATTAATTACACAAGGTAGCATAGACCTATACAAGTTTCAAACTCAAAAAGTGAAAGCCTTCACTTAAGGGAGTGTGATAAAAAATAATATAAATCATATAGTTTTTAGGTTGATATGATTTTTGGACAATTACCTTATTTCTTTTATAAAACAAGATTTAAACTGACCACAAAATTCCAGTTCAAGCTTTGTTTCTAAATAAGTTTTAGAATATTTTAAGAATAACTATCGATACTTATTTCACATGAAAAAATAAACCAAAAAAAAATAAGAAAAATATTGAAGTATAGAGATTGAAATATTATTATCAATTTTGGTAGGTATTATTTTCTATCATCTATATTTTTTTAAGATGGATTAATAAAGTAAAAAGTAAAAACCTTCCTTGTCTCTTCTTCTCCATGTTATTATTATTCAAATATTTCAATATTCTATTTTATTGAATGTATTTCCAAAAATAGAACTCTCCATTTCAACATCTCATCTCAAACATGCCCACAAACATTATTATCCAAACAATCCTAAATAAATAAAAATTAAAAAAAGAAAAAGAAAAAGCAAAACCACCATGTGGTATCTTGTATTCAATGCATCACAAAGTGGTAATAGAATATTAACATAACAAAGCAACCCTACCTTCTCTGTGCAAATACATTGCATGTGAGTTGTACTAGGGTGTATTGTCATGTACCAAGACCCATAAACTCTTTGTAATAAAATCCTTTCATTAGCTACACACACCTTATTCATTCATTTCTTTCCCTTTTATCTTCTTTCTCTCTCTTTTTTCCCTATCTAATAGGGTTTCCATGTCCTTTTAGCTCAAATCTCTCTCATGAATTCTTGTTTTGAAGATACTTACAGTTTTTTGTTGGTGATCATCTTTGTGGGTTCTCTCTTTTTTGCTCTCTTTGGAGGGTTTTTTGGTGGATTTTACCTCTCAGGGTTTTTTGAGCTGTACCTATGTCTAAGGTCTTTGAATTTGCTGGTAAGTAATCTACCATTTGCTTTTATTTTCTGAAATTTCTTGTTTTGTTCTCGTATCTGATATGTTGTATAGTTAGCTTCTTCTTTTTTGATAATTTCGTGGGGAATTTGATGTAAAGGCTGAAGCTTTGAGATCACTTTGCTTTTGATCACAGGGAATCATTTATATAGTTCAGGCATAAAAGTTTTTTTTAGGATTATTTTGTTGTTGTTGACCATACAGGTTTTATTGAAATTTGAAATGGGAGAGGTGGTTCATGTTTTGGTCTGGGGCACATGGACTGTTAGAGCTTATTTTTCGAGGTTTTTTAAAGTTATAGACTTTCTAGACTTGGTTTACTAGGATGTGTGCTATGTTTGAAGTTAGATCTTGAACGTCAAGGATTCTTGTTGTGGTAAAATATATCTTTTGGAGTTTAATTTAATTTTTGTTTTTTAGCTGTAGATCAGGTATGTGATGTGTTTTGTCATGAGAGAAATTGTTCTTTGAGATTTGATGATGCTATCTATTGGTGGATCTATAGTTGTAATTCAATGTGACTTAAACTGTTTGTTCTTGTTTTAGGCACATGAGCAGATGAAATTTTGTAATTATTTATTACTGAATTTTAGATCGGGATTTGACCTTTTCATACAGTTTAATAGTGGAAAAGGATGGAATCTTTTAGATCTTAATCGATGAATAATTGTTGATTGGAATTTGTATGTTAGATCCAGATTGGAAAGCTTTATTGGAGATAGATGCATGTTGTTGTTTGACCAAGAATCATTTTGTCACTGTTATAAACTTGCCTTGTTTGTTTGATTATTTGTCACTTTCAGTTTCATTTGTCTTGAAACACATAAAAGGTCTTGGTCTTTAGCTGTAAAAGGAATCAATTATCAACTTGAACACTTGTGCTTATGGGTTGTGGAGAATTCTGATTACAGTAAATTTATTGTATTTCTTCAATATGTACTAGCTGGATTTACTTTATTAATTGAAGTTATTGATTTTGGTTTTCCAGGAGAAAATGATTTTTGTCCTGGGGGGCCAATATACACTAACCCCAAGGAGCCGAGCCTCTTCTTGTCCCTTGGTCTTCCTGTGGACGTGTACTTTCCTTCACGCAAGAGGTCTCGCATCAGTGCTCCATTTGTCTTTTCTGAGGAGAGATTTGAGCAGAAGAAGCAAGCTTCTATTGAAGTTTTGCCAGATGAATGCCTCTTCGAAATCTTCAGACGTTTGCCCGGGGGTGAAGAGAGAAGTGCCTGTGCCTGTGTTTCAAAGCGTTGGCTTTTTCTTCTAAGCAGTATATGTAGGGATGAACTTTGCAGCCAGAATAGATCAGCTGTAAAGAACACTGAGGTGAAAAGCAAGATTGAGGATGAGGAAATTGAAGGTGATGGATGCTTGTCCAGGAGCTTGGAGGGGAAAAAGGCCACAGATATTAGACTTGCTGCTATTGCTGTTGGAACTGCTAATTGTGGAGGATTGGGCAAGCTTTTTATCCGTGGAAGCAATTCTAGTCGAGGAGTGACAAAGGTTGGCCTCAGAGCTATTGCCCGCGGATGCCCTTCTCTGAAGGTTCTTTCCCTGTGGAATTTGCCTTCTGTCGGGGATGAAGGTTTATCAGAGATTGCCAATGGCTGTCACATGCTGGAGAAGCTAGATCTTTCCCAATGCCCCGCAATTACTGACAAGGGTTTGCTTGCAATTGCAAAAAACTGCATCAATCTGACTGATATAGTGTTAGAATCTTGCTCAAACATTGGCAATGAAGGTCTGCAGGCTGTTGGCCAGTATTGCACCAATCTAAAGTCCATTTCAATCACAAACTGCCCAGGTGTTGGGGATCAAGGAATTGCAGCCCTCGTATCATCTGCCTCAAATGTTTTGACAAAGCTGAAGCTCCAATCACTGAACATTACTGATGTGTCCCTGGCTGTTGTTGGACACTATGGCAAGGCGGTTACCGATCTTGTTCTGACAAGCCTCCCAAATGTCAGTGAGAGGGGCTTCTGGGTCATGGGTAATGGCCAAGGGTTGCATAAGTTGAAGTCCTTGACAGTTACATCCTGTCTGGGAGTGACAGATATTGGACTTGAAGCTGTGGGAAAGGGTTGCCCAAATTTGAAACAGTTCTGCCTCCACAAATGTGCTTTCTTATCTGACAATGGACTAGTCTCATTTGCAAAAGCAGCAGAGACACTGGAGAGCCTGCAATTAGAGGAGTGCCACAGGATCACCCAGTTTGGGTTTTTTGGTTCCCTTTTGAACTGTGGTGCAAATCTGAAGGCTATTTCTTTGGTGAACTGCTTCGGGATTAGGGACCTAAAGCTGGATTTGCCTGAGCTGTCTCCTTGCAATTCCCTACGATCATTGTCTATCCGCAACTGCCCTGGTTTTGGTGATGGTAGCCTGGCGTTGTTGGGTAACTTGTGCCCACAACTGCGGAATGTGGAATTGAGCGGGCTTCAGGGAGTTACTGATGCTGGGTTTCTCTCAGTACTTGAGAACTGTGAGGCTGGTCTGGTGAAGGTTAACCTTAGTGGGTGTATCAATTTGTCTGACAAAGTGGTGTCGGTGATGACTGAGCAGCATGGTTGGACTCTTGAGATGTTGAATCTTGATGGATGTAGGAGGATAACTGATGCAAGTTTGGTGGCAATAGCAGAGAATTGCTTCTTGCTATATGACCTTGATGTCTCCAAGTGTGCAACCACCGATTCTGGGATTGCAGCCATGGCACGCTCAAAACAGCTCTGTCTGCAAGTCCTTTCTGTGTCAGGTTGCTCTATGATATCAGACAAGAGCTTACCTGCCCTTGTAAAATTGGGTCAGACCCTCTTGGGGTTGAATCTCCAGCACTGCAATGCTATCAGCAGCAGCACTGTTGATCTACTTGTGGAGAGGTTATGGAGGTGTGATATTCTTTTGTAAGTGGGCAAAGGATGAAACTTGTTCCAAGATTAGGGCAGTGGATGTAAAGTCCGGGGGTTCAAAGTAAGCAGGAAGCCTCATATAATAGTCAGCTTTTGTGAGTAGCAGCAGCTTCGTTAGTTTTTTGGGTCCATCAGCTATGGGTCTTTCCATTTCCACTTGCACTTGGGTTCCTTTTTCCTGGGAACGAGGCCATTCTCTCTTTTTTTCTCAGGCTTCCATTCACTGGAGATCTGTTAGAAGTATTTTAGCTCCCCTCCCAATATTGGAGTGCTACTTTCTTCACGGCCACCGTTCCCTGAGAATACAGTTGCCAGGTTCTGGTTCTAGGTTTTCTTTTTTTGTTTCAGGGTGTTATCACTTGGTGTTTTAAGTTCAGCCCCATTCACTCACGCTTGGCTGAAGCTTTTCGTGAAGTACCAGTGTCAATTCTGTCCATTATCAGGTTTTCAGTCCATTTGTTTTTGTAATCATGTTTTTGAACATGGTGGTTGGTTCGCTGTTTTCCTCAAAGGGTAGGTTACTACTACTAGTCAGTCGTTACGGTTGCTTTTGGCAGTTCAACTTTTCGGTCTGTTTGGCGAGGGTTTTGGCCGTGGCAACAAGTTATACAGTCTGCCACGATAACCTCCTCTTTCTAGAGGGGTTTTTTTTTTTCCAAGCCCTTGTTTTTTACAGGCTCCATTTCTTCACGAACTGTATCATGCAACCTTTTTATCATGTAATGAAATAGGCATCTACCCTTTGTGATGTATGTTTTTATCTTAGCGGAATGCTTATAAATAAAACCTGTGTATTTCTTTATTATAATTCTACTTGCATGTTTCCATCCCATGATGGTTTTTGTTTTGATGATCAAAGGAAGTCATTGCCCAAGTATTACTATGGAATCCTAAATTTTCTTTTCTCAACGTTTTTGCGTCTGAAAATTGTATCATCTGCTTCTGGTATTATCAAGGTCATGCCATGTTTAATGAGAGCTTGATTCTAATTTCATATATATATATATATATATATATATATATGTGAGGCATGGTGCTTTCTGTGGGGGCACATGTTGCTTGACTACAAATTTGGTTTTGATTTGTTAGGTGTGACATCAAGCTGAGTTGTGTTCAATGCATCTAGCAAGTGAACTGAATTTGCTCACCTCTGTTTTTTTTTTTTCCTGATCTGTGGTTCTGGACGTTTATAGGAAGCTTCATAGTTGTCGTTGTCCCTGTATAATGGTTGGGAAAAGTTTCAGGAAATTTAAGTTCTTAGCTGAAATTGTTGACAAGATTATCTGTTTTACCAAAACTATGAGAACTGGTCACACAGATTAAAATAATCAAACAGATTCAACAATTCTCTGAACCATGCATTCAACTTCCATTGATTTGAAGCCATAGCTCTGGATGATATCTCCTAGCTCCAATCGATGATCATGTTCAAGTATATGGACTCTAATCAAGAATGGACGTGAGAAATCTAGAGTGGTTTGCTATCAATACAATTAAGTTCACATAATCTCATGGATGATCATGGCGAGATGTGAAACACGCAACATAATTTCAAGAAGCAGTTCATGTAAAAATCTTTTAGTGGTTAGCAGAAGAATCTGATAAAGTGAGAAACCGATCTTGTTGTCTACCACTCTTCCACCATCTCATTACTGGTTTTTTGACTTTAGATTCTCTTCTTTTTTTATCTTTTTTTTGGGTTTGGTTAACTGTTCAAGTTCTCAAATCAATCACAAAGAATCCATTAAAATAATAAAGTAGTGTTATTTTCAAAAGATCCCATCATCAATCACAAGATATCTCGTGTCCCCAAGCACCACCCATGGTGAAATTGGCCTTCACAAATCCCACCATGGAATTTGGATTCGACAAATCTTATCACTTGAGAAGAAGAGGCTTTGAACTGGGCCCTCCAAGTTTGATAGGCCTTCCATTCCAAGTATTTTTGGTTCAGCTTTCTTGTTTCATAATTAAATGCATTTTCAACTGGGTTTTAAGTAGTTCATTCATACATGGATTGGTGCATTCACAAGAAATCATGTATTAAGAAGTGAAAGATTTAGATTTGGCTTAAAAATAGAAAATTATTGATTTTGGACATTAGCAAATTAATAAAAAAAAAATAGATCAAATTCAAGTTTAACCGTGCACGAAAACATTGTCCATATACTCATAGTTCATTGTTCATTCACTGTGTATAAATCTTAAATTTTTATATTCTAGTCCATTTAATTTGTATAGATTTGATAATTGAATTTATTTTTCTTTTCAATTAATGAGAAATTTTATAAAATAGAATTTTAGATTTTTGTTAAAAAAAAGAGTAAGAAATTAAGGATCAAAATTGATAAAAAAAAAAAAAACAGAGCCCTTTTTCATAAAAGACTTATAAAAATCCAATTTAATCTCCCAAGTTTCTATGTTTGCATATTTCATCCTCGTTCTTTTAGGTTATTACACTTTGGTTTTATTTTTGTTTCACATTCAGTTTTTAGAGGTTGAGGAAAAAGAGAGAAATTTTTCAAGTTTTATTTTTTGAAGATTGAGAAAAAAAAAAGAAAGTCATCGAAAATTTTAAAAAGAGAAAAGCTTTCCGATGGCCATATCCTAGCCACCAAAAACTTTAATTTTGATGTCTATATATTCAAGTTTAAGAGAGAAAAACTCAATGGATGTTGTTTCTACTTTAATGGTGCTAGAAAAGTAGATCGGGTCTTAATTTTTATTTTATTTTATATGATTTTTAATTTTTAAACTGATTAAAATATAATTTGTTGTTATAGGTGGGTTATTAGAGGTCAATAGAATGTTTTTTTTTTTTTTTTTATGTTTTTAAGTGAAAATGATTGAAATTTAAGTTTTGAGATCCAAAAATATAATCCATATTTTTCCCTTCTAAACAAAAAAAAAGAGTAGATACGGGCCTCGACTTCCAAGCCTAGACATGCCTAATTTTGTATTTGTGAGCCAAACACACATGCTCATTCTTTCAGCCCCGCCACACATGCCCCTTCTTTTTATAATAGCCCTTCAACTATTTTTGTTAGATTTTTTTTTATTTAACAATAAGATTCTCATTAAATAAATTTATAAAAATGATATTCAAATAATATTAGCATTTTTTATGATAATATTAAAAATTATTTTTTGACTAATTTTATATGAATCTAATAATATATAATTTCCTAAAATATTTACTCATGAATATTCAATGAGAATGAAATATTAGTTTTTTTATTATAAAATATTCATATAATTTTTCATAAATTTATTATTTTTATGTTTTTTAATACATTCATGTCAAAATTATCAATTAATGTTTTTTTAATTAAAACTTGTTTTTAATATTATAATGAATTTTTATTTAAAAACAATAAAAAAGACATTTTTAGTCAATAAAAAAAAAAAGAGAAAAGGCACACATAAATAAGGGAAGGGGGTTTGATTAAAATAATTCATTTTTACTCTTTATTTCAAACCATTATTTTTTTTTAATTGTCTTTAGTTTTTATGCAATAAACCACATAGCTAAAAGAGATGTGTTTTTTTTTAAAGAAAAATACATTAATAAGAAAAATGGGAATTTAGACTAAAAAAATCACATTTTTTCTATAAAATCTAAACCATTATTTTTCATGTGAAAACCCATTTTTATTTTCATATAATTAAATATAAAAACAATTAACAAGCTCTTTTTATATAATTTATTGATTCATATATTTTTCAATTCATTTTATTAAACTCATGCATCAAATTCCCAATTCTTGATTAGATTTCTCTAAGATACGAACACATGTATATTCTTTTCTTGCGTATAAAATTAATTTGAAATTCTGATGGGTTACGAACAAATTGTTCCTCAAGACAACAAGCATCTGCATGTAGGAAAATGGTACACGAACAGAATTAAAAGCAGAGCACTTCAATTCATATGCTTATGAAGATTCTTACAATGCACCCATGTTCTTGAGACCAAGGACAACCCCAACACCAATTATGTGGCCAACAGCCCCACACGCCAAGGTATCAGCAAGAGTGAACCCAGCTAGATCACCAGTTTGTAAGCCTGAGTCCCTCACCTCGAGCTTCAATCCTGCTGTAGCCTTCCTGTTTGCTGATGGAGCTAGCCCAAATCTTCCAGCAAATAGCATGAGGCTTGTGCTTGTCACCATTATCTGACAAAATGGGATTGCGTAAGCTCATGAGTCCATTTTCCTGTCCCGCCATTTCTATGAACAGAGAGAACATTCATCTTTAAAAGAAAGACGTTCGATTTCCTTCAAGAAATCAGATACATGGACCAGTAAGATTGTTACCAAATTTGTGGGTGAACCGATGAAATCCATACGAGCACCTAGAGCTCCATTTCCCTTTCGCCTCACTGGTTGAACAGCTGCCTGCGTGATGTCCAAAATATTTCAGATTTTGATCAGTGTATATACATGTTCAAGAGAAGTTCAACTTAATTAACCCAAAAAAAGAAAAAAAAAACAGTAAATAAACAGAAGAAAGAACTCTTATTAGCAACACTAACCAGGGATTTTACAGGGACGGCTGAGGGTCTTAGGCCATTGAATCTTGGGAGGGTATTAGCAGTCATCATGGCGGCGGCTGCCATTTTGCTTCTTTGAATGCGCAAAAAATGACCAGAGAAAGCCACTCTCTCTTCTCTTATAATTCTTCATAATACAACTTGGGATCCTAAAGACCATGCATGCCCACTTGAGAAATCTGTGGCTTAAGAATCTTCGAATTGGATAAACTTGGATACAGGTAGCTGACTTGGCATTATGCCATAGGACTGCCCAGTTGGATAAGGTTTTTTTTGCTGAGATTGTTTGCAAGATCTGTCTACCCAAACTATGAAAATTAAATTAAGAAAGGAAGTTAAAAATATATAAGCAAAGTTTACAAAAATCATGAGAAAGTGAAGAAGAAAATGATGAATGTCTGAATTCTAGTCACCTTAGTGGTAATATCCTAATTTGATGGATAAAATAGGGAACTAATCCCTGATTAACGTTGCGGTAATCAACACACATCCTCCAAGTCCCCGTCTTTCTTCTTCTTGACCAACACTGTACAAGACGAGAAAGGGCTACGCTAGATTGAATTATATACCAGTATCCAGCATTTCTTGAGCCAATTTCTCGATGACATCTTTCTGAGTATGTGGATAACGATAAAGCTTAATATTAACTAGCTCAGCTCCTTACTGGAGCACAATTCTATGACCATGGCTATGAGAGGGAGGTAATTCCTGAGGTTCTGAAGACATATCACCAAATTCTTCCAATACAGCTTACAATTCCTGCTATTTCTACTGTCAACTCCGTTTCATGCAACTCAATATTTTCTTTCGAAGGATTCAACAAATTAGTTAATTGCAACCAATTTAACTCTTGGCGATGGAAAAGTAGTGTATCGACCTCCTCCTCAACTCCAACGCCTGATATTTTGCGTTGGCCTCCCCTTCAATTCTATCTGTTTACCCTTCCACCAAAACTTCATCCAGAGTCTTTTGAAATTCCACCCCAGATTATATAACCATTCTATTCCCAGGATCATGTCATAAACCCCAAGTTGCAATACAAATGCTCTTGTATTGAAGGTATTCTATTGCATTTTCTATTCAAAATTATCACATAAGTTCACAAATAATCTCAGCTCCATCTGCAGCCTTAACATTCACAGGCTTGATTTTAACTCACTGGTACTATCCACCAAAATATTCATTCTGCTTTTTTTCCTTCTCACTTCTAACCTTCACTGTTCGATATTGAGCCCCGCCAAATCTCTAGCATTTAGTGATATCTGACATAGCTCCCCAGAATATTCTTCTAGCACCACATCAGTGAAATCTGCTAAAGATAGCTCTTGATCCCCTCTTTCTTCCTCTGTTTCCTCCACCTCTAGCATAAACATCAGTCTGTTTTATAATTTATGACCAGGGGAATTATGATCATGCATTGGATTCCAGCCATTAACATTCCCAAATTCTATCAACATGGTAAATTCTGGATCATATTTTGGGCTGCATCTTGTAACTATGCAATCAATGACAGTAGCAATGGTGCTACTGCTGTTACTAGCAAGTTTTGGGCTCATTACTTCCTCTTGACCTCGCCCCGTGGTGAAGCTAACGCGCTTTGGGCTTAGGGTTTATAGACTGGTGATGAATGTAGTTTGGTGGTGAAGCCATTCTCCATCTCTCACTTTACTCTCTTCTCCCAGTCGGCTGTCTTCCTTCAGAATTTTCCTCTCCAAGTAACCTCGATCTTGGTGCTTTTGCAACCCACAGTTGGTAGTGTAATATATATATATATATATATATATAGAGAGAGAGAGAGAGAGATAAAATGATTGTAAAAAAACCACAATCAAGAAACAGAACGGGCTCACAGTTCACACCACCAAATTCACCTTAACAAAATCCAATTGTGCACATATAAGAGGTTCGAAGGGACAGTACAGAAGAGCATGGCCTATCTAACAGCAGACTTCTCCAAAATTTTGCTAAATATTTTCAATACAGCATGCAAATAAGAAATAACATGTAAAACTAGAATAACTTTTGCAAGTGACAACATACGATACTGCAAGAATGTAGAACCCTAACGAAAAGACCAGCAACCTGAAATCATGCACACAACAATCAATGCTGCTGACTAGGGACAAACACAACATCACAATCTATCATGCAAAATCCTTCACGCCTTCATTGTCCAATAATCCCGGTCTTCCACCTTTTTTTTTTTATTTACGCACATGGATTTGAGGGCTTTTCATACAGCATTCTATTCCTGTTTTTTTTTTGGTCAAACTGCCAAAGCTATGGGACCTTTCATCAACGTGGCAGCTTCCTCTTGAACCACCACCTCCTCTTTTGGGGGCAGAAATTCACTTGCCTCGTTCTTCGAAACAGCTTCCTGCTCTTGGTTAGCAGATACACCTTCATTTGTTTGATCAGATAACGTGGTATTTTCCTCATTTGATGCTTTAGGCAATTTGCCTTTTTCATCATTTGCATATAAGTTGATCTTTTCAGAAGGCAATTTGGGGAGGGATTTCCTCTGCGGTTTCTTAGGATGGGCAGGAGAAAGTCCTCTGATAGGAATCTTAGAAGATATTTTCTCATCCAAACTTAGACGACCTGATCGATTGCTCTGGCTATTATTTCCTTCAGAGTCCGCGGGGGATGGGCTCTTCTTTCTACCTAGCTTGGGAGATTTCGCTCTTGTTGTGGGTATCTGCATCAAAGTAACAACATCAAGGCCAATGCAATTTCACTTGGATAACAGTCCTGCCGGATATATCAAGAACAAGATCACTAAAAGACCAAAGCAGCCACATAGGAGGCAGAAATTGTCAAATAATATCATCTGAATCCAATGGTAGTGCACCCATTGGAAAATGCAAAAGTAAACTTCTACAGGACTTTAAACACAGAGCCGTTCATGTACAGTTAACTAGGATGAATACAATAACAAGGATCTCGATAGCATTAGCGGGCTTCCCTGAAAAATCTTCCCAAGTATAACCTCTTAACTGAGTTTTGGTCACGAGGAGATTCAACAGAAGAGATCTTGACAAAAGAAGAATAAAGATTGTCATGACGTGGCCTTTAACATTGGTAAACAATAGTGTTGTCCAACATAATCTGGCACAAACAGTAGCTCCACCAGGGAATACTATAATATCACTGGTGCATCTAAATGGTGAGACCCTAATAGTATTCCACAATGCAAGTTTTGTTGCCAAATTTCAAAGAGTGACATGGTAAAAACCTGCAGAGTGCAGGTACTAAGGAGTAAGCAAACAATCATTGGTACAACTCCCAACACTAGTTGCAACAAAAGGCCAAATGTTACAAGCATGGACCATGGAACAACTGAAACACTAACCAAGCAAGGATGCAAATGGCAGCAAGATAATCGTGTCATTAGATGGATATAATATACAAAGACAAAAGCACAAATGATAAGAAAATAATGATCCATGATAGTAACTTGATATGGTTACTTCAATTCAAACAATCAAGTTCTAAATAAAATCAGAGACAGATAAAAAACTGAGATCCGAAAAACAGAAAACAACACAACCCAAAATAATTGGCAATGGGATGCAATTGAAGGGACTAGTGGAGTGCAGAAATGTATTCAAGAAATGCTCAGATAGCAATTTGCAACTGGAGCATCCTATAACCCAGTCTATTTTGCATTCCCAAAAACTGCAGTGAATACACATTGACCCAAATCTTGTATGAAAGCAAAACAAAACAAAAATGCAAGAATGCAAGAGACAAACAAGCATGCCCTAGTAATAAAAAAACACATGGTTACCTTCTTTAGCTCCACCTTCAGTGGTGCAGGCTCCTGATAAAAGCTGGGCATAGGGGTTGCTTTAAAAGCCAGACTTTTCCTAAACAACTTAATCTCAGCTTCTTGGGTTTCCTGTGAGAGAACTGAATGATTGCCATGACGAGAAACAAATTCAAATAGAAATTACAGTCCATAGAAATCATAAACATTTCTGTACCTTGGACTTAGCTTGCAAGGTACTCTTTTCCACTTCCTTTGCATGAATCTTTTCCTCAAGCTTAGTGTAGAACTGAACAACATAACATTAAAGATATTATGTTTGCACCATAATTGCTGCAGGGAAGCTTAAATGAAGAAAAAAGAAGGTTCAAGTGCAAAACTAACCTCCTTTCTTTTCTCAGCTCGTTCATCACACTTAAAGCTGAAACCATAATTCGGAAGTGTACCAAACTTGCGAGATTTGGCATCTTCTGCAGTGGGACTTCTACAATGAAATTAAGGAAAAACATGTGCACTCCACAGATAAGGGTAGCCTATGGACATAAAGCTGAAGATCACACTAGTTCTGCTCGGAAAAAGAAACGACATTCAAAGAAAAAAGGATACAAAGTAGATTCTGTTTCTCCTTCAGCTTTCACAACAGGCCCTTTCTTCAAAGGTTTCGCCTTCTCCCTGTATATAGCAAAATCACCATTAACAAATGGCTCGAGAAACAAGCATTGTGGATATATGTGATATAAAAATTCAGACAGACACATTCTGGATCAAATTTAACCAGTTAACAATTAGTAATGACTGACATGCAAGTCCAGGGCATTAAGGTAAAAAAAGAATAAGAAAAAAAAAATGTGACAAATAAAAAAAATACAAGCAATACATACACAAGGCCAGCAGACAGCACTGCATCAGACTTCCCAAATTGCTGTAGCAGACAAGAGCAGAAAAATGATTAGCAAATGTGAAGATAATGACCAACACGTGGTCCGAAGGCAAAAAGCATTGTCGACCATACCTTGGATGCCTGACCCTGCCTCTCGTTGAATGAGTTACTTTTCAAAGGCTGTTTCAATTGTGAATTTACAGCAACAGAGCCATTTGAAACAGCAGTTCGAGCCACAGCATCTCTTCCATCCTTACCCTTCACCTGAGTGGCTGACACATTTTTTGGGTTTGAGGGCTTTGCATTGCCACTCTTTCCTGAACCCTTCTGTGATCTAGCTTTCTCTGAATTATCAGCATCTTTCACTTTGGCTTCTCCTTCCTATGTGATAAAAACACCAAGTCTAAATCAGGCTTAGTTTTAGCCGTTGTACAAAACACACAGAGCCAAACATCTCCATACCTTAGAAACAGAAAATCCATTGATTCCCACATATACCTTTAATTCACCCTCGACTTCCCTGGTGGACAGATTATCGTTAGTACAATCATCAACCTCAAAAGTGTTTCCCATGCTCCCACTTAAATTATTCGAAACAACACCATCCTCTCCGGCAGCAGCACTTTGCTCATGAACACCATTTTGATGGACAGTCTCAAGCCCATCATCAGGGAAAAGATGATAATCAGAATCCATCACACTCTGCAAGGAAGAATAGTTAAATAAATAAAACAAACTTAAGCAACTAAAAGATGATTAGACAAAACACAAAGCATACACTGAGCACTAACAATTAGACTGCAAAAACTGTTTCTCCGTTTCCATATAATAACCGAGTCATAATTACAAACCCAAAGCTATTAAACATCGAAAACAATCCTCAATCTCACCCTCCTTCGTTGTCTACACAGAAACAAGCCCCTCACAAATTTCATTGTGCTTCAAAACCCAAAATTGCACTCATTAACCAGCACAATTTCCAGAAAAATGTCTAACAAACTGTGTTTACAAAACACTAGATTACAAAGAAAAAGGATGGCTAAGTAACCTAGTTAACTCAATTCAATCTATAACAATTTAACTAATCCCAACCATTTTTCCCTCCCTCACTTTCTCGGCAACCAAACAAGACTTAAACAAATGAATTTCTAATCCTCAAGAAAATCAGAATCAAATCAGTACAAAATCCAATATTGCTCAAAAAATTAGTTAAAAGAATGTCAGCATTTCCAAGTCTCAAATCCCTCCTTTTAACACTGATCTGCTCATAGCCAAAAAAAAAACAAGCAAACAAAAACCAACACTCCGTTAAGTACCAAACAAGTTCACTAACCACTCAAATCTAACTCTACAGTGAGAGAGAGAAAGACCACCATGAAAAAGTTTTCTCAGCAACCAAACAGAAAAAAAACAACAAAACTCCCGATAACTTCCTTACCTCGAAACGCGTGCAGCGAAAATCAAAACTTCATCAATCAAGTAGAAGACAGTGACAGATTTATCAATGGCTATGAAGGATCTGAGATAAGACCGGGCACAGTGAACCGCAGGATCCGACCCGAAAGAGTAAGATCGATCTCTGTTCGGATTATTATTCTCTAAAAATAAAAATAAAATTATTTTGTAGTGTATTTTTTATGTTTTAGGATTCCAAAGGCTGAAGACTCCAATCCATTTTATTTCCTTCCTTCAGGTCATTCACTCTACACCCACGCTGTATGCTTAAAAGAGAGGGGAAGGAGGTATGGTGTATACGTATAATTATACGGTTATAGAAGAGTAAGTAGATAAGGATATACGGATATCTTAAGTAACTGATTAATAATTAGTGGACAATTAACAGTTGCTAATGGAGTGGTCCTACTTAGGATGAAATTTATTAACCACTTTTTATTTTTATTTTATTTGTGATTATTGGGTATTGTTTTTTTTATTATGAAATGGGAAAGATATATGGGGAGTGGTGACTGGTGAGTGTATTTTTGTCCTCCTATTTGTCTATACATGCACTTTTTTTAAATTTCAAATTGGATCTTATTATAAAAAAAATTAATTTCATCCATCGGGGATAGTGGGATGGTGTTGTACCTTTAATTCTTTCAATCATCAAATTTCAAATACTGTGGTTAATTTTATTTTACTAATTATAATATTTTTTTAATTTTAAGTTTTAATTATTTGTGTAAACGTGTAAATAAATATAAATGAGAACGTGGTTGTTTGTTTTTGTTTTATTTTTTTTTATTTTAAATTAATATTTTTTTTGGTGTTATCAGATTATTTTAATATGCTAATGTCAAAAATAATTTTTAAAAAATAAAAAAAATATTATTTTAATGTATTTCATAGTGAAAAGTATTTTGAAAAACAATCATAACCACACTTCTAAACACGCTTATTATATATAATGATGGTATGTGATAGGTTTTTCAAATGATTCATGTTTATTTTACTGCAATTAAAAAAATATTTTATTGATGTTGTTATAATATTTTAAAATTGATTAAAATTTGAAAATTTCATCTCAGTCAAAATAACCTAAAAGTAAATCTTCATACTAATTTACCAATTGAAAATCATAAAAATATATGGTGATTTTATATATATAATTTGACACTGATAATTTTTTAATATTTGATTATTAGTGCTCGATTAACCTAAAAAGAGTACCATTCTAGCCGGTTAGGTTTCCATGGAATTTGTAAATTGATTTTTTGAGACTCTTTTACGTTAAGTAAGGTTTATTGATCTTAAATAAAATTAAGTTGCAAATTCCGTAGATTTTTTTTAATATGCATTAATTGTGGAAATTTATAAATTAAATTTTGATAAATGGATTGAATTATGCTTTAAATCTAGAGAAGATGTGACTAGACATGATAACTTGGCTGTAAAATTTTTTGAGGGTACATGAAACAGCCTGAACAAAAGTTCTATTGTCTCTTTTACAGCCAAATCATCTCCTTCCTGCATTTATTCCTCATTGTGCTAGTATCATCTTTGTGTCAAAATTAAATGTTTCAATATTATTTTTAAATTTTTTTTATTACCGTGAGTGTTAAGGCTAGCTTGCATGCACCTCGATTAATTTTACGGGTCCTGAAAATAATAAATATGTAAGCCTCTGGTGGTCATAAGGGGACTCAAACTCGTGATCATTAAAAAGTAAACATAAAACCTGATCAATTGAATTATCCCTTAGAATTATTATTTTTATCTTGCTTATTTTACTCGGTGTTATTGAATCTATTTTGATTTGATGAGTTAATTCGAAATATAATCGTAGCTAGATAAAAAAAAATAAGATGAGAATTGACTATGTAAAACTCAAATAATTTAGATAGTTAGCTCGTAACTAGATCAATTCAGTCAAAATTCATGTTAATTTTTTAAAAAAATTATTGAAATGATTTCATTTTAAATCCTTCATTTCGAGGCATCAATGGAACTGAGTTTAGTAACTTCGATTTTATTCCAAGTGAGTGTTCTTTTTAAATATACCTTTCTACTAGTGTTGTATAACTACAATTAAATGCAAAGTCCTTTGTGATAAGAAGGAGAAGGGCCAAACACACCATGTTACCATGCTAGTTTGAAACTTGAATTTCAGTGGGACGGTTGGGTATTTAAAGAAGGGGAAAAAAGGGGAGGTTAGGCAAACAAATTGGACCCAACATAAAAATTAACATGTCCTTAATGTAATTCAAAGAGAGAGGTACTCACAAATTACAGGATGGAAACTTTATGGATTTGTAACTGTGATAATGGTTGTAATTTAAAATATTTTTTGTTTAAAAATATATTAAAATAATATATATTTTTATTTTTTTAAAATCATTTTTAATATTAGCCATCAAAACAATATAAAAATATAAAAAAAATTCAAAATTTTTTGGAACGCGATTTGCACCGCGTTTCCAAACAGGATCGATAGCTTTCTTGATTTTCAATGGCATGAATGTTTGTTTTTGTGTTTTAAAAATGTTTTTTGAAAAAAAATGATTTTTTTTGTCTTCTTTAAATGATTTTTTTGTGTTTTCTGATTATTTTGATGTGTTAATGTTCGAAATGATCTAAAAAAACAAAAAAATGTTATTTTAAAGTATTTCTGAGTCAAAAACACTCTAAAAAATAATCATAATCATACTTCCAAATACCCTGTAATCTAGTCACAGTTGCATAGATAATTAGATGAGAAGAAAAGGTTGGTGGTCAAATTTAAAGAAATTGGGCTGCTTTCATGAAGTGCGTTCGCATCACCTTCATGACAAGAGAGACAAATACTTTTAAGCCAAGTTGGGTAGGGATAGATAAGATTTTGTGCTGTATGATGGTTTCGTCAACCTTTGACATTGTTTCTCCACGAATCGATGAGTACTATGTTGTCACAGCGGTCCCTTTCTTCTTACAATATTTTTTTCACTTACAAATGATAGTAACAAATAACAGATTTCAGGTTGTTCAAGGTGGGTGCGTGCAATATTAATAAAATGTTATTTATTTATTTAGAATATAAAGAGAAAAAAACACCTAAATTAATTGAATTGGCATTTGGTTTGTATTTATTTATGTGATGGTATTATTTTGATGTGTTTGTGTTAAAAATAAATTTTAAAAAATATTTTGATATATTTTCAAATAAAAATACACCTTAAAAAACAATTACTGTTATACTATTAAATACTATCTTAATCCTAATGAATACTTTAATTGAGATAATTAGATGGACTTCCTTTTTATAGATACTTCTCTACTTGAAGGGCATTTCATGAACTAAAAAGTCAAATATTTCATTGCTTTTTTTTAAAAAAAAATCGTAAACAAAATAATTATTTTGAAAATTTGGAAATAACTTAATGTAAATTTGAGAAAAGTATTTCAATAGTGATAACAATTATTATTATTATTATTATTATTATTATTATGAAGCTAGACCTAAACCATTTTTTTCAATAATGAAAGTATTCTTATTCTCATAATTAATAATAATGTAATAATAACAATAAAGATAGTAATAAAGCTTAGAATGGTAACAAGATTTTACCAATATGCTTTGATTCGAAGAATGTGGATATTTAGAGTTCAAAAGGGTTTTCCACTGGGACAATTAAAATGATAATAAAATTAATTTTAAGGGACCGTAGGTTAATTATTTATATTTTAGATTTGTATTTTAAAAGTCATTAGTTCGAGTTTTATAAATCTCAAGACCACTAGAGATTTATATGGTCGTTAACTTTAGGATCGTGGGATTAATTGAGATATATACAAGTTGATTTGGACATTCATATTAATTAAAAAAAAATTAAAGAAAAGAAAAGAAAAGTGATAATACCGTATAATTACAGAATTTTATGACAGTCACATGGCTAAAGAGTGGGCACGTGAGCAATCCAGAGGGTGAGCACCCATGAAGAGGCAATGTCGACACCCAGAGCTGCTTAGCGATGAATGCAAGTGTCCCTACTGATTTCAGACATTCTCTAGCATCTGAACGTGTAATGTGAGTCATACTACACCAGATTGGGTCCCAACACGTGGCATGTTTGAGGGTCAGCGCAAGTCAAAGGCAAGTGTCATCAGTTTAGCTAAGCCTTGTTTCTTGCCTGTATTCTTTCTACTCTTCCAACATATTTTTTTATTTATTTTTTAAATGGCATATATATTGGGTCATACCTTGCTTAGATTTTAAATAAATTATCAATCCATTCATCCACATCATTTTTTCACAATTTATTTCTTTTTATTTAAATTTAAAACAATAATACGGTGAACAATTATATCGAATATCTATTTAAAAATTTAATAGAGATTGTTTTACTAAATATCTTTTGCTTAAAATACATCAAAATAATATATATTTTTTATTTTAAAAAATTTATTTTAAATATCAGCACATCAAAACGATAAAAAAAAATCAAGATTTTTTTAAAGTATAGCTCAATCGCAATCTCAAACACTCACTTATCATCTAATTCAAAATTGATGAGTTTAATATTGATAATTGATTAAATTTTCTAATCTTGAATTTCTCCAAAATAAATGATTCGTGCAGGGGAATTTCTTATTTGCTACTCTTGATAAAATAGAAGATTTGTGCTGTCTATTTTATATCTAATTATTGTTTACTTTTAACCCAAGGTTAGGCCTACAAAAATTCCTATCTCATCATTAATAGTAGGGAAACTCTTGTTGTGGATTATGATTGAAAGGGACAATAAATTGAAATATAATTTTATAAGGAATTTTCTTTCTCAAAAAAAGAAAAATATATTTGCCATCTATAGAAGCAATAGTCCAATAGACACCCAGGCCCGACAATTTTTTGGTGTACTATCTTGTGTATAAATAAATCTTTTTCTTCATTGATTGTTAAACATAATTATATTTTACAAAAACTAGTAATCTTGTGTATAAATAAATCTTTTTCTTCCCTTTTCAGTATTTATAAGAAATTAAAAAAACATGTTCATTTCTTGAAAATGAATACAAAATTTTCCATAAAAAAATAACAAATGCACCTTGCAGTTATTTTTTATGTATATAAAAAAATCAAAGCTATAGTCATCTTAGTATTTTATATTTATAATATTCTAATTATAGAAAATTAATTTTTTTTTATCCAAATTAAAATTATCATGAAACAATTATATTGTTAACTCAAAAAATATTTATATTACATTTATAACAAAAATTAATTTATTAAAAAAACTAAGAAAATATAAAAATATAATTTTAATCTCTTACATTGCTTAAGAACTCTTGTATATAAAATTAAAAAAAACTATATTATTTTTTTTCTTCATTTGATAAAATACAAAAAGATTGGTATTGAATTAAACTATGGAGAATTTCTAAAATATATTTTCCAAACTCAATGTAAATTTTAAAAATTAAAAAACCAATTTTTTTAATTTTCTAGATGAAGAAATATTACATTTGAATAAAAAGCTTTAGTTTTCAATTTTCTAACTCTATTTTTTCAGAAAATTAGGGTATTACCCTGTTTCTCAATTACCCTTTTTATATTTCAATGAGTTAGATAAAAAGAAATGTATGAAATATAAAAATATATTTGTTAATAGTAAACTCAAAGGAGGTGACTATATATTAGAATAAGAATAATACGTAGAACTTAAATTTATATATAATAGCCTATGGGAACTCAGGTATATGGTTTAAGTTTGAAAGTATCTAAAGTTGAGACGTTGCCTTTCACTTTATCATATAAGAATTTCTACACTACAATCATTTTTGGTGACTATTCTTATATGATATTTGTTTTATCATATAATACAAACAAATAGGACTGTTGATTTGTTAGTTTTTGTGTTTCAAAAATATTTTTAAAAAAATTTGAATTTTTTTATTTTTTTGTTTCAAATTAGTATTTTTTGGTGTTTTCAAATCATTTTAATATGCTAATGTCAAAAATAATTTTTAAAAAATAAAAAAAAAATTATTTTGATATATTTTCGAATAAAAAACACTTTAAAAAGCAACCAAAAACGTCGACTTGCAATAATTTAAAGATATAACAATCTCTAAATTAATACTTGGATATCTCCCATTGCTTTAGAGATATTTTTAATATGCCTAATAAAAATAATAAAATTATTAAGACGTGATATTGAAACCAAGACAAGAAGTCTAATAGTGATAATTTTGATATTTTCTGTAAATATTCGATTTGACTTCATAACTAAATATATTATAAAGAATGATGGTTGAAGGGAAGAATGATGGTTGAAGGGAAAAGCTCCATGGTTCTAATAAGGGCCTGCTATTAAGGTACAACTCTTCGAGTCAGGGTCTGGAAGCAGATTTCACCACTTGTTCAAATACCTTATGCAAAAAGGTATTTATTTAAGAAAAATATGAAAAAACAAAATGTGTTTAAAAATAGTGAATAACCTCTAAAATATATTTTTCAAACTTGGTATAAATTTGGAAAGCTAGAAGGCTAGTATTCTAGTTTGTTAGATGGAAAAATATTGTATTGGAATAGGTAGTTCTAATTTTCTAGAAAATTTAAGAATTGTTTTATTTTTTTTTCTTACCCAGGTATTCTCACATCCTTTTAAATAATAAGACTAGTCATGTTCAGGATTCGTGGTTGCCCTTCCTAATAAGTACACTTCCTAGAGATCGAACTTGTGTTCTCACCCTTGCAAGGATATAGCAATGCCTTAACTACTAGACCAACACTTTATTAATAGGTATTGTTCTATTTACGAACAACTCCGGTTTTCTAGATGGTGAAATATAACATTTAAACATAAAATTTCAGTTTTCTTTTTTTTTTCAACTCTTAATTTTCCAAAAAACTGGAGCATTACTCTGTTTTTTAACAACCCCTTTGTATTTCAATTAATTACTTACAAAAGAAGAAGAAGACATGAAAGATAAATATATGTTTGTAAATATTGAACTCAAGATTAGTTATATTAGTGTTGAATTTTTTAATATTATATACACAATAAAAATAATAAAACAAAATTATTTGGAAGTTCTTAGGAACCGTTAAACAGATATAAAGTTGTTTAAGAATTTATTACCTGAAGTTCTGATCTTTTTCGGCTTTGAATAATTATTTAAAAGTTAGGTTGTTGTAAACCACAAACCGTCCAATTGTCCGGTCTCCAACAATAACTCTCATAAATCACCGGTAAGAAATCTCCTAAATTTCTATTTAGAAAAGAGGAATTGATATGCCTAAAGTGCTAGCTCTTTATTTTCTAATTAATTTACATAATTTTTCTGTTTAACCGACAACCTCTTAAAGAAAAAAAGACATGACTTTATATTTATAGGAAATCTTAAAAACCCTATAAATAGCAAAATATTTATTTACCCCTTAAATAATATCCATATATTATTTAAAGATAATTTTAGAAATTTAATTAATCAAATCCCTACTTGATTATTCTAGAACTAGAATTATAATCACTGAATTAAATACATTCCAGTGCTTAATTTCTAAAATTATTTTCAATCAAGTTACACTTAATTAATTATCTCAGTTTAATTTTTTATTAATGATTCTTAATGTGTGTGACCCATTTGGTTCTTAATATGTTGGTCCAAATATAAATTATAATTCTTAATAAATAAAATTAAATAAATTAAACAATTTAATTTATTAACAATTCAATAACTGATTAATTTATATTCAAAAATCAAGTGCACCCATCTAGCAATGTGTCATAATTTTTAAGTGCACCATCTTTATTTATAATAAATATGTATTTATATGAATATAATAATATTACGTGCAACCAACTAATTAACTATAAGGCATATTAAACTAACAAATAAAATTATAATTAAACTTATAACTCACGGGATTTATATACAGTATTCTATAAGAATTTAGGTACATTGTTCAAGTTTGAAAAAGAAGATTCTAAATTATTTAAAACTGAGATGTTGTCTTCCACTTTATCCTACAAGGAATTGTTAGAATTTAGAGATATAACAGTCTCGAAAAACTACTAAGTTATCAGCAATAATAAATCTTTCAAATATGCCTAAAAATGACTTGCAATAATTCAAGGATATAACAATCTCTAGACTACTACTTGTTGGATATCACCCATTGTGAAAAGCAATGAGAGGCATTTGCAGATTGAAGAGCATCTTCAAGCGCAAAGCTCAACTTAAGAACAAATATCAAGGCAGATAATTTACATGACAGGAAGAATGCAATAACTCGCACTTGAATAACACAAATAACTCCGTTAAGCAACCACTAATCAAGGACCCCAGTTGAAGCCTCAAGTCTTATCCACTGAAATCATCCAAAACTCAGAATGAAAGAGAACACAAATCCAAATCAAAACAACTACTGGTGTATTCATTAAACTTGCTGGGTTGCTTTAGCATCAAAATCGTCCACAGGTTCATGCGGACCAAATTGAAAAGGTAATGTTGATATACAGACAAGCAATGCCCTTCCACTTGACAAGCAATCATCTTTCTCTCCTGCAGATGAATAAGACTCAATCAACATCCTATTTTGAATCCATTAATCAACTAGGACGCACTCGAACAGCAAAATAACAACAAGAAGAGGTTTTGCTTATGCAGCAAAAAGGTAATTAACCAGAACCATTATCACTGTTGCTGGAGGGAAAAGCACAGGATTTGAGGGGCGTGGCTCGAAATTTGACCGTTGAGGAAAAGGGTCGTTGCGATTTGGTGGGAAATTTGAATTCTTGAAAAGAAGAGGAGGAGAGAGTGGAGAATAGAGGAGAGGAGGGTTTGGTTTGGTGGTGTTGAGGATAGTTAAGGAACCCATCTCTGATGGATGATGTTAGAGAATGCTATTGTTTTTCTCAGTGGACTGTGGAGTGCAGGGAGGTCTTTAAGTTGGAAAGATAATGATTGAATGAGGTCGGAGTAGTGGAAGGAACAAAAAGACTCCATCCTCCTGGTTAGTTTCTTACACAAGTGGAAGGCTTGGTGTTTTTATTGGTTGCTGGCTTAAGGCCTGAGCTTTGCTTGAAAGAATTTTTCTCATCAATTCATCATTGATGGCCTGACTAGGATCCAGCCAAAGGAAGTACAAGGCTTGGGAACATTCAGACAAGGGGGGGAAATAGGCAACTAAACCAAAATAAAAGGAAAACTCTGGAGATGAGTTTTCTTCCCCACTAGAACGGTGATGAATGATTGTGTATGCCCAGTAAACTTTGGCTATAAGATTGGGCAATCATTTCTCCTAACTTTATCATTTACAGCTAGTCCCTTCTTTAAAATCTTGGAATCTAGTTAAAAATAAGACGGGATTTCAAAGTTTCGAGTCAAAATTCTCTATACTGGATCACTTAGTCTTAATCAACACTCTTCATTTACATATCAACTTGGAAGTGATCAAGCTTTACCAATGGCTAGAGTTACAAAACTTTCAAGTAATATAAAAAATATACAAGAACTTTACGGGAAACACACGCAGGAATAGCTCAATTCTACATCTAAACATAAGAATTCCACCAACAGTCAGCAAATGTTATCTGGGGCCAGAAAGCTGTACTGCAGAGAGGTAGGCATCACTATTGCTGTCTGATGGTCCTGAGGAAGTGCCTTCCCCGCTTATAGATTTGAAGAAACTTGAATACAGGCGAGGGCCCAATGGTGATGAAGTAGGTGGCAGTGGAACTGGGGAGAGACCTTCAAGCATTTGGACAACTTTGGTCATTGCTGGCCTGAGATGCATATCTTCCTGTATACACCATAACGCAACTTTAATAGACGTGGAGACCCTCTCATCGTCCTTGTCGAACCTCAGCTTCGAATCAAGGATTTCCCTCAGTTTCCCTTCTTCCATCATCTTGAATGCATAAGAAGGGAAATGGGACTTCTCTGAAGATTCAGTTGCAATAAAGTTTTTTCTTCCACCGATGATCTCAAGCAACAGCATGCCATAGCTATAAACATCACTTTTCTCTGATATGGCATAATTTGTGATCCATTCTGGTGCAAGGTACCCTCTGGTGCCTCTTAGTGTTGTGAAAACATGGCTTTGCTCTCGATTCATTAACTTAGCCAAGCCAAAATCTGAGACTTTGGCAAGGAACTGACCATCAAGAAGCACGTTCTCCGGTTTTATGTCACAATGAATGATCTTTACATCACAGTCTTCGTGGAGGTAAGCTAGTCCTTTTGCTGTTCCCACAGCAATATTGAATCTTGCTTCCCAATCCAACAGGAACTCTTCATTGTTTCTCTTGAAGATCCATTTATCCAAAGAGCCATTTGCCATGAACTCATAAGCAAGGAGGCGATGAGTTCCTTCAGCACAAAAGCCTTTCAGCCTAACCAAGTGGTGATGATGGATACTACCAATGATGCTAACTTCAGCTCGAAACTCTTTCTTTCCCTGACCAATGCCTTCCAACTTCTTCACAGCCAGTCGGGTTCCATCTGGGAGAGCTCCTTGATAAACTGAGCCAAATCCTCCTTGTCCAAGCTTCACTGAGAAATTATTAGTTGCAGTCTGAAGATCTCTGTAACCAAACCGGATCGGCATCCCAGATAAAGTCTCTAAGAAGTTATCCTCTTCTGAGGTTTCGCGGGGAGACTCCGGCATTTTCTTCTTTCTCCTGTGATAACGAAATGCCAGATAAAGTAGACCACAAATGGTAATCAATGTGGCAATGACTATTATCACAACAATTGGAAAGCTTTTTTTGCTGCTTCCATCCCCTCCAGCGGTGGAACCACTGCCTCCATCGCTCAAAACTTTAATGTATGCAACAAAACTAGGGCCTGCCTTAGAGTTCTGGAAACTTCCGATGTCACTGAACAGGAAGCAGTTCCCAGAACTGTTTTGGAAGAAAAAAGCAAGGCATGAGCAGTTACTCTGGCAAGCGGATTTGCAACCTTCCATATTGGTTTTTGAAGAGGGTGGGAGAAACCCCAGAGAAAAATAAGTGAGCCCATTCCCAGCACTTACAAGCTCCGTAGAATCATGTGAACCATCACAGGTAGAGACAATACCTGTCTGGCAATTTGAGCGGGTACTAAGACCTGAAGGGCACTGGCATACATTGTTACCAGAACAAACAAAATGTGCATCGCAAGGTTCTGGTCTGCTGCATGGATCACTTGGTATTTTTGTTTGTGAAGCACCGCCACTTTCATCAAGATTGTAGAAAGATATAAAACCATCGTTTCCTAGAACTGCAATCCAAGTGGCATTTGCATCAACACTATCTGAGAAAATAAATTGTGACAGGAACACTTTGTTTCCATCATAGAACCTCCATGAATTTCCTCTGAGAGATGCCACGGCAACTTTTCCACCACCTTGATTGATGGTTATCCGGCTCTCCTTTTGGACAGACCAGTAAGGCTGTGGAGTTTGGAAACCTGCTGAAAGAATCATGTCTCCGGACTTGATTTCAAGGATATGGGTCAGATTATTGGAGTTGGGATCGCTTACAAGTTTCATTCCATCTACAAAATCCTGGTTTGATATGAGTGTATTGGTAGGATGGCTAAAACTCTGCCACAGTACACTAGTGTCATTCCCAAGCAAAACCAAATTTCCTGAATCCTGCATCTCTATTGCAGAAACCCTCTTGCCACCAGTATCAGCTGCCCAAACCACATCTTCCCCTTTCTGCAAAGAGACCTTACCATCTTCACCAAAGATAAATTTATCAGAATTTGAAACTGGAGAGCCTCTATTTGCAGACCATATGACCTTCGGGCTACCCAAGTGGACAATGGTTAACAGAAATTGTGTAACATCTTCAGTAGTTGTGAAGCCAAACGCGAAATCCGAGTTGTTAGATATAAGAAACAACCCATCAAGATTGATCCAAGTCATTGGAGACCCTTGTAACCCTGGATAGATCTTGCCCACACTTTGGATACCAGCCTTGCAACCTCCAGGAAAAAGGAGGACAAACACTGAAATGGACCCCATGAAGCGAACTAAACCCCATTGGTCCATAACCACTCCAGAAGAGGAGGGCGAATTAACTGAACAAAAGAATAGAATTCAGCTCCAAAATCCAGGACACGAAGAAAAGGGCTTTGATGGACATTTTATATTATACAAACCAATGACAAAACTCTACATTCTGCAAAGAATCTAGAATCAGTACTCCCAACAGAAACAAGTTGAACCATGGAAGCAGGTTGCTGTACATCTAAAGCTAACAATTCCAAATTGAGGACAATTTCAGGTATTAGAAGAAAAGGATAACGCTAGGCTACTGAATTCTAAAGTATAGAATTGTATGAACAAAAAATTCAACATGAATAAATGTGAAAGAAAATGACCCCTCTTCTAAACTTTCTTCCCTTCAATTTGGACAAAATGACAGCTGATTGAAAGGGTACCAAAATTTGAACGAAATGAAAGAGAAACCAAAATGGTCAGTCAAGGAAACAAGCCAATAGACACAGCCTATGTACCCTCAAGAACAGCGTACACAGACAACTTCAAGTCCCAGAACCACTCATGAGAAACGCCAAATTCATAATCAAGAATGACAGCTGATTGAAGGGTACCTTTCAGTTATGAGAAGTGCTAAAGGAGGAGGAAGAGAACCATCAATTTTCATTGATGGGCACTCTTCATATCGACCATAAATTCAGACCAACATCGTTGTAGGAACAGACAATATGTGAAAGCTGAGAAGAGGGTGCAGATTCAAAGAAAGCTGAGTTCTTTTGTTGAGCAATAGCTGAAAGAAGGAGAAGGATGAAGTGTTAGAGAAACAGACAGGCTGGTAGGTGCAGTTATCACCTCATTTCTGTTGTAGTTGCAGAGACAAGAGGACCTGCAAACATGAGTCTATCTGTTCTGGCTGGCTGGCTGGCTGGCATCTATAAACAAGATGTTTTGTGTATGCTTTGCCCGTGTCATCAAGAGTCTAAGAGCTGAAAAGTCTTTGAAGAGATCTGAGTTGAGATGGATTTTATCTTCGAAGTTCCAAAACGTCAAACTATGGATGGTTTCAAATGGTTTGACAGATCCAATAATATCATGTCCTAGGTAGCAGTCCTTGTCTTCCTTCCATAAAAAAACAATTTTACGTCCTTATTTCTTTCTTTGATTTTTAGTTGAGGGCTCCATTAACAATTAATTATGCAAGCATCACATCACACTTTTGTACGGTTTAATAGTTGTCCAATGTTGAATTATTGATCCAACGTGAAATGCTTTTTTTTTTTTTTTTTTTTTAATGACAAGAGGTACAAAAAGGTGAGATGAGTATAAAGAATAAATCATATTTCTCAAAATAATTTTTTTATTTTTAAATATATTAAAATAATATTTTTTAATATTAATACATCATAACAACAAAAAAATAAATAGATTCCCGTTGCCAGAGGTGAGAAAAAAACCAAAAAACAGATTAAACGGAGAAAAATAGAAAAACAATAATAAAAAAACCGAACTGTGAAAAAAAACCGATTAGAATTTTTAACAAAATCGATCGGTTCGGTTTTAGTTTTATAAGACTGAAACCGAAAAAACCAAACCAAACCGAAAAAAAACCGAGCCAAACCAAAAAAACCAAGCAGGTCAGTTTGAACCGGTTTTTTCCCCAAAATAACCGAACCAAAACCGGTCGGTTTAAACAGGTTTCGGTTGTTTTCTAAAAAAACCGGTTTTGAATATTTTTTGATAAAAACCGAACCGAACCGAAAATAATCACCCCTACTCATTACACAACTTTTGATTTTTTAGCGCTATGAAATCTAAAAGTTATTAGTATAGAATCTTAATAACTTTTGGATTCTAATATAAGAATAATTTTAGAATGGTGGTGGTGGTGAGAGTTTCAAATATTTTTATTTAGAAATATATTAAAATAATATTTTTTTATTTTTTTAAATTATTTTAAAATTAACACATTAAAACGATATGAAAATAAAAAAAAATTAAAATTAAAAAAAAAAGAGAGGCTGTATCCGGTTTTCAAACGGACTCTAAAACTTGAATGAGTTGGTAATGTGGGATTAATTTTTAGGCTTGCAAAAATGACCCAAGTGAAATTTCTATCGTTGAAGTGGAAAAAGGTGAGAGCTAAGATGCGTTATTAGACGATGAATCAGTTTTTTTATGCTCTTGTACCTCTCTGCATTCAATTTTTCTACAATTTTTTATTATAAAACTGTTGCAATTGTAGTTGGAAACCTGACAGTGAATTTAACTTGAAATGGTTTCTGGTACTGATTATTTTTATTAAAATAATATTATTTTATTTTTTAAAATCTTGATATTAAATTAATTAGGTTTAATCAGATTAATTAAATAGTTAAAAACATGATTAAGTTAATTGGTTTTTACCAGGTAATTTTTTTATTTTTTCTATTCAATTTAAAATGTCACCTAATTTCATAAATTAATTCTTGCTTCAAATTATTTACTTCCTTTCAATTTTTTTATTTCCTTTCAAGTTTTTGAAGGATGTTAAAAACCTTCAATCGGATTTAGTTAAAATTACAAATATATTTATAGACATTTTAAATACATAATTTGACAAAAAAAAATTCATAACTTTATATCAAACTTTTAAATTAGATTTAAATTTTGTTAAGTAATTTTATATGTCAAGTTCTATAGATAAATAAGCTCGTTGTAACTTACTTTCGAATTAAGCTTAAAAAATATTATTTTTACTATTTTAATGATTTTTTAGTTAATTTTGAATTTTAACTTTAATTTCTGTTTAGATTCGGGTTCTTTTAATTCAATCGGTTTTAAAGTCTATATAAATATTAAAATAATATTAAATTTAAATGTGATTGGACTAAAATAATAATAAAATGTATGATTTTATAAAAACTACTATATACTCCAATTCACACGCAAGTATATAATTGTTATTAAAATCTCGAATTAATAAGCTCTTTCTAATAATTTAATTTTCGATAATAATTGTTTAATTACTTGTGGATGAATTCCAGAATTGTGCCCGCAACATAAAAGAAACAAAGCAAGGCTTTAATAGATTTGATCTTCTCAACCAAATCTTTATATTAGGTGCACTTTGATTAATAATGACCATTAAATAAATTTAATTTTCTTGTCGTGCTTCTGTCTATGGCAGGGAAGAACTTGCGTGACAGCAGATTTAGAACTTAGGTTAATATATTTATGTTAATGATTAGGACACCCTCTTAATTTAAGCTATGAGAGATTTATTTAACATATTAGAAAAGAGTGGCAAATATATAATAATAAAAACTGGGAAAAGAATAGGGTAACTTACTTACGATATCAATATAATCTAGAACGTATTATATATTAATTTATTTAGGATAGAGAGATGTGGGTTGACTTGTGTGTGACAAATTAATATTTTTTTTTTAATTAATGTTGTCAAAAAAACAATCTCAGCCTAATAGTTTAAGCTGTTAGATGAGGTTTCAAGACATGATTTATATTATTCTCCAACACATCTCCTCAAGTGAAAGCTCATTGGATGACCGCTTAGTCATCAAGACTTTGATACCATATCAAAGAACCATCTTAACCCAATAGCTTAAGCTGCTAGGTGAGGTTTCAAGATATGATTTATATTATTCTCCAACAAACGTGAATGTCCGGACCAGCTTGCGTGCACCTTAACTAATTTCACGAGCCCTGAAATTAACGACCATGTAAGCCTTTAATTACCCTAAGTTTTCTTGCTTATTAAATTAACCAAAATCTTTGAACGTTTCTGGATTATAAATGTAGAAGAAGAAATGATGAAAAGGACTTGCAATCATGCAAACACTACTACAGTCTTGTTTGTTCCTATCTTCTTGTGCTTATTGTCACTTACATGAGAAGAGATGATGAAAAACTATGTTGTTGTTGTTTGTTTTATAAAAAATAATTTTTTAAAAATAATTTTTAAATTTTTATGTGTTTATTTGTTATTAGAAAAGTTGATTAATAAAAAATACGTTTTAGTCAAAAGAAAACTTCGTTTAGTTTCCAGGAAAGTGTTTTTCTATTATTTTGGACAGAAAACACTTTTCAGAAGTTGTGAAAAATTTAAAAATATCATGTTATTTGATGATTATATCAAATTTGATCCTCAAACTTTTGATTGCTATATATTTTATTTTATTTTTTTTTTAATTTCATCCCTTATAATTTAATTTTTATATCAATTTTAATTCTCATTTTCATGATTATTATTTTCTAACTCATTTTTCATGACATAACCAAATACTAGAAAGTGTTTTTCAATTTATTTTCTATAATACTATTAAATATCAGAAAATAATTCACTTTTTATAAATTTATTTTTTAAAAAAATTATTTTCCAGAAAAAAACAGAAACTAAAACAGCTGTACATAGACTGAGAGACCTGTAAAGGATTGCTAAGAATCAAGATAAGAATATAAATATGAATCTCCAAGAACAAGACTCCAAAAGGATGATCATAATCCGGATTTGATAGCTTCTATTTAATTATATAAATTAATTAAGGCCTATTTGTTGCAGAATCAATATCCAATAAATTAAAATGAAGCTTCATTGTTTTTATTTCTTTCTCCTGAAATACGGCTAGTACTGTATTATTCTGCTAGATAAAACGGCAACATGCATGGATTATTTAAACCCTAGATCGATGCCAGTAGGAATTGACGACTCGCATCGCTCACTACGACGAAAAACAGGCATGAACTCGGTATTGATCCCCATCGCAAGGAGACAGGATTTCACGGGCTGGTCACATGGGTTGTTAGGTGTTATATATATATAGGCAGTGGCGGAGCCGGGGGAGGCTGGCAGGGGTTCGGGCCCGGATCCCTGCAAAGAAATTTTTCCAGCCTTTTTCTTTGTAAAATAATTAAAATTTTACTCTTTTTAAAATATTTCTTTTAATTTGACCACTCTTACTTTTTTCTTCTTGCTCCACCCCTGTATATATGCATGTTGTTGTTGTATATTTTGATCTTAATGTTTTTTTTCTTCATAAAATATAGTTTTTATAAGCAATATAGTTTATTGAATAAAAATCACATTGTTTTAAATTGATATATACACAATAATAATAATAATAAATTGTAGGTTCCAAACTCTCTTACATTAAACTAAGATAAACGATACTATAATATTATTGTCAGTGCACACATATCCACCCTAATTGTCAATTATTATTTCTTTATTTTATTTTTTTAATTAGTGTGGGTGTCCGGGTCATCTTGTGCGCACCTTGACTAATTCCATAGGTTCTGAAATTAACGACCATATAAGTTTTCAGTAACTCTGAAGAAACTCGAACTCATGACTATTAAAAAATAAAATTACTAAATTTTAATTTTTAGTCAGGGTTTTGAGCATATTTTCTATTCATCTTTTTACTCATTGTTGATATTGAGAAATATTTTCGATAAATCGTCTCCAAGAATAAAAACTTTTTTTATTTATAAAGAAGTCTTCTATGCCATGTTGCTTGCTCGAAATTGGACTCCAATTTCATCCCATTTTTATTCATATTATTTTCGTTGCTTTTGACTTCTGAAATACCGAAACTTCCACTCAAAACAAGATCAATTAGGAGAGCCTGCAGATTTGACTAACCCCCTTCCCTTTCAGGTAAGAACTTTTAGGTTTAGATCATTAATTAGTCCACTTAATTAACTATATTTATGACTTTCAGCCAGGCAAATGCCTGATTTATGCATATTTTACTTAGTTTTCCAGCTCATTGATTAGCTGCATTGGATCTTATCTTCTGCAACAATTGGTAACCAAGTTTTACATAAAAAAAAAAAATGTATTTGGTAAACCTTTTAAAAGCTTGCAAGTTTGAACAAAGAAAGCTCAAAAGGAACTTTAAGAAAAGATCCCCAAGGGGATTAACTTTCTAATGTCGTCTGAAATATATAAAATTGTTGTCTATAAGTCTCTCTTTCACATTTGAAATATCAACATCTATAGATAATAAACTCGATTCAAATCAAATTCAGAGCGCCGATAAATAAATCGATTCAATTTTTTTCAATAATAAAAATCAAAATTTTATTGTTTTGAAAAATAAAAAGAATTTATTCAAGTCACAAGGTAACACGAGTTGTAATTAAATTAAATTATATTAATTTACTCGATTCGAATCAGATTTCAAACCGACCTGCCTGTAATGTTAGATTAGATTTAATAACCAGTATAGAGCAAGAAACATGCATCTAGAAATAATCTATGGTACAGAGGTTCTAAGTAAAATCAGCATCACGATTTCGTGTGTTTTCTCCTCTTAAGTTAATTTCTAAGAACGAGCAAAAACAATGATGTCCTCAATAAAGACGATGAGCATAAATCCTTAAACCAAAAGTTAACTATTTTATTTTCCCAGAAGGTGCGTGTTCAGCCCCTTGAATTTATTTATTAAATTAGAATTACTTTCCTGGAATTTCTTGAACTAAAAATCTCAGAATCAACCTCCCTCAATCTTTCTTTTTTCCCAAATCGACTCAATCGCTTTTATATATATATATATATATATATATAATCCTCGATATTGATTTAATGAATATATGATTAAAGTGCAAACACCTCGTAATTACAAGAATATGATATTTTATAAAAAAAAAATAAACTTTATATTAATTAAAAATAAAAAAATAAAGGAACAATCTCAACTCAATAAATTAAGATATTAGGTAAGATTCTAAGATATGATTTATATTATTCTCTAACACACTCCCTCAAGTGAAAGTCATTTGAGCTTGAGACTTGCACATGTCCACATTACATTATATTTAATTTTTATCAAATAAATAGAAATGATGAGATTCGAACTCGTGACTGCTTGATCATCAAGGCTCTGATACCATGTCAAACAACCATCTCAATCAAAAAGCTTAAACTTTTAGATAAAATCACAAGATATGATTTATATTATTCTTTAACGGCCGTCTCTGTTCAGTAACATCGACACAAATTAGTCTTTTGAAAAATAATTAAGGACTCATGGTGAGATATAATTATAGGACTTGGAAGTGCCAATTATTTTTAATTTTGGATGAAGAAATAGCAAAAATCAAAGGAAGAATTTGATCTACAAATTAATATTACAAAATCCGCAGGAGCACATGATCTATCTGTGTATGGTAATATCTTTGATGAATTGAAAGCTCCATTTTCGAATCGTGGCAGCAATCAACATAAGCTTTTGGTTAGGGCAGCAGCAGCAGCTAGGGAAGGAAAGTTTTTTTCTTTTCCAGATAAACTCTTGGCCCAATAAATATAAGTGCAGCCCACACACTTTACGGGCCATCTTATCTTACAGTCTTTTACAGGTAATTAAATTAGTGGTGTTTTTTTTTTTCATTTTTAAAATAAAAGAGAACAGAAATAATTATTTAACGCCCAGAGACAGGCACAAAATTAGAATTCCAACATTTAGGTAGTGAGAGTATTAACTAAACTAGACAAATAATTATCAAGTTTTATGTGTAGTGTGTATTGAATTTAACTGGATAATTTGTTATATCTTGTGTTTGATAAATATTAAATAAAATAAAACAATATATTGTAATGACAATACACTTGTTTTGTCCAATGTTTGAAATATAGATTATGATGTATATTTTAATTCAAGATTTAATTTATATTGTTTTTAATATAATGAGTAAATATATAAATTGGAGTAATTTTGGATTTTGAGTTTTGTGGGTTTTTAAAAAAGAAGACTTTTGAGTTTGATGTATGCAAGGAATTTGTTTGTCAATGAAGGACTGAAGGTGTCAAGGAAAAGAGGAGATTAGAATAATTTTTTTTGAGAAGACATTAGATTATTTTTTTTACATGCTACAAATAAACGTTATTATTCTCAAACGAAACAAAAGTTTAATTGTATAATATTTAAATTATATAATATTTGATAAATCATTATTTATTAATCTATAACCCGTGAAGTATAGAAAAATTTGATTTTAAAAATATAGTTTATATAAAAAGGAGTATAGTCATTTTATAATAACAACTCGTGTAAAAATTGGGTAATTTTGTCCTACTTCTTTTCCTTTTTTAGTGGGATAAAATTTTCTTCTCTTGAAAAACCTTAAATGAAATAAAAAATAATTTTTTTATTATCTAAAAATAAACAAAATAACTTCAATTTTTTTTTTCATATTCAATCCATCATATCAAACACTTACTTAATTATTAGCCTTAAAATTTAATGGTATTTTCCTGTGATCATATTGTAGGAAAATTTATTAAAACATGGTTAATTAGTATATTTGAGATCAAATTAAAAGTGATGTCGATCTATTTTTTAGATTAAAATTTTATTGGAATTTAATCTCAAACATAAGCTCTCTAACATGAAATAATAACATGATTTAAATAAATTATGGATGAATTGAAAATTAATCTCAAGGAACCTTTGGTTAACATGTTTGGGTGAAACTCAAATTCTTCAAAAAAAAAACTTTACCCCACTTTAAAAAATAATAATTTATTAGTGTTCATAAAATATTAAAAAGTTAAATTTGGACCAAAAACACCCAAACAGACTTGGGCTTAAACCCGCTTACACCTAGTGGCCCGACTTGGGCCCGTGTTTGTTGTAAGATAACATTTGGATTGCGGCAAACCCATCCAAATCTGACATGTCAAAAACAAAATTTGAAAAAAACTGAAACAAGTCATTTTGGACAAAAATGACGGGGTTGAGCTAGCAATCTAAATTCTTATTCTAAGTTATATTTTGATTGAATGAAGAAGAGTTCAATCACGATTGAATGAGTTCATAAGTGAAGACTAGAGGTCTAGTATAAGATATGACATAAAGACTTAAATAAGATAAGAAACTCATGAGTCGACGAACCCTATACATAGTTATTAAACCTGGCCCGGGAGTTGACCCAGCCATGGGACCGGGTCTCGAGTTTCATGGGTCAACTCGAGTCAACCTGAAAAAATTAAAAAAAAATTAAAATTTTAATATTTCATATGAAAAAATCCATGTAAATATAGGTTATACATATTGTAAACAATGAAGTTTAAAAGAATATTTTAAAAAGTTTTTTATCCCATATTAAAAAGATATTATGTTAAGCTTTTAAGTTGAAATATTTAAACCAAAAAAGTTTTTTATCCCACATTGAAAAAGTATATATACTAATAGGTTTCAAATCCCACATTGAAAGAACATAATTTCTTTCATGGAAATATAGAGTATATATACTAAAGGTTTCAAATCCCACATTAAAAAGATACTATGTTATCCTTTTAAGTTGAAGTATTTAAATCAAAAGGTTTTTTATCCCACATTGAAAAAACATGATTTTTTTTTGGGAACATAGAGTATATATACAAAAAGGCTTCAAATCCCACATTTGAAAAAAAAAAAAACTGGGTCTCGTCCGGGTTCGTCCGGGTCAACCCGCTAGGTCGCCCGGGTTTGGCCGGGCTGTTGCCTCAGCTGATCTTTTATTAAATCCGGACCGGTCCAGCCACCGGGTCCCAAGTCGACCTGCCGAGCCAGGCCGGGTTTAATAAAACTCGACCCTAGAGAGAGATCCCTAAAACGAGGAAGCAATTGAATGGCAAGCAGTTGGGCTGCTGATCTTCATCTGTTCAGTGTTTTAGTCTCATATGTTAATCGATCACTGTATAGTGCCAGATTAAAATTAAAACAAAGATGAGTTATTATAAGAGTAATTATGAGGTATACGATATTTTTAAAAAATAATCTTTAATTAAAAATATATTAAAATGATATTTTTTTTATTTATATTTATTTTATACCAACACACCAAAACAATCAAAAATACTTAAAAAAAATATTAATTTGATGATTTTCAAGTGAAAGCAATTTAAAAGGTACTTTAAAAAACAGAAGTTATCATAATGTCAAACACACTAGCCGTTAAATAAGTGTTTAAAAGTGCATTAACTTCTGCTTTTAAATGTATTTTAAAAGTGTATTTCACTTGAAAATATATAAAAATAATTATTTTTTAGTATTTTTTTATTATTTTGATGAGTTAATGTTGAAAATAAAAAATATTTTAAAAACTCATTTTTAAACAAAATTTACTTTTAAAAAACTCCTTCCATCATAATAATAAACAAACACTAAAATTTAAACCTCAAAAAATAAGTTATCAAATATAAGTTTATATTAGGCATTTACAAGGGTTTTTTATTTTCTTGAGAGAGAGAGAGAGAGAGGAGAGAGATGGAATTTAGGAATTGAAGCACGTGATGGATTGGGAAATTTTTTGATCAAACACAAAAATAACAGGTCATATGCGCAAAACCCACGCCTTCTCTCTGTTCAAAAAAATCACACCTCCTAATCTTTAGACGCGTAGACCACGTTGTCAATATTATCTGCTTTCGAGCTGACGTGTCACCACCCCACATGCCCTCATGACTCCATTGCCTTTTGCCTTACCTCAAAGACATGATCCAGTCATTGATGATGAGGGCTGATCGCTCCTCAAAAATCATTTTGGAGTAGAGAATTTGAAAAAGAATTCAGATAATTTAAGGGTTTTTTTAAATTAACAATTTTTTTAATCAAAATTATTCAAAAGATTATCCCTAACAATGATGATGAATTCACCATCCACTTTAAAATCTAGAATTTCTAAAATTTTATAAATGTGAAATGTGAAAACTTATTTGTATTTTACTTTTTGTATTAAAATTATAAAATCTTCATGGCCCGTGGGATTAGTCGAGGTGCGCGCAAGCTGATCCGAATATCCACGTTAAACTAAAAAAAAATTATAAAATTCCTTCTCATTTTGTCAAGATATTTGAAATCCAAACATAATTAAAAAAAAATTATAGAAGTAATGACTAATTTTATCTTTTAAACCAAACAATTCAAAACAAATAGGTTTTTGTTTATATTTGCAAAAAGAAAAAAAATCTTATGTAATATTAAATGATTAAGAACTAAGATAATGTTTGGTTATTTTCTCGAGATAGAAAAAATGAAAATAATGAAGTTAAAAAAAACATTTTTTTTATAACTCCTCATTTAGAGAGTATTTCACATTGAGGTTCAACCTGATTTTCTTTAAAATTTGAATAATTTTTGCTTTAAATTATTTTTTTTTAGTTTTTTTATCTTTTTAACGTGTTAATCTCTCAATTTTTGAAGGAAAAAAAAAAACAATGACAAGCTTAGAATAGAAACTCATCAAGCGAGAGTAACGTGATTTCCTATGGGTGTGTGAATCCAGGAAGGTGGGGTAGCTCACACGGAAACACACGCTAAGGAAAATCAAGAAAAGTAGTAGTTACAAATGAAAAATATATATATAAGCTGTCATGGAGCCAATTAAAGAACAAGTCTTTGCTGTTTCATTCTCCATTAAGCAATCCATTTCTCTCTTTGACTAACCTATAAATATATGCACACACACAAGGCCTGAACCAAGTCAGGATGATGAGTTTTTGAGGAGGAAATCAAAACAAGAAGATAACAATGAAGTGGTCATGGATTCAGGCAGCTGGGACAACCAAGAAGGTTCATGTCAAGGTGAGGCCATTGAAGCTAGAAGGATTGTTGTGTAAAGAAAAGGTTGGTAATGGAAGAGAAAGAATGGTTTTTGTTGTCAAGATGAAATGGAAAGGTCCCAAGTCGTCAGGATTAGTTCCATTTTATCGAGTTTCCAAGTGCCAAAGAAATTATAGCAGCCAGAAATTCCTCAAGGAAGGGGAGTCTGATATAGAATGGAATGGTGAAGAATTTGAGAGTGTTTGGATTCCTTCCAAAGACAATTCTTTTGTTCAGTGGGATGTTTCTTTCAGCGTTTTATATGTAAGTTTCTTGTTTTGGCATAACGTCTTTTTTTTTAATTGTTCTGGTCATGTTCATCCTTGCTTTTGTATGAATCCAGGACTAAAATGGTAATGGTGATGGTCTTTTTGCAGGGCGAGGATAAGAAATCCAGGGCTAAAATGGCAGTCTTGGGAAATGTTACGCTGAATATAGCAGAACTGGCTTCAAGGATGAATTCCCAGATTGAAAAAAAGCTGCCAATTTCTTTACATATTGACGGAGTTGACTGCCAAGCTTCTCTTTTGGTAAGTTTCATTTCCAGCTGCAGACCAAATTCTCTAGCTGATCTGTTCTGCTAAAAAAAAAACTTTGTGTAACTGAAGATCAGAGAGATTTCCTCTTCTCAATCAAAACGTTTGTGTAACTGAAGATCAGTTTTGGCTGAGAAGAGGAAATCTCTCTAACATTTCGTAATTGACTTGTAACAAGTGCCTGCATTGATTCACTTGCATCTGTAGCTACAAATTTCATAGTTATCGGCTGTTCCAAGATGGTGTAAGAAACCGATCAAAATAGAGTTTTTAGAATGTCCAAATTCTATGCCATAGATAGGATTAGGATACCCTTTGTTCAATTCTGTGAAAGAAACAAGAGAAATGGTGTTATTAAGTGAAATGGAAACAGCATATCTGAGCTGTTTGCACCACTTTCTTTATTGATATGGAAGATTTAGCTGTAAAAATATAGTAAAAAACCAAAACACAGCTCTGAGTAACCAATTGAGATGAAATAACTTAGAGGTTTCGCCAGATAAGGAAAGGGAAAAAAAGAGCAAAACTCAACCATCGAAAGCCCAAGTCTTCAATGAAACAGCGAAATTTACAATTAACAATTACTCTTGGTATTTGACCTTTTCATTGTATATATTTTCCTTGTAACTTACATGATGTGTAGCTACTATTGACCTTTTTGTTTAATATAATCTGAATTACTCTTGGCTTAAATAATTAATCAATGACTATTTCATTTCATACAGATTGGTGTAAGCTTCGCTGAGGTCAGAAATTCATGTGACCAAGCAGGAACTGTTCAAAACTCGGGTGATTCAGATACTAAGGAGGGACTTTTCAAGGGCAGTACAGCTTCTAAGAATGAAATGGACAGAGTAAACCGAGTGAATTCTAGTGACTCGGATGAGTCAACTATGTTTGACTCAGATGATTCGGCCGGAACTTTGACTTCCACGAGCGACGGTAGTACTCAAGAGATGGGTTCAGGGATCGAGTTGGGTTCATCCCTGGAGACTCAGTCAGACCGAGCTACCAAGGTTGGGTTATTCTCATGGAAGAAGAGAAGGTTGAGCTTCAGCTTGTCCAGGAGGAAAGTTGAGCCATTCGTTGAGAAAACTGATGCGAAGGTGGACAAATCCGATTCCACACAGGTACGTAGATTACCTGACAGAGAAATACCCGCGCATGTGAATCGATCCTGTCTGTTCATTCGATTATTTTATATATTAAGATACTCCTGCATTACTTGTTGAATCTCTGATAGTGTTGTGTCGGCCAAACCCACAGACATGCCCCCATATAGTAGTGTCACGTCGGTTTCAAAAGTTAAATCTTCATAATTCAATCAATCCAAAATAAGCAATTGAAAGAACTTTTCATGTCCAGGAATAATATGCAAGCTTTTTTAGTTGCTCTGGAAATGATAAAAGAACTTGCCTTGGAGCATAATGGCATGGTGGACCACAAAAAATTCATCATGGTCACCATGTCCCTAATTTTGTCATTTGCTGTGACAAACTCATTGGCATTTGAAAGTTATGGGAAAGGGAAGTTTGAGATATAATTGGTTCCACTGTTGTTCTTGCAGAAAGACAAGTGGGAAGTCAAAGAACTAGTCAGCAGAGATGGTCAAGCAAAACTCGAAGCCAACGTGTTTCTTGCTTCCTTTGATCAACGAAGTGAAAAGGCCGCCGGAGAGAGTGCCTGCACGGCAATAGTTGCGGTCATTGCCGATTGGCTTCACTCAAACCGAGAATTCATGCCAACATTGTCTCAGTTTGACAACCTCATAACAGAAGGTTCACAGGAATGGCGAAAGCTTTGCGACAATGAGGCCTACATGAATTCCTTCCTGATAACCACTTTGATCTTGAAACTGTCTTGAAAGCTGATCTTCGGCCTTTGACCATCTCACACGAGAAATCTTTTACTGGGGTTTTCTGTCCTCAAAAATTTGAAAACTTAAAGGGAGCCACATCTTTCGACGACATATGGCAAGAAATAACCAGCAACACAAACGATTATGAGCAGAGCATATATATTGTGAGTTGGAACGATCATTTCTTCGTGTTGAAGGTAGATGCCGAAGCTTATTATATCATTGATTCGCTAGGTGAGAGACTCTCTGAGGGTTGCGGCCAGGCATACATCTTAAAGTTCGATGACTCGAGCTTGATGTATGAGAAGGTGGCGAAAGAAGATGTTGTCACGGAGGAAATGGCAGGGGAAGAGAGGTCCAAGGATAAAGAGGACATAATTTGCAAGGGAAAAGAGTGTTGTAAAGAATTCATTAAGAGATTCCTTGCTGCCATTCCAGTTGGAGAACTTGAAGAGGAAGAGAAAAGGGGCGCAGTTTCCACCTTTTCTCTCCTGAAGAGACTACAGATAGATTTCCACTACTGCTCTTCTTTGTATGCTTCTAATTCCTCCTTCTCTCCAACATCTTCCACCTTCTTCTAGAGCAGTCACATTGTATGCTTACGGTGTAATTTTTTTCCCCACTTTTAACCTTTTTTTTTAACACATTTCCCTCTTGACTAGATAGATGCCACAGCAAGAAGTGTACAGAGCACATGACTCCTCTTTGGGAGCAAAATACACATTCAACAGCTTATTCGGTGCTGTCATTAGTATGGAAAAAAAATGTTTGACACGATTTCATTTACAGCATAATAGTTAATTTCTAAACCCTAAGTGGCTTTTGAATCCCATCATCCTTTATGTCTCATAAACACATCAGTTCCCCAGTCACAATCATGAAGGTGAAGAAAGTATAGCTTACTGAAATAGTGAGGAATGGCCTCCATCAATCGACATTTTTTGACCTATCTGACAAATTTACCAAGACCAATGTGGTCCACATCCTCCACTATGACCTTAGATGTGTTGAAGCCATTTAGTATTAGAGTTAGACCCTGCAGATGGCTGATAAGCACCCACTGCCCACAAATAGTAATCACCATTCATACAAACAAAAGGTTTTGTCCTCTTCCTTAAAAGACCACATACACAAAGGGTCCACAAAACAGCCTCAAAGCATATTGACTAACAATATAATAGTAAGATTTGGCAGGATTAGACCTTCTTGTTCCCCACTAAGACAAACAAAATGCATATCCAGTGATTCAATAATCATTTCTTGCCCACTTTTTAACCAAAACCAATCAGAATGGGGGCCAGTGACCACTGACCTCAGATCTAATGATCAGGATTACTTCTCCTAATGGCTAAGTTTAAGGTTTGTTGAAGAGACACGTCTTTGCCCCCACCTTTCCACATTTATACTAAGCTTCATAAGAATACATTCGAAGTGCATCTCGGAACTGCCTTTTGGACTTGTAATTATAAAGCTTCAGCTAATTGGACATGCAGTGACATAGATTACCCTACCAGGTTCTGTACATGAGATACAAATAGAATAAAGCCTGCTCTTTAAAACCACTCCATTTTCCTCTCTTTTACACCTAGTTGCTGTCTTAAAATCAAACTTTCTCCATCCAGGTAAAAAGAAATGATGGTATGCAAGTTCTGGTCTGTGGTCCAAAAGCAACACCATGTTGCATCAAACATTTCTTCGTAAATTTAAACCACATGCTTCTTATGTTGGTTCTAATTCGAACTCAGATCAATATTTACATCTAACATTCTTACATTATTGCAGCTAGCAACTCATCATTGTCAAGCAAAACTAGCAAACACTACATTGCCAAAAAGAGCTTTAGCAAGATATGCTTGCTTAGGCATATCAAGAGTTTGAAGCAACATACCAAGCAACAGCCAGCTTACGGACCCACGCTTTTCATTCTGCCAGTTAACTTATTACAAGGAAGCTTTGGCTGCCATAAAAATTGTTGATCCTCGACATGGTGATCGAAAACCAACTTGCGTTTTTTCATTGTCACATCTACAATTATATGTTCCCTCGATTTGCTTGAATGTGAAACTTGCGGGTCAACCACATCAACCTTGGGGAAGAAAGATAACTCCTTGTCCATTTGTGGCATCCAATCATCAAACTTACCCCCCTCTTGAGAACAATCACGGCCACCGTCTTTGGCATCCTTTATTTGCTTGGTTTTCGCACTAGGCACTGGAGCTAAGATAGAGCCTAACCGCAATGATAAATCGCACTCAATTTCTTGTGGTTGCAAACAGTCCTTGTGACCAACTTGACTGGTTCTAACAGGGGTGTCCTCGTTACAGGGGAAGAAGTTTTGCACAGCAACCACCTTGACAGGCTCTATAGTGCCAGGAAAAGTCTTAGGAAGAGCTCCACAACCTCGCTGTGGCTCTAGGCAACTACCATAGTATAGGGGGTAAACAGAGCACAAGCTTGGTATACAGTAATTTTCCAAGGGTAAACATCGGTTAACATTAGATGGAGGAATGTTATCAGACCTAAAAAGAAATCTGTTAGAAGTGTCATTGCCCTGGCCAACAAGGTCTTGTGATTCTGAGCCTGAAGGAGCAGAATGCATGATTGTGGGTTTTACCAGGTTTGAATAATCACGCAGGCAATGTGAGTTGGATATGTGATTTGCCCGAATGGCGTTGTGCACAGCAGCAGGTGACAAGGTGTTTGACTCTTGAGTGCTAGGACTAAGGTAAAACCTCAGATTGCAATTTCGTTGGCTCCTCGAGGCTCTTCTTGGTGTGCAGCCCAAATTGAGAGCAGCTGAGCAGTAATGAAATAGGGTGAGAAGGGTTACTCATATAGCATTTGCATGCAGAACATTGTCCGTACAACGTATCAAACAAAGTGGAGAGTCGCATAAAATGGGGACTTAAAGTGACAGCACTATGTGAGATATAATTATGATGGTTGAATCAAGTATGCTGAAAGGCACATACACTGAATCTAAATTTCAAAGTAGCACTCATTGTAATTGATTTCAAGCACTGAAAAATTGGGCCAAGAGTATTTTAAATTCTGAAGCAACAAAATCTTTATTCAAGACATGCAGAAATCAAAGACTACAATTAGCACAAGGAATAAAAACTGGGCAGGTACCTTCAATGCAAGGTTGAAGAAGCTCTCCAGTTTCCAAACTCTCATCGCGTCGAATTATGGTATTAATGGCATCATTTGCTCTGTCCCAGAGTGTCTTAAGGTCCATATATTCAGCCTGTGCAAGCATTAGAATCCAAAAATAAGCTCTACAAAAAGACAGTGATCAAATCTACTAAACCAGCAAAAACTTGGCACTATTGCAGAGAAACATAGAAAGCAAAATAAATGTCAATTATGAATCTTTAATTCATTAAATTGTCTGCACCCAATAGCATGACCTCAAGCTCAAAATTAATACACACACTTCATTGATCGTTAACTCTGTCTCCAGTCTCCAGTTACCAATAGATAAAGATGGAGGTGTTCGTATTTCAATTGATAGTAACAGGATAAAAAAGAAGAAAGCTTCGACCTCGGAATTGGCTTTGGAGTACATGATTTCTTCTGCTTTCAGGACAACAACAGGGAGCTTCTCTTGCCATTCCTTTTTCTTTTTAGTTGCTGGGCAATGAGCCTCATTGACGAGTCTGAACAAGATACATAACCAAAATCAGTGAAAAAAGACAGACCCTTTATCAAATAAGAACATACACAAACAAAGAAAGCGGTAGGAGGGTACCTGAAGATTTCTTGAATGAGAGAACCTCTGATGGGCTGGTGTCTATCACTGTGCCACGCTCTTCTAACACATTCATAAGGCCTTGGTCCTGGTCGAGGCATCTTCTTCTTCACTAGTACTAACTCTTTGAGAGGAAGAAAGAAAGAAGATTTCTCCGTTCCTTGAGGGGTCCAAGCTGACAAAGCTGTGACCAAGAAGAAAAGGGTAGCTTCAGTTTTTGGTTTCCTACCTTTTACTCTTGCTTGTGACTTTATCAAGTCTTCAAAGGTCACACACACATTGATCAGAACAACAACATCATCATCAACAACAACAACACAGTAAACTAAAACAAAATGCAAGAAGTGATGAGAGATGCAAAAGCCTTTTTAATATTTTTTTATAAGGGCTTTGGCTTTCTTTTTCTCTCTTTTCTGTCATAAACTCAATTATTTCAATGGGTTTTAATGAGTTTGGTGTGTCCCCCACTCATCCACATGCCTGCTTCCCCTAGCCCCAAGAGTCCCTCTCTCTATTTTTTTCCCCCATTGGTTCTGTGGCCTTTTCTCTCCCTTTTTTTCTCTTTATTTTTTGCCTCGTAACGTTATCTATCAGTCTCTCTCTCTCCCCCCTTCAATGTTTTTCCAGCCAAAAGTCTTGTGAAACTTTTACAGTTCTTGTAGAGGTTGGGGTTGCTTAGAAACCACCGACAGTGACAATATCATCAGTTCTTCTCCTCCCCTACCACAACTTGGACGGTCACCAGCGAGAAAGGTCGGCCTCATGTTCTTACCATGTTAGCGAGCCTCTTTCTGAGCTACGGGGTAAAGGGTGGCCCATTCCATTGCTATAAAAGAAAGATCTTTTTCATGGGTCAATGTTAACCGAGACGAGTAAACAAAAAAATGACCTTTTTTCAAGAAAGCTGCTTGATTATGCATTCCACCATAATCACCATTTATTTATTCGAGTAATAAGATGAGAATGCCATTACAGCGGTAGCTTTTGCACCTGCTACTTAAAAAAAATTTAGATTTTACAAAAATATATGTATGGTTAAATTGATTTTTATTAATGAAAAGTATGTTATTTTAGTTTTTATAAAATTAAAAATTAAAATGCAATTACAAATAAAAAATTTAAATTATTTAACTAATATAAATAATTTTTTCTTGGTAGAGTGTTTAGTTAATAACTAACCCGAGGTAAGAATTGGGAGTTGGGGATAGTAAATGTATTTCTGTGTTTAGTTATTATTTCAAAATAAATATATTTTCTTATAAAATTTACTTTAAAACTATTTTAATATTTTTAGTTTTGTTTCTTTTATTTTTTTTATATCACACTTTTATCGAGTCTGTTTGGAATTGTGGTGGTGGTTGTGGTTTAAAGTATTTTTTGTTTGGAAATGCATCAAAATGATGTTATTTTATTTTAAAAAAATTATTTTTAAGATTAGCACATCAAAACGATCTGAAAATATAAAAAATAATTAGTAGCAAAAATAAATTTTGAGGGAACGTGATTTCAACCGCGTTCTCAATCATGGCTTAAAATTGATATTTATAAATAAATAATTTTTTTATGGATGAATGTCAATAAATATTGATTTTCTTATAAATTTAAATATTTTTAGACAAAAAAAGGAATCACTTTCTTCTTTTTTTTAACGGGAAGGGAGGAAATATTCCGTCCTCCGAGGGTAAAATGATGAGAAATTATCTTTTTTCTGGGAAATGGAATGTATATTTTTTAATTGTATGGACAGAGTTGATTTTTTAATTATTAATATTACTAAACTGCTAGAGAGAAAGCTTACTCCTTAAATTAAAATCTCTACGAACACAATTAGATGATTATTAAGACTTGAGATTTTCATTGGGAGGTCTTAGATTGAGATTTGTTGAAGTATATAGTGGGATTTTTAAGGGGGAATTTTGCTCCTTTATGTAATTTAAAGCTCGTCAAACCTATTAATTAATTAAACAAAACATAGTTTAGTGGGATTTTCATTAGGTATTTTTTTTTTATTTTTTTAATTAAATATTTATATTTCCAGTTTTGTCCTTCAATATTGAATTAATTGAGAATTAAATTAATTTATTTCATTTTGTTTTTTATAGGTTTATCACAATCTCATGATCCAAATCATAAATTTAGTTGATTAACTTGGATTTATCCAGATAGATTCAATATATTATCGTCTCAATAATTTTATAATAAAATATCATCCAATAAGTTTTTTTTCTTAGAAAATACATTTACGATGTCTTGACATTTTTTATTGCATTCAAAAAATCAATCCAAACTACTTTATGCTGTGTTTTTTTTTTATTATCGTTATCTTATTCAATAAAGAAATGATTCCAACTAATAAAGTTAATAAACACAATTGGGTGTATTGTCTATGTTGCGATATCAGTATATCTTGATACATATCTATCTCTCAATTTTTCAATTTAGTCTTTAATTTTCATTAAAAAAAAAAATTTGTATTTATTATCACAGATAATTCTTGATTTATTACTTAAATTCAAGGTTTTTGATTTCTAATTAAATTTTTTTTTCTTAATGTCAAAAAAACATGTTGTAAGTGCACTTTTATTTTTATTTTCTTGTGTCGAAAAAAGAAATTATATAACTCATAACATAGTACGAGGTATACAACTAGTATTTAACTAATTAGAGTCTACAAGTTAGCAATGTCGAATAGTAAATATAAAATTAGTCTAAAAGCTTTCGCAAATAACTGATCAAACTAACAAATCTTTTCTTACAATTTTTGTTTTTTTTTTTTGGTGTGTGAAAAATGGCATCATGGGATGATCAATACCTTTGGGAATACCTTTCGATCTATGTCTCCTCTTTTCCAGCAATTTCCGACGTTGTCGCTTATGATTGCATTTACAGAGAGGAGGGCAATAAGTACAATGGTGGATGGAATTAGGGAAACCATTGCCTGTAATTAAGGATGTTGTAGAAGGCAGAATTTAGGCATTGGGATGTTCCAGTGATGGCATGGAATTTCATCATCATCATCATGGATGGACAAAGCTGCCTATCACTTCAGTTGTACCTTCCCCGATTAAAATATATAAAAATATTTTTATTTTTAAAAAATTATTTTTAATATTAATACACCAAAATAATTTTTTAAAAAAATTAATTACATTGTACCAATGCTTTATTTGACAAGATCAAATGTAATTTCCTTGATTAAATATAATTAAAATTGATTCTGGAACAAAATTCAAGACTCTTGTTTTAAAATACTATAGTTGAGGCACGTTTTTACTGTTCTTGGTCCCTCGAAGTTTTTTTTTTTCACTGTGTTATTTCATTTTTAATCCATGTTTAACAAGGTTCTTGCATTCTGATCCATGACTTCATTTTATTTGCATTCTGATTCATGAGTAAAGAGGGGGTTACTAGAAAACAAGAGAGGAGAGAGAAAGTATTGGCTGACTTAATATGATGAAGTTTGATTTTAGTGTTAACGGATCCTATTTGATGGGATGAATTTTATTATAATGTTTTTTACTTTTATTTTACCTGAAAAAATAGATTTGGGTTTAAAAATGTTTTTGCATTCAAATTGATTTTTTTGGTTTTTTAACCAATTTTTAGCTAATTTGAGGCATATATGGGTTTATTTAGGTTTCAAAGGTATTTTTGGAAAAAATTAAAAATGTTTTCTTTTTCTACAAAGTCGAAGATCAGACTTTCCAGGCACTTAAGATGACTATCAAAGATGACTATCGACTGAACTATAGATGACGAGTCATCTGTCAAAATAGATGAGATATCATTTGTTGTTTTTTATAAATAAAAAAGGTTAGGTAGATAATATGTTCTCCGCCTAACTTAATAAATAAATAAATAAAATAGACTAGGCATGCGGACCTATCCTTACGGGTCCATATGAGGTTGCTTTTATTTTGCGGGCTAAGAGCGGGTCCATCATGCCTAGATTCTTGGACTTTATTTTTAATGTCTTTATTTTTTAAAATTCTCATTTAAATTCATTTAAATAAAATAAGTAAAATTACCATTTAGAAGATTATTCCATTAAATATCATTCGGTCTCTGAATTTATTTTCATATGAGATTGTGAATTTTTTATATTAGTAGCCATTCATTTAGTATGGCACTTCATGATTGTTTTCTTTTGCTTCAAGTATAATCAATATTAATTATTATTAAATAAATATAATTATGTTTGAGATGTTAGTTTATTAGATATCAATCAATTTGATATTTATTCTTCGACGAGATCCTCACCTTTTTTTTTCAAAATAGTTGAAATAATAATTTTTTTTAGAATAATTTTTTTTATTATGATCAAATATCTTAATATATATTATTATCTTAATTTATAAGCTTCATCGTTAGTCAGCATCATAAACTTTTTTAACATTTATTAATATATATATATATATTTATTTATTTATTTTATTAAACATATCTTATATACATTGGTTTACTATTACTCATTTTAATGTAAAGTGAGGTCATAAGAATTCCCCCCCTCACTTATATATGGTTGTGTTTGAGTTCTAAGATAAAAAAGATGTGTTTAATTGGAAAAAGAAAACAGAAAAAAATAAAATAAATTTATCTTTATAATAATTTTTATTATCACTATTTTTATTTTATTTTTACCTCAAAAGAGTAATATAATTTCCTTAACATGCAGTCAAGAAATAACTTAATCTCGTAGCCAAAAAACTAATCCAAAATTACTGAGATTGTTATTAAAACAGTAGAAAAAAAGGGTTTTTATTTTTTGGAAATAAATCTGAAGGATTGAACATGATTATCTAGTTTCTCCTCGACATGCGATGGATCAATCTCTTAATATACTATGCATGCTCGTATAAAAAAAAGATGCTAGCTACTGTCTCCTCTTTTTTTTTACCAGCAATCAAGAAGGAAGAAAAAGACACGTGACTCGGGAAAGAAAGTGGCTTGAATGCATTGTTCATAAGAAAAGGAAAGAAAGCAGGAGAAAACAGCCCAGTGCTCCCAAATCAAGAACTACAGGAACCATACACCGATTCACGCATGATATTCGATCCCTCGTTGACAGGGTTTGGTGGGCAGCGTGTGCATGTGTTTGTCAGTGCAGTGGTGTCATCAGCTATGAAGCTTGGCACAGTTTGAATCACTGAATGTGCACAGTCATGATTAAGTTCTGAATTCTGATATGATGATGAAGATGGGTTTTAGAGGAAAGATAACAAAAGCAAGGCAAAAGCTGTTTTGTTTTTGTTTTTTTTCTAAGCTTTTTGCTTGATATGGATGGTTGGATTGTATGTATGAATGAGACCTTACATACAGGCTTGAAAAATCAGCCATCAATCTGCATCTCTGCTCTGTTGAAATTAAGTTCATGCATCTGGTAACCTGAGAAGGAAGCTGTGATACTCAATATATGTCAGAGGAAAAATTACTACGGACGCAATCGCAACACAAGATCTTGTGAAATGGGTTCATTATGTAAATATCATAACTTAAAGTTTTATTGTTGGAATTTTGTTTTTTCAGTGATTTGTTTTATAATTTTAATATTCTGATATTAAAAATAAAAATATTTTTTAATATAATTTACTCATATCTTTTTGGTTCGACCCATGTTATATTATATTAGTCCTACAACATGCATTAACTGGACAGTTGGACAGCCCTCTAATTATAAGTTTTTAAATATTGTATAAATTATCTCAATGGAGTCTCTAAGAAATAACATGCTTTAACTGGGTTTTTATTATTAATTTAAAAAATATTATTGAATACAATTTATCTAACGGACAAAAGCCAGAGGAAAAGGCGGAGACAGATCTTCACCGGAACTAGGATGGCAACGAGGTTAACCACATGTACAAGTGAGGGTTGCCGACAAGTGCTCGAGGACATTCACTTTATCCTCAGGCCAACTGTCTCCGCATTAAGTTGGGTCGTCTGAGATTCAATTTGTTCTCTTACAATCGCTTGGACAACCGAAGATTGGTGGCTTGATCTTAATTGAGAGGAACCAACAATTAATACACTACGCCCCCTCACTCATATATCCTTGATCGTAGTGTTGGAGATATCGTAAACTCAATTTTTATTGGGTCCATCGGTAGATTTAGCCTCCAACCACAAATCTGTATCGAGTTCCAGATGAGTTAAAGGAAAATCCATGTATCTCTCATACAATCAGGTGTTATATGTTTCCTGAAAAAAAAAGGTCAACAAATTAATAATAATAATAATAACTTAACAAAAAAAATAATGACATCCAACTTACCATGAACTTCTGAGCTCGGTTATCCATAAGCTACTGCATTCCTTTTCGACATCCTCACTTCTCACATGGGTTTCAACAAAAAGCTCCATCGATCTTGGATCGCGTCCATGCACAACAGCTCGTGACAGGAAGCTATTGTTAATTAAATATTTTCATATAATACAACAATTTTTCAAAATAAATTATCTTATAATACATAATCTTACCATCCATTTTCCATGTGAAACGAATGGAATTGATCTGTCGGTGTGCGTGGTAATAAGACCATGAATCTTCTTGGTTCGATTCTTTGTATTGGGTTGCGATCAATGCAAGAAACGCTCAGCGTCACGTCTTTGGATATAAATTGACTATGGAATGACCATTACACATAATGCTATACTTATTTTAACTATTCCTTCTGCATTTCTAGGTAGTAAAAAAATTTCATACACGATAACATCAATAAAGATCCTTACATATTAAACATACCCTTCAAAATTAAGCTTACAAATCATAAAAAAAACCATGCATTGCATAATGGATTTTGACATCGGTACAATATGAAACATACCCTTTAATGTGGTTGGGGACGACTAGAAATTAAACATACCCTTTAATTTTGAAAGCATTGCTAATTTGCTACTATAGATACCTTAAAAGTTCAACTCGTCGAAGAAATTGGTCAAAATAAAATCAAATTATACCATTAATTGAATAATTAGTATGATTGAAAAAATCTTTACAACAATAATACATCTTAACTCTTCCTTAAAAAAAATAGCATAATACATTGATTTATTCATAAAAATTTAAACCACACAGGTAAAAAAAGAAGAGGAAGTGATCATGATAAATGAATTCAAAATCAAAGAAGTAAATCAAACTCCAATTTAAATCACACACATATATGCACAAAAAAAAACATTAACAACATAAAAATCATTCACTTTGAAGCACTATAATTGTAAGCAACCCAACAATCAACACTAATCTCGTACAACAAACAAAATAACAACAAAAGGAAAAACTAATAGATGGAAGCAATATACATACCTGAAAAAGAAAGTTACAATCTTAGAGGGAGAGGAGAGGAGAAAGAGTGAGGAAAATGAAGGGAGAGGGGAAGAGAAGGAGAGAGGATGATGGAGGAGATTAGTCTAAAGAGAGGGAGAAAGGATGATGGATCAGGAGATTAGTATGAGAGAGGGGAAAAAATTTTTTCTATTGGTAATTCTATTTGTAATTTTCAGTGGCAAAGTCGTGTAATATTTTTTCAACTCTTTGGAACTCTTCGAGGAAATTAGTTTATTGGTAATTTTGTCTATAGTTTTCAGTGGCAAAGTCATGTCATTTTTTTTCAATTCTCTGAAACTCTTCAAGAGAATTAGTCCGGTAATTTTGTCAGTAAAGTTTAGTGACAAAGTCATGTAATTTTTTTTCAACACTCTATAACTCTTTGAGAGAATTAGTCTGTCAGTAATTCTGTTGGTATTCGACATTCCATTATTATAAACACAATATCTTTTTCCCTATTTTTTTTGTATTCCATATCTATCCATCCTTTAAATACAGTAAAATCACAACATAGTAACACCAATTATTTTCAATATCATGATAATAAAATCACAACAATAAACGTTATAATTATTTTAACAAAAGATCATCGTAAAGAAACAACATAAGAAAAATTACATTAAAGTCAATTTCATTACGAATTGATGTTTTACATATAAAATCCATTCAAAATCTTTGTAATCAAGATTGTCTTCTTCTTCTTCAATTTTATCATCGTCATGTCCATCATAATCTTCTTCATTAAATTGAATCTCGTCAATCTCGTAATCTTCATCGACTTTTGTAACTCCGCCGGTTCTCAATATATCAATTAACCTCTCAGCAATAACATAAAAAAAAAATATTTTTAGCTACACAAAAATTTGAATTTTTTTTCTAGTCGATAAATGAAGCAATTCGATATGGATCAACTAACTCATCAAGTTAAAATATATCATCTCACGCAATTACTTTATTATTACCGTCCTGAACAACTTGGACACGACTCAGGGGTTGGTTTTTACAATAGATAATCAATCAACTCTATAACAATCTTTTCTAAAGAAAGGTGTATATGTGTAACAAACTTGTTGTCATTGCTTGGCAAAAATAATTATTGTAAAGAGAAGAGAAAGAGTAAAGACAATGAAGGGAGAGGGGAAGAGAAGGAGAGAGGATGATGGTGGAGATTAGTGTAAAGAGAAGGAGAAAGGATGATGGATCAGGAGATTAGTATCAGAGAAAGGAAGATGGTATTTTTTTAAGAATTAAGGATTTTGTTCTTCTATTAAAGTGTTTTTTTTACAAATAGAATTACCAATGAATAATTAAATATTTATTAATTTTTAAAGACCATAGGTAATTACATTGGTAATTAACACTGATTTTTTTTAAAACCCCGAAGATTTTCCAAAACCTCCCAAATTTTTCCCACAAATTTTTTTCTATTGGTAATTCTATTTGTAATTTTCAGTGGCAAAGTCATGTAATTTCTTCTCGACTCTTCGGAACTCTCTGAGGGACGTAGTCCGTCAATAATTTTTAGTGGCAAAGTCATGTAATTTTTTTTCAACTCTTTGGAACTCTCCGAGGGAATTAGTTTATTGGTAATTTTGTCTATAGTTTTCAGTGGCAAAGTCATGTCATTTTTTTTCAATTCTTTGAAACTCTTCAGGAGAATTAGTCCGTCGGTAATTTTGTCAGTAAAGTTTAGTGACAAAGTCATGTAGTTTTTTTTCAACACTCTATAACTCTTTGAGGGAATTAGTCTGTCAATAATTCTGTTGGTATTCGACATTCCATTATTATAAACACAATATCTTTTTCCCTATTTTTTTTTTTGTATTCCATATCTATCCAACCTTTAAATACAGTAAAATCACAACATAGTAACACCAATTATTTTCAATATCATGATAATAAAATCACAATAATAAAAGTTATAATTATGTTAACAAAAGATCATCGTAAAGAAACAATATAAGAAAAATTACATTAAAGTCAATTTCATTATGAATTGATGTTTTACATATAAAATCCGTTCAAAATCTTTGTAATCAAGATTGTCTTCTTCTTCTTCTTCTTCAATTTTATTACCGTCATGTCCATCATAATCTTCTTCATTAAATTAAAGCTCGTCGATCTCATAATCTTCATCGATTTCTGTAACTCCACCGATTCTCAATATATCAATTAACCTCTCAGCAAGACCATAAAAAAATATTTTTAGCTACACAAAAATTTGAATTTTTTTCTAGTTGGTAAATGAAGCAATTCGATATGGATCAACTAACCCATCAAGTTGGAATATATCATCTCACACGGTTACTTTGTTATTACCGTCCTGAACAACTTGGACACCACTCAGGGGTTGATTTTCACAGTAGATAATCAATCAACCCTATAACAATCTTTTCTAAAGGAAGGAGTATATGTGTAACAAACTTGTTGTCATTGCTTAACAAAAACAAAGACTTCATCGACGTTACGAAGTCTAGCTTTTGCATTAATTTTGACAAAATCATGGCGGAGATCTACTTTGATTCCTCCATCGATGATATCATGACAATAATATTTGAATAAAAATAATTTATTATATTCGCTATGATATTGTAATTCAATCACCTCTTCTAACTTCCAATAATAATTAACTTCAAACTCATTAGAAGTTAATCCATTAACATAAACTCCACTATTACAGTTTTTTCTACCATGACTGTGATATCCCATATTGGAAGCGAGCGTCCAGAGCCAGAGCTTTATGAGTAGTGTCGGTCGCTAACTTGTTGCACGCGTTTTAGGGTACCAGACTCAAAAGTGGGCTCGCGTCAACATGAACAAAACCACGAGGTCTGTAAGGCCCAAAACGAACAATATACAACAGGTTGGGTCGTGCTATTACATTTGATATCAGAGCTGAGGATAGCTCACGCACCTAACATGTTTTATTTTTTGTAAAGAATTGAGAATTTTTAAGTACTACTTGCACGTGTTTAAGTTAATAATTTATATTTAGGCATTTTAATTCAGGATAAACTCACGCACATAACGTGTTTTATTTTTTGTTTGTTTTTTAATTCATTCAAATTTACATTTTTTAAAAAATAAATAAATTTAAAATATAATTAGTATTTTAATTTTTACTTTGGTTTCGAATAATACTATAATAATCTTTTTATAATATTAGAAAGTTTTTTTTTTCAAAGTCCATTAATTGGATCCTGATGAAAGATTACTTAAATGGGATTTAAGTATTGATTTTTTTTTTCATTATTTTTGATGAATCATATGCATTAAAAGGTGCATGTACGGTTTTTAAAAGATAAAATTTGATCCTAATCAACGAATTTTTTCATTATTCTTGTTCACGTCAATTTTTCTCCCGATTCAATCCAGCCGTTGATCAGTATAGAAAAGGCTGTCTTCTTTCAAGATTAGTGATGGCAGTGTTGTAAAATTAGCTATTTTTACAGGCAATTGTATGAAGATAAGCTGGGAAACCACCCAGTGGTTTTTAAAAATTACAATACCAGCGTGTTCGAAGTAAAAATATTTTTTAAAAACTTTATTGAAATATATATATATTTTTTAAAATTTATTTTTTATATTATAACATCAAAAATATTTAAAAACACTAAAAATATCATCATTTCATAGTGGTTATAAATTAGATAAGACAGACAACACATTTAAACTTTGTTTTCAAAAACAATTGATACAAAAACATAAAAAAAGAGCTCGGTTATGTGGGTCCTATTAAAATAAGTTAGATGGATTGTCCTGACTTGTTAGGCCAGCAATACCTGATATTTTTTTAAATAATATATATATATATATATATATATATATATATTAATTTAACACCTTTTTATATGTTTTTATTATTATTATTATTTTTTATTTATATTTAGATTAACACCTCTCTTTTTTATTTTGTTTAGAGAGTCTCGTTTAAATAATATTACTTTTTAATTATTTTGTATATATTTAATTTTTGAAGAGGTTTTTCTATTTTTTATTTTTTGTATAGATAAAATTTGTTTTTAAAATAAAAATATTTATTTTTAGATAATATTTCTTATATATACGGACTTGCAAAAAAAAATTTCTTTTTATTTTATTTAATTAATTTAATATGTGTCAATTTCTATTATTATTTGATTCAATAAAAAAATTATTTTCATAAAAAAATTTAAAAAATACAACCAGATAAATATTACATTTTACTAGATTAAATATCTTAATCTATATTTATCTCTTGATTTTTTTATTTTTATTTTTAGTTATTATTTTTATTTTTTTCATTTATTAATATATATAGTTCTTGATTTATTTAATTACTGAATAAACTTTTTAATTTTCATTTTTATTTTTTTTAACTACAAAACATGTAAAAAAAAATGCATACATTACAAAAAAAACAAATATATACATATGTATATATATATATATATTTCATTATTTTAAAATAGTAATTAAAAGCGGTCATAGGTGGAGTTGTCCCATCAAAAATTAACATTACATTCTTTGCATGGATCAAAATTTTCAGCTAACTTTTGGCGTTGCATCCTTGCCTCCACTAACCATATGGGAAGTTAATCGCTGCTGCACCTTATCTAATATATTAAATATATTATTTTAATATATCTTTAAATAAAAAATACTTTTAAAAATAATACCTGCCACATTTATAAATATGTCATGAACAGAGTTGTTGAAAAGATGAGAATTTTTGCAGCTGATCTTACGGGCCTAGTTGTACAAATATAAACGAAGAAACACAAGTCAGCGTGGGCCTTTTTACCAGATTTATGTTCGGATTGCATCGACTGACTGTTGGATTATCATGCTAGCAAACTATGCAAGACTGTATTTGATATTTTATGGTTATAATTTAAAAATAATTATTTTATAAAAAATATTTTTAATTGAGGTTGATTTGATAAAATATATATTTGGTTAAAACTATGGTTGAAATTGAGATTGAACAATAATTAGTTTAATGTGTTTGGTTAAGAATGTTTTTTAAATTGAGGTTATAAAATAACTAAAAAATATATATATTAATATTGATGATTTTTATTTGAAATATTATAGATTTAACTACTGCTATTATATCATGAAATAAACAATACTTTACATAAAGTGTTTTTTATTATTTCATTAAACTATCTGCAATTCCATCACGTACGAAATCCATTTGACAAGGACTTCAGTTTTCATGGCTTCCTGAGCGTGCAACAACACCATGTAAAATATAATCAGGAACACAATTGGAATTCTGATCAAATTCTGCAAATGTTTCGTCATCATGCGATTTCCTTCTAATGTAATTATGTAGTGTCATTGATGTCACTACAATTTCAATTTCGTTTTGTATGGATAAGCATATATGTGTTGTAAAATCCTCCACCTCTATTTCCATACTCCAAAAAAACATTCTATCACATTACGTAGCGATGAGTCTGCATGATTAAAAACTTTTCAGGATTTGTCCGTATACATGAAAATAAAATATTTTTTTATTTTTGAAAAAAAAATTAATTTAATTTTTTAATATTTTTTTATTTTACTGAGTCAAACCCCGTCCAATACATTTTGGTTTGGGCCGGACTCAGTCCGACCATGAACAATGGAGACAATCTCTGCTCATTGTTCACGTTAACAGTGGAGAAAGCTTCCATGCAGAAGAAGGAGGCTACCCTGCGCGACGGTTCTGGGAAGTTTTTTAACTGAAGCAAAATGACGATGACCAGCTAGTGCACTGTCAGTAAAGGAGAGAAGAGAACACGCCCTCGAAAAGCAAATTTATATTGCTTTTCAAGAAAATAAGTTCTAGCATCAGTTTCGGGTGGGACCCACAATAATAAAAATATGATTAATATATAACCAAACACTTATCAATTGCGTCTTACAGTAAATACAGCCGTAGCGCCAAACACACACTAAGTTTGCAGAAAGGACACTATTGAATGGAGTTCATTATGAACAAGCGTTCAATAATTTTTACATTTGAAACCTCTCCAAGATTAACAGTTAACCCCATTTTTGAAGCAAAATGTTAGCATTCTTCATACTCTCTCCTTCTCCAAAAATCATATCAAAGATTTTGGATGAACTCTTAGTGATCCATGCAGGAGATCGAGAGGTTTGAATTTGTCATGGGCACATGGGAAACAAGAATTCAGTAATTAGTATAAATTCTCTCATTGTCATCAATCATAAGAAACAAAAGACTATAAACACAAAATAAATTGGATTACAAAACACAACTGATATGAAATATTAAACAAAGAATCTTATGCTGTATCTTCTATAGTTATTACAATGCAATCACACCCAAGATTCACCGTGCAGCACAAGAGTAACGTGCTGATAAAACGGGTCTGTAGAAAGAAAAGAAATGCAAGGTGCTCATTCAATGGAGAAAAATAACTTAATTAGTTCATACATCCACGATTGCTGTAAGTGTCACTCTGGCTTGGGACTCCTTCAATGGAGACGGCCTTGAATTGATTCAAAGCAAGGTGCTCACTTATCAGCCTAAATTTCTCTTTGAGCCTCTTAAGTCTTGATCTGCAAAAAAATGTCACCAGGTTGAACAAGCAAACCAGAGAATGTCAAGATGAGTTTTCTTACATAAAAAAAAAAAGAAGAAATGGAAATAAATAAAATAAAAACCCTTTATAGGCCCATCTCTTTTTCTAGCTTCCGTTGGCTGAAGGAGTGTCGTAAGTTGATGCTGTCAAAAACGTTAATCCAAATCATCTACAAATGCCAAATCTATGTCCTGCCGGAGAACTGCTGGCAACTTGTCATCGCAAAGGACTCATGCAAACAACTGTGAAAAACTCACAGACAAAAAGCTACTGCCAACAAAGTTGGAACAATTTTGTCAAAGCAATAGAAACAAAAATTTTGATTAAAAAGGAGGAAACAATGTTGTGTTATGAAATAGATAATAGAGTATTTGCTATTCCCTCCATGTCAAAACATGTTTATGTTCAAAAAACAATTTTATTTTATTTTTGAATTTAGAATTCGAAATATATTATTCACTTGCTGTTTTTTTTAAAAAAAAAAATTATTGAAGTTGATGTTCGCAGTAAGTTTTGTTCTTTTCCTTTCCAAATTTCTTGGAGGGAGTATGGAAAATGCAGGTGGAGCCTATCAACCACATAACATCATTTTCGACCAAACTGAAAATGGAGAGGATGTCAAACCTTCAAGCAGAGGCTAGGAAATACTCTCTTATGCCAGGGAATATCTGTTGAACCAGGGCACAGACAATTCTTTCAGATGATAGGGCAGGTCTCCGATTTCCAAGGGGTGCAGTCTAGAAGATCTGCAAGGTGCGTCTCTGTTATCTGAACTGCTGAGCTTGAGTCAATGCCTGAAGCCAAATGACCGAGCTTGACATCTGCACTTGGTTGATTGCCATGCTTCTCATTGGCAGCTGACCCATGGTGGACTGTAGACCAGCAGAAATACGATTACCTCCCATAGAAAATGATGACATACGTCTCTGTCATCATTCTCCCCATGTTTAAGAAAATGGGACAGCTTTATCATTAAGAACATGATATAACATTCATCATTTCTCTTGCAAAATATCATTCAGATTTCATTTTTCATAAACAAACTAGTAACTTTAAAGTATATTTTCTTGTAACTTCCCTTCTAGATTTCTTCTTGAGTGGGACACTAACTACACAATCCCTAAAAACTTTAGCAAACATATAGCAACCTGTTTTCCAAAATTATGAGATAATCACTGACATTATCATGAGATACATTTAGCATTAATATCTTAAATTGAAATACGTTGAATTGATTCTCATTCATTAAGCAAAAGGAGAGGCAAGCCAAAATCATGAATGCAAGAGAGGCTCTAGGAATGCCAGATTTTCAGTTAAAACTTTTGTTGATAGCTTGAAAGCAACAAGTGGATAGATTCTCCCTGTTAAGAGCATGCTTCTTTAGAAGCTGGCTTTTGCTTGGACATAGTCTGTGATGAAACCCCAGTGTATTTACTCCAAATTTTTGTTGCAAGGCTTAAGGATGTAGATGCAAGGAGAAAGAAAAGTTGCATGAAGCTGGTTCACTAATAGACATGATGCACTTGAAAGCAGCAAAAGAAAATAATTTGGAATTAATCCCAAAATTTGTCATATAAATCATTTATAAAGATACATTCCATGTGATCCCACCGGGTAAAGAGCAAACAATCTCAAGGATACCTAGAGTAGTTAGTTCCATCATGGATATCTTCAACTCCGCATGCGTTCGCAATTTCTTCACCTGTAATTTGAGGACAGTTGATTCCCCCAGCAACAAAACAGAATTCTGCCATTGCATGATGATATAGTGCACCCCCATAAAAGCGCATCCCTGCAGTCTACATATAAATTGCAAAATTGTCAACCTTTCATTGAGATTACCGAACTGTTCAATATTTAATATCAGTTGGGTATGGCAATTGGCTCATGTTTTTTTATCTGTGTCCTAATACTAATCATTAAAAAAGAATCCCCTCGTATCATGCATATGAAACACAACTTACAGACAAGAAATTATTAAGACAAATATGGAACACAAAAAAGAATCCCCTCTTATCAATATAGGTCAAACAAATATGGAACACAACTTACAGACAAGAAATTATTAAGACACTTAATGACTTAAAAGAGGAAAGGAAAAACATCCAGCATCAAGCCTGTAAATCTAGGATCTACACATAATGCAACACATGCGGAAGGCAACAAGAATAAGGAAAAATACAGAAGTAAAGAAAACAGTATTCTCACAAACTGAAACCAAACCTGCTTAAATTCATCATTGGAGCTATAAACTGAATCATGGGCAGAACCAACTCTTCCAGAAGGAACAGTTGTAAAGAAGGGAGACCCGCCCACCATGAAACCATCAAGTGTATGAACTGGCAGTGAAAGGAATACTTCAAGATCAGATGAGCGAGCAAACTAGGGTATTCTCGTGTCACGCTTTGTTGAGCCAACAACAGTCTTTGAGAGCTCAGGATCAATCTGTTAGCAATCAAAAAGGTATTGATGTTTTACAGATAGCAGTAAAGATTTAAAAGCAAACAGTCATTCCTAGGACAGACTTCCAATCACTATGAATCAAATAACTTGAAACTTCACTCCAGTTTGTAAGGATAATTAAAGCAAAAATATTTGTTCCCAAGTATAGAAATTTATCAAACACCTGGAGCATCAAACAAAAATAAATTAGCTTTGATGCTATCCAAAGCTTCTCCTAAAATTTACCCCAACTGCAATCTCAAGTAAGATCATTTCCCTCCTACTGTTCCCACAAAAAGAAGCACTATAGTTCCTTAAATCCAACAAAAACACTAACACACTCGAGTAAAAAAAAAAAACTTGCATCACAAGTCTCCGAGTAGTTTCATTACTCCGGTCACTACAATCTTCAATACGCTATATGATAAATTCTTTATGCTGCATTTTTTGCTAGCACAAGCGCCTCCACTGCCCGAGCTTGACTCTGAATAAACAAATAAACATGCATACATCTCATCATCAGAATCCCACATCACACAATATCAAAGCCAAATTGTTAAACTCCCTTTTCAAACCTGTAATGCATGATTTTTCGACCTGGTGCAGCAGCAATAGGTCCAGGAGCATCAATAATAGTGAGATTAGGTAATGCTTGTATTCCACTCTTATGATTAATTCCTCAGATGAAAATTGAAACGACTCCTTCTCCAACCTCATATTTTCATATTCAATGTATGCCTAGACAAATTTATCATTCCTACCTTGATAAGAAAATTCCAAAAAATTAATAAAAAATCGAAGTTAAAAGTAAAACCTGAATTTCATGGAGAGATTTCTCCTGGGCAAAAGTGGCGTCATCATCAGAGACAAGATAGCAAGAAGGGACCTCGCATTCAGGATCATATTTCATATGGAGAATAATGGGGCGACGAGATTTGGTGCCACCGCCAACTCATGAGACCTTCCACCAGTGCGTGACCTCTTTCCATCGGTCTGCTGGCCAACCAGTAACACCGCCGGTGCGTCAAATGGAGTCTTCAGCTCCGGTGCTAGCCCGTGTAGCTCATTATAAGCTTCGCACAGTCTCCATTTATTGTTTTTTCCAAACTGAAACTGAAGATTTTGGCTATCTGACTGTTTTCGCTCCTTCATCCACTTTTTTCGGGGTTTTGGGTTTTTGTCAACGGTTCGGTGACTTCAGTTCACTGTTTTGTCTCGTTGAGTTAATTATAAATTAGTAGCTCAAGTTTATCAAAACATATTAATTGGTCCCTATATTATAAGAATTAATTAAATAGTCCCTTTAGTTTTCTACCCTTTAATGTGGGAAATATTATTTGGACAACATTCCTTATTGGGAAGATATCAAAAGACCATTTTGTAATCCTCGGACTTAGAAAAAAAAAATATATGTCCATTGGGCCAAGACCATTTTCCTCAACAGTTCGGAATTGATTTTGTGTTACAATTTATTTTTTTTATTTTTTTATATATATTTGGATGATTTTGATGTGTTAATATTAAAATTAAAAAATTAAAAAAAATATTATTTTAATATATTTTTATTTAAACAATAAAATACTAAACACACGCAATGTGCTTTCTTTTTTCAAGATTCATCCTTTATTCAAAGGAGAGGCTTGAGCTTGACTGAAAAAGAAAGTTTTATCAACTAAAGGATTTTCCTTACAATCTTCACGAAGTTAATTATAGTTTTGAAACTCGACTTGGCTTGACAGATTGATCTGGAGCTGGAACTAGACCTGATTGAAGGAAAAACTCGGCTGACCCGGTGATCCGGTTGACCCAGTAAGACCCGGTCAAAAACCCGGTTGTAACTCGTTAACTTTCTTTTTACTAAAACAACATTGTTTTGATTTTTTAAAAAAAAATTGATCGAACGACCCGGTCATAACCCGGAACTTAGACCTTGGACCGGACCGGGTCTAAAAACTATGGAGTTAATGTTTCAAAAGAAAAAACCAAACTATTCAAATGTATTAATAAATTTTCCTACGTGAAGCTTATAATTTTCTCTTAGAAACATCATAGTATTTTTTTATTTTAGTTTTTAAGCAATAAGATTAAAATTGATACTTAAACAGATCATTTATCCTTAAATTATTGTATCTATATTAAATTTATTTTTCACAATATTTTTTAATATTCAGTTTGAGATCATTTGCGAGTACAAACCCATTAATGTAGTGTTAATTTTCTTACAAAAATCATATTTTTGTTCAATTTCTTATGTATATGTTTGTGTGTGTAACAAGAAAGATTGAAAATGTAGCAAGTCGGAACACCAAGTGGAACGGTGGGATTGATGACCTGCCTCCGTCCAGAAGGACCCACACCGGTAGCAGTTTTTTCTTGCACGCACACACACACAGCTAGCCTGGCATGGCATGGCAGCGGTTGGCATCTCAATTCTCATTTTCAACAAACGTGTTAGGTGATCTTCATTACAGTTCCCCCATAATGTACATGAGACTATATGCCTAATTATCACCCAATCTGTCCTTGATGTTACCAGCCTACCGCCTTACTTAAACCAGATTATTGCTGATCTACTGCTAATGATGTTGTATTAACAGCTTAACCCACCCACCCAAACCACCCAGGACTGGCGAAAAGAGTCAACGACAACGGTGGCTCTGGCAGCAACAGACCAGTCAGGCAGAGTACACCATGGGTGTGAGGTTGTCATGTCCTTCAGTTCTGAAACAGTCTTGGCATGGTAAAGGGAGACGGAGCTCTCCCATAATTCTGCCTCGAACAGCGATGCCAGGACATGAGTGGTAGTGACTGTCTAGAAGGTCCACCCAATAAAAACAAAAGAAAACGATGGCAAGAATATGGTGCAAAAACTTTAGCTTTGTACTCCAGCAACGCAAAAAGAGATGCGGGACATGGGTGTCGAGAACTCCTTGTGAGAAATCTGTGGACACAGTTTCATGTAAAGTTGCTATCAACGAGCCCACACAGGCACACCCACTCGCTTAAAGAAGACAATAAAGTTCTTTTCAGAGGCATCCATGCCCCCAGCAAACATAAATTGACCACCGCTAGAAACCGACTTGCCATTAATCATATCATATGCTAGGGTTGATATTAAACCTTTAATTTCAACCAAACAGTGGATTTATGATCTACGCACCACCACTCCATGGATCTCTTGGCTCTCATGTTACCAGTAGAAACCATGGCCTTGAATCTTGATGGCGGTGGTCCATGCGGCCACCGACTTCCAGGCAAACCACCACAGAATATGAGTGCTAAATCATGACCAGGAATAAGAAATTACAGGCAGGGTTTACAGAAACATGGAATCCAATACCAATCTCTTGATACCAGCAAGGTGAAGTCATTTCAGGACCATTGATTCTTGGTTCCTAGCTCCACGCTAACAGATCCTGAACAGCTGGAATTTTTAACTTTAGATTGACAAAGTCATTTTTTCTCGGATATCTACTGTCAGTTGACTCGAATTTATATAATTATAGGAACCTTAATAGGAAAAGCAAATAAATTATCAAATCCAGATCACATTTTTGGTTAGCTAACTTGTCAACGTTGAACCTTTCAACATGCATTGAATTATACTCCATCACAAATGACGTGGAATATCAGGGATAAGGTGTCCAAGCTTGGATTCAATTTTATCAAGCCACGTTGTCAAAGACACAGAATCCTCTCAATATTTAAAAGTTAACTAAGGATTGTCCTCCTGACACAGACCATTTACCTCGCTAAACATCCAAATCCAAGGAAGAATTAGAATTCAAGGCACTCTGTCTAAAATGCACGACTTGATTAATTGTCGTATTAAGCAGGTCATTATCTACCTGTTAGATGATAACAAAGTACTGCTTCCTAGTAGATATAGTTCTCCGAGTCAATAACAAAGATAGATTTCAGCAAAATGTTACCATTATGGGATGCATCGATAACTCTGACTGATACGATATTAAGATAATGGAAATGCTACAGTCATCTCCCGAGCTAAAATCACGGCAGGGGGTCAAGTAATCAAAGTCATATCAGCTTACAGAAAATATAGACCAATCATCTGGTGGGGGAAAACCTCTCCTCACCAAATTTGGTGGAGCAACTATTCTTCCAGAATAAACAGCGATCATTTTCCCAGCTCTTAAAGTTACAAGGGAGAAAGGGAACAAGCACTGCTAGGAACTTGGGAACTAAAGTTTTAATCTTTGATCACAACGCATATAGAATAAACAACAGGTAATGCGGAAGCCTCCATGCCAAATACCTAGCTGGTAACGATGCAGATACATGGTTCATCACGACCAGCAATAAAAAGGAACAGTTTTTACAATCAATAGCAAGAAGCAGCGGTTTAGATTGTGTTAAAAGTAGTTTTCTGCTGTTTCAAACCAATGATAAAAGGTAAAGAAATAAAGAATAAAAACGTCAGAAGATTCTAATATTACAAAGCACAAAGAGACATCGCAGTTCCAATTACAGGTCTCCCAAACATCAAAATTCCCCAGCATCATTAATCTCTTGAGCTCGGCGTCCCCCTCTCCCAGTCACTCCCATTTTGCGCACAGATTGCAGGAACAACATGACATCATGTATTTTTAAGGGAAACAAAACACTAAAACGATAGACGTGAACATGAACAAAATCTATAGATAAATGACATTCAAATCAGTAAGGAGTGTAGTAATACCCGGCCGGTGGTGGCCCCATTCCATTGACAGGTGGCATTCCATAAGGCATCGTTGGCATAGGACCTGCATTGTAGTAACCACCACCGCTGATCTTGGCCAAACTAGTTTGACCTTGCATCCCATCCCTGGCATATTGCTGCCATGTCACCTGCTCCTGAACAAGCAATTGTTGTTTCTTCTCCATATCTGCCATTTGGACGTACGAGGGAGGTGGAACACACAGAGATGCGGCGAAAGGGTCCTGATTAACTGCCTGGACTGTTCCATCTGGAGCTGGCAGAGCTAAAACAGGTGTTGTACCATTCCCAGGCCCTGGTAACGCCACGCTACTAGCACTACCTCCACTCAGTTGAGCAGTGCCAACATGTTGCCTCACCATTCCCTGATCATACATTCCATTTAACAACAATGGATCAAACCCACCTCCCAAAGTTGCTTTCTGCTTCGATAAATTACTAGCTGTCTCAACCAATGCCAATTCCCAATCTGCCTTGCCAGCTTCAGCAGCTGGAGTCTGCCATGCTGAGGTCACTTGGGGCTCTCCGTTAGATTGGAATGATTCCCATGATCCGTTCCCACTATTGGCTGCTGGACCAGCAAACAAAGCCAAAGCCAACCTATTCCCTTGATCGTCAGCCGTGACAGCATCATCCCTCAAATTCACCAAATCCTCAGTAACCTGTGGTTTCTGAGGCCTGGGCTCCGTCTCCGGAGGTGGGGGAGGAGTAAAATCCTCCGGTGCAGGCAGGGCCTTGATTTCATTCATATCAGGCACAGGCTCCTCATCTTGAGGCACAGGGGGCGCCTCCTCTTTCCTCTCCGGACTCTTAGGTCTCTTAGCTCTATCCCTCACAAACTCCTCCAAAGTCTCCAACAACTTGCCTGTAATCCTCTGCACTTCAGGGTACTCGGACGATCTCGCCACTCCAGTATCCTTACACCAATTATAAAACGCAATCAGCTCGTCAATCTGCTTCGCCGCACTAGCATAAGCATCAAAGGCCTTAACACAATCCGGATACTCCATATCAAAAAACTTATCGAGCAAAACAGCCAAAACCTCACATATATCCGCGTATAACTGAAAACTCTCTTTCACAACCGGATACAACGCAATCAATATCATCCTATTATTCTTGGCCAACCCCGTCGGCCTACATGACAAGAACCTATCCAGCAACCTCTGTAAATGTCCCATCTTCCCAAAAATCCTCTCCGGCTTCATTTCCCTCAACGGCGTTGCTGTCTTCTTCTCTTCCTTTCCTTCTCCGCCCCCCATCTCACTCATATCCCCATACGACCTCGTCCTCCTCGGCATCCCATACCCACTCTCCCCCCTATTATAATCCCCATTATACTGATCACTATACTCATAAGCTCTTGGCGGCGGCGACCTGAAATCACCTCTACCCGAATCTTCCCTGCCAAAACCACCCCTGCCTCCATAATATCTCTCAATTTCACCACCATGAGCACTCCCCGCACCACGACTCCCACCGACACGGCCACCATCACCTCCTTTCCGTTCAAACAAGATCAATTCAAGTCTTTGATCCAAATACATCGCGAAAGTCCTAACAAAAGCCGAATGGTCCCAGGAACTCGAATGCGCTTCATCTCTAAAATCACTCATATTCAACAGCCGAGTACCTTTCCTAGTAGCATACAAAATCTCCTCTTGAAATAACGGATCTCCTTCGTTCAATAACCTATGAATAAGCATCAATGTTTTCAACGCCACGATCCAATCCCGCGTTTTCCCTAACCTTTTCGAAACGAAAGACACACAAGCATGAACGTAACCGCGAGAATACGAAGTTAGATTCAAGATCTCGTGAATATATTTCTGATTCGGCGGATCGTCGTCGTGGCTCGTTGCTTTCACGATTGCCACTTCAAGCTCTGGCGCCATGTTACTAGCTACTTTCGCTATACCTATGCTTGTTTGATCTTTAACGGTCCCAATCGCTTTTCGGATCGTGCTCGGCGCCATCTTGACCCTTGAGCTGGCAGAAGTAGACTATAAATGAGGATTTAGTTTATTTGGTTAATAGAAGTGATTACCGGTGTGTCGGATTTTGAGGTTGTTGGATCTGGGATCTGTTGAAAACGGCGTCGGATCTAATGACAATCCCTGTGCCGGGGGGGGGGGGGGGGAGAAAGATGGAAAGTGTTTTTGGGTGTGAGTTTGCAATTAGCTGTAATAATAAAATAGAAAAAAGGTAGATTTAAAGAGGAAGTTGGGGTCCGGAGAGGACGTGGAGGAAGGAGAGGCGTTGATTTGATCAAAGATGTGGAGGAGGACAGCTATAGTAGCGGAAGTGTCTTGAGGGTGGGGGAGCTTTTGTCTGAAAGAAGCATGTCTCCGGGCTGTGTGTGTTTGTTTGTCGGAACGGAGTAAATAAATACTTGAGGAAAAGAGAATAGAAGAGGCCACTCGATTGATTTGTTTTCTTCTGTTTAAAGAGGTTTTTTTTTTTTTTTTTTTTGCACGGTAAAATTGTAGATTTAATGGACTTTTTATATATACATATAGAAAAATTATATAAAGAAATTCTTACTAGCATTAATAATATTTATGTAATGATTTTTTTTTGTTGTATGTAATTTAGGAGGAATTACAGTAACTTTTTTTTATGTATATATAAAATATTAGGATTCGACTTAAACTCTTTTGATGTCCAATATTTCTTTAATTATCATTTTAAAGAAAAGGTAGTTAGATTAAAAAAATCCTGATTAATTAGAGAAAATGTTTAAAAAATAAAACAAAAAAATAAATAATTAAATTAGATTTCTTAATATATAAAACAATAATCATGCCTATTATTAATATTATTTTCCTAAAGTTTTTAGCATTTTGGGTTTAAAAAAAGGTTCTTGGAGTGTTTTTTTTAAGGATGAAGAAGGGTTTTTGTCAATTTTTTCAAAATCTTGAGTGGTCTTGATTTTATGATACATGAAGAGGGTTATTTTAATTTATTTTAGAATTTAAAGTTTACTAATTATTATTTGGATTTGAATTTAAATATCAATAAAAAAACAAATAGGATATCATTCGTTCAAGTGTGTGGATGATTCATCTAGACTTTAATTTTTTAAAAATATATATTTTTATTGGTTGAGAATATAGATAGAAAAAACTCAGAAATATAAGGAATTTATATCAAGTTAGTAATTATTATTGGTTTGTTTCTTTATACAAAAAAGAAAAAAAAACGAAAAAAAGATGTCCACCATTGTGTGAGCTCAATTAATGTGATCCAGCATACAAAACGCATTTTTCAAAAGAAATGAATTTGATGTTTAGGTCACGTTCCATTGATGGATTGTTTTTTTTATTATTATTATTAACATGAATATTTAGAACAGTTTGAATGTATATCGATTAATTTTATGAATCATAAAGTTAATGACCATGTAAATTTTCAATAATCATCGTATTAGCAATTACAAGGATTGAACTTGAAACTATACGGGAGCAAACCCCTTAATTGGCCTCCTACTGTATAGTTGTCATTAATTGATTGTTTAATTGTCATTAATTGATTGTTTAATTGATATGTTTTCATAATAAATTAAAAAAGAAAACTTTTTTCTCTCGTGAGTTTTTGGTGGAAAAAAGGCTATTACTGCTTGAATCTTTAAAAAAGCAACTATTTAGTCCTTGAAGGGCGTGTTGTTAACAAATACAGGAAGTAAAATTCTCTAACATCATAAGATAAGAGGAGTAAAATAGTAGGTTTTGATATTTTAGGGACTAAATCTTAAATACAAGCAAATATATTTGCAGATGGAGAATATATATATAAAAGAAACATAATTTGTTGACACCATCACACCAAAGACTATGCGTACGGTAAACGGTGATGTCGATTTTCTCATTTTGTGGATTTTAGCGTTTCGGGATTATTGACGTGGCGGCTGATCCGGTTGCTTGGTCCCACAATCACTGCTCATTGATGATTGATGTCAAGTTTGGAGACATTTGCCTTTGGAAGTACTAATTAGATTCTAACTGTGATTAAAGTATTAATTAACAATTTAATGAACGGGGTCTAAAGGGCAAAAAGGTCCCAGAAGATAAATTGCTGGCGGTGAATAACTAAATAATTTTAGGATTAGAGGTGGGATTAGGCGAATGGTAATTTATGTAATGGAGAATTTGGTTGCCAACTCGCCATTAAAGGGTTGCCTGTGTCCAAACAAGGGGATAAGTACAAACAGATAATGCTGCGTATAGCACGACAAGGTATTGTGCCTTCTTTTTTTTTTTTATCTCGATGGCACAAAAATATATATTTTTTAAGATCCATTTATTTGTTAAAAAATAGTTTTTTTTAGAAATTAATTATTGAAAAAGTGAACTATTTTTTAATATTTAGTAGTGTAATAGAAAATAAGTTGAAAAATAATTTCCAGTGTTTGGTTATGTCATGAAAATTGAATTGGAAAATAACTTATTAATATTTTATTTTTTTTCAAGTTTATTAAAATAATAAGAAATAAATCTTACAAATTAAAAAGTTGAATGAGAATGAAATTAAAAAAAATATAATTTCATAAATTATCTCAAATAAAATAAATAATAATTAAAATAATAGAGATCAAATCTAAAAAATAAAAAAAATTGAAAGATGAAGAAATTAAAATAATAATAATTAACATTTCATAAATTATTTCAAATAAAATAAGTAACAATAAAAAAAATGAGGACCAAATTTGATAGATAAAACATTTCAATTAAAAAATGATAAGGGAAAAGCAAATAACAATTATAAAAATGAGAACCAAAATTAATATAAAAATTAAATTCTAAGAGATGAAATTGAAAAACAAATATTCAAAACAAAATATATATAGCAATCAAAAGTTTGAGAACCAAATTTGATATAATCAGCAAATAATATGACATTTCTAAATTTTTCACAACTTTCAGAAAGTGTTTTCCGCTCAAAATAAAAGAAAAACACTTTCCTGAAAACCAAGCCACATTTTTCTTTGACTGGAAAGTGTTTTTTGTTGATCGGAAAGTGTTTTTCGTTGACCAACTTTTCTAATGGCAAACAAATATAGAAAAGTTTGAAAAGTGGTTTCCCGGAAACTACTTTTCGGGAAACAAACGCAGCTTTATTTTTATTTTTCATTCAATATTTTTTTGAATTATTTTTTATCTAATATTTTTGAGATATTTTGAGATATTTTTAATATATTAAAGTTACAAATATTTTTTTTTTGATATATTATCAATTAAAAAATATTCTACATTATAATATCAAACATGTATAATTCACTGATTATTACCTACCAATCAAAATCGTGCGCAAAAAAAGTGAAGGAATTTAAGGTTCAAAATTAAACCACCAGATAGACAGACTTTGGAATAATTGTTATTAGTTGCTTATTTATCTATTGGTAAGATTAATCCATCAATAAATGATTAGGAAAATTAATTTAGAAAGTGAGTTTTCCGGATGAATAAATATAATTATATTCCAATTTGACTTTCTTAGTTTGTAGCATTATTGTCGGATCTGATTGGGCCACCCACTTCAAGAAAAGGAAAGGATTACTAACTTTTTATTGAATTGTTAGATTTAGTCCTTGTATTTTTCAAAATATAAAAATCAGGTCCCTTTAATTTTTTAAATAAAAAACAAATAAATTTTGATAAAAAACCTCATTTTACTTATTTTCCAGTTTTTAGCTTGATTGACTAGGGAAAAAGTTTTTGGATTTAATCGGTAAAGAAAAAAAATCGTTATTGACATAGATTTTGGCCATCAAAATAATTAATCTTGGTGTCAACGAGTTCTATCTAGTAAGAGAAGTTCCACCTGGATGTTTTCTCGTATTTAAATTGCCTTAAAAAACTTATATGAGCTTAGAAAGTTTGGTTTTGAGTTGTTTTTAGTTTTTAAGATCATAAAATGGTTTATCAAAGTGTCTAGAGTATTTTCTCTGTATTTTGTCTATTTTGGATTAAAAATAAATTTTTAGAGAAAAAACACTCCTCTAATTTTTCAACCATCATGGTGCTCAAAATGTCACCTGCTATTTTTTTTTTTTTAAATAAAGGTGAAAAACAAGTCATCTGTCCAAACGTGTTGGGGCACCAATATTGTTTTTTTAAAAAACAAATTGGTGTTTGATATATATATATATAAATGTCATGTGTACTAGTTGATGTATAATTAAATGAAAGATATTTTTATAAATAAAAAATAATTAAATTTAATAGGATTTATGATCTAGTTCACAGGTTTGACAAGTTAACCTAATTATCTCAAGTTTTTATCTATTTCTTTTTAAATTAAGTATTTTTATTTTTATTTTCTTCCTTCAACTTTTCAGTATTTAATATTTTTACCAACAAAAATTATTCAACCCCCCCCCCCCCCCCCCCCCAAAAAAAAAAAAAAATCACAAGTAAAATAACTAGCCAAAACTACTCAATGGCTGTGTTATTTTTGGCTGGGATAACGCGATGCATGCAAAAAGAAAAGGTATTGGAAGAGGGATGTAAAGATGAAAAGCATACGGTCACTACTAACTTTATTTGCTTTCTACATAAAGAAATTAATGTGGGGGGAAAGAGTAAAGTGATTAAGACGAGTGGCAAATTAAGAAAAATAATTTAAAAAAAAGTCCACTTAATTCATGAACTTTATGTCCTCTCTCTTTTCTTATTGTTTTTCGATCTTGAGGAACTTTATGTCCTTTGCACTGCTCGAATAAATTTTCAATTATATGTTTTCATCATGATATCATGCTTGTTAGTCCTGTTTAGTATTGTAATTTAATCATGTTTTTAAAGATTTTTAATTTTTTATATTTTTAAATTCTTTTGATATGCCGATATCAAAAATAAATTTTAAACAAATAAAAAAATACTATTCTGATGCACTTTCAAGTAAAAAATACTTTAAAAATCAATTATTATCACATTCTCAGATAATCTTTAAATCCATCGTGTTTTAAGTAATCTCAATTGCTAAAAACCAAGAGTTAACCATGAAGACCGTGTGTATTTGATTTTATGATATATTTTATTTTTTAAAATATATTAAAATAATATTTTTTTAATATCAACGCTTTAAAAAATATTAATTTAATATTTTTAAATAAAAAACAAATACTTGTATTTGAGGCTCTACTGATTACTTTTCTCTCGTCTCAATTCTGGCCTCTCACTACTACAAAACCTTTCATTTTCATCTAAGGCTCCATTTGCTTGCCAACAAACAATTTTTTATAGTAAGAAACTTTTTCTACGGGAAAGGTTGAAAAACATATTCCATGTCTGGAAATTTAATTTTTTTTTATCAATTTTTTTAATAATAAATTATTGTACCACTAAGGTATGTAACTTGATGAAATACTCTTAGTTATTGTTTGAGAATAAAGAATGGAATAATGTGACTGCCAATAAAAAAACATTATTCTTACTTTGTAGGCATTTAGTTGAAATTAACTAAATTAAATTGGCAATAAAAAAAGAAGAGTGGGAATAAAAATGAAAATTAAACATAGTTTGATTGCTATAAGATGTTAGAATAAAAATAAGGAATGATAATAGATTTTTTATAAAAAAATAATATATTATTTTTATTTATTGTATATAAACTATTTCCTTCGTTATTAATATCTTAACTACTATCATGATCGCTAATTACTATTAATAGTAATTTTTTTAAAATTTTTTTTTAGTATTTAATATTATTCTGAAGTATAGTTTTTAAATCCGACCCGGTTCAAGGCTCAAGTTCCGGGTTTTGACCGGGTCACTTGATCGCTCGGGTTAATTTTTTTTTAAATCAAAATAACATCGTTTTAGTAAAAACAAAACAAAAGCCAATGGGTTGCAACTGAGTTTCTGACCAAGTCTTGCCGGGTCGACCGAGTCGCCGGGTCAGCCGGGCCACCCGTGTTTTTTCTTTCTCTATTTTTTTTAAAATCTGGCCCGGTTCCAGTCCTAGGTTGGCCAGATTCTGGGTTGATTCACCGGGCCGGGCTGAATTTCAAAACTATACTCGAAAGATTGTAAGCACGAGTCTTTTATTTTATGATTTTTTTTTAAAGCTTGTTTTCTTTTGTTGGAGAGTGAATCCTATTCAATTTCCAAACACTTTCTGTATAAGTGTTTGGAGTGGATAATATTAAGATAATTTTTTTTTATTTTTTAAAATAATTTTTTTTAATAAAAAACAGATTAAACTGCATCCACAAACCTCCACTTAAAAGTTTAAAACCAACCAGAAAGGGCTGCTCATAAAATAACAATAACAGTAACATCGACGGAGACTTTCTATATAAACAATACAAACACTTTTGATGCGTCTCTATATGAGATTTCAACGCAGATTACTCATATGATCCAACAAAAGCAACGAAGGTGAAAGATGCCATGACATCAAGGAACCCTTTTCGATGAGGAAGTGTTTGAAGCATTATACTTCTTTTCAATCATGTCAACTAGTCGATTTGATTTGTTGTGAACCTCATGACTACATCCAAACAAAGCCCTTTCAAAGTAGAAGATGAAAGGGAACTAGCAAAAGGTATGGATTAAAGTAGGGCTGGGTTTCCTTGGGATGGTGGAGATGATCAATTTGGTTCTCTTTTAACATTGGATGCCTAAAAAATGTGTTTTCCCCAAATGTGTTCTTGTTTGATTGACAATTAATAATTCATTCCTTCTTGTTGAAGATGATTAAACAAGTCTAGAGCACAGAGAAGCATCCACTAGATCCCTCCTTTTATTTTATAACTTTTGGAGGGTTACCCTGTAATGGAGGGGTTAGAGCACTCAGAAGTTGGCAAATCTTTAGTTACTGTTCATGTCGAATTTGCATAATTTCAAACATGAAATGATTGATAATATTTTTTGACAACAATCTTCAGATTTCTCGACCGACAAGCATATAATAGTGCTTTCACTTTCAGAGCAATAAAACCCCATTTAGGGTTCTTTCCCTTGAATCACCATTCTTTCTAGGCCCATCAACAGTTCTAAACATGTGGTGCAAAAAGAAAAGAAAAGAAAACAATCACACGATGACTGATTCCCTGTTTCCCATTGGCATCGAATGGGGAACCTAATTCCTATTGCTGGTTTTTGCATTTAGAGATAAATTCTTTCTTGTTGGAAAACAGTCGGCTATTTTACAATTAATTTACAGAGGAACGTTTACCGGAAAGGTAATTAGCCACATAGCATTTTTGCAGCAACCCTTGTTGGGTCATTAAGTTTCTGTCATTAATCATTACCTGGGTGACCAGTGTAAATTCTCATGTGCTGAGATGAATCCTCTTTTATCCACCATAGATAAAATACAGAAGAGATGATCACAAGCCCAGCTACACATGCCATTGATAACCCAACAAGCTTTCCTACACGTTTCTTGTCCCTCTTGGAAGAGCCAGCACCATCAGATACTACAGAAATTAAGCACGGTAGAGCAAGTTAGAAATGCAAAAGGAAGTTTGCAAATGGACATTTGCATGCTTGAGAAAGAAAATGTGAGGATGGATCTACCTTGAGAAACATGAATGGCTGATACTAAAGGTCCATATGTTCCTTGATATGGAATGCAGCAAGTGCCTTTTCCAGCCCAGAAGAAGTGAATGTCCATGATTGTGTTGGTCACATTTGCTTCAAATGTTTTAATCAACGCTTTTTTGGATCCACCAGCTTCGTTTTTAATGTTGAAGTCCTTAAGAACTATTTCTCCCTAAAGCCAGTCATGACGTTAATGATCATCAAGCATGCACATAGATGTCTTACAGCGAAAGCTGTCTCTGTCTCTTTCTCCTGTATAGGTTTATCGATTTTTCTACGTGTAAATTGGACTTTTTCAGCATACCTGTATGTAAATGTCGAATAAGCGCCTTCCGAGGCCTTTCCAAGAATGAGAGTCATCCATTCCTATCTCTGCAAAGTGAAGCTCAACACTGTATCTTCCATTCTTTAGACCAAGGCCATAGTACCTCAGCGAGCTCGGTGAAATCCTTGCTGTCTTATATAGCTCAGAGTCCAAAGTTCCAGTGATTTGAGAACCTGTTTGTGTTAAATATTGTGGTCCGTTTGGGTTCGAAATGAAATTCCCAGTATTGCTTACTGCCCACAGATTGTCTGAGTTTGTGTACAGTGAAGCAGCTCCCATTGATTCAAAATCACCCTCATATTCTATCCCAGATGCAGATGTCTTGTCCGTACCTCCACATTTGACAGAAAATGTTTCTGCAATGGACATAGAATGCAAGTAGGTTTGAAAGATGAACTTGTGTCATAAACAATCCTCAAAAATCTATGATGTACAAAGCAGTTTTAAGCATGCCGAAATTCGAAAGCTATACTTGATGGAACTTTGTTGCTGCACTTGAAATCAGCTTTGAGGCACTGCAACATCCCAGAAGCTTTTCTGTGTACATTTTTGTTCACTTGATTAGAGAAAATTCATGAGGGTTTCTCAACCAAAACTGTGATTAGAGAAAATTTATGAGGATTTCAATCAAAACTGTGGCGATAGATGTTTTCCTATTGTAAATATTTTTAATCAGAATCTGATGTGACCTATGATGCGATTCTGAAAGTGAAACCTTAAGGTACTGTTTTATATAGAGCAAAAGATTTTCAATGACATAGTAATCTCCAGAAAAGCTTACCCCTGTAAATTGTTTGCATTAATGGAAGTTCCAACAGCATTCCTGAAAAAGAAAAAAAAATGTTGCATCTTGCTTAACTACAGCATGACCACTTGACAAAAACTTGTAAAGATCACTTCCAGAAATGATTGAATGAGAAGGAAACAAAGTTTAACTTACATTGATAATCCAACCCTCATAGAGTTTTGTGGCAAATTTCCAGAAAGGGGATTGAATGAGACATCTCTGCCATGAAGTGTCCACTAAAAACTTAGTCTTAGCTAGAAGCATTATCCAATTTATCAGTATCCACAGTACAAAAACGATTAATGCTCCTATTACTTGACATTCGTTGAGCCTATCCTTTCCTCAGTCTCATCTGCTGCAAGTTTTCGGATTGTAGCAGACGGAGAATGAAAGAGAGGATGAACTTATCATGGCATTAACTAATGATTTAATTGTGTTATTATGATATAAGTGTTTTAATTTCCTTGTATATAAATTCAGGGTGGCACTCACATTGCAATTAGTTTTGGACCTATGATATTTGCAGGGAGTTGCCCACTCAAGTTGTTACTTCCAAGATACCTGACATATATAGCCAACATTTCTTCAAGTAAAACCAAATAGACTAACTGAAACAAACACATTTTTCAGCTGGCCAAAATACACTTATCAGATAAAACAGGTTCCATTTTTTCCAATCGTATGACCTGAACATGATTCATCATAGGTATGGAAGTGGAATGGTTCTGATGAACAAGAATCAGCTTCACTGATCGCATCATAATAAAACGGAGACCGAAGTGGTAGAGTATAAAACTTACAGATATTGTAATGAAGCTAAATCTTGAAATGAGTCTGGAATTTGACCTGTTAATTTGTTGAAACTCAAATCCCTGTCATGACAAATTTTTTTTGCATAGGTTAAAATGAAGCTCCTAATGCACAAATTTTGATGTCTAAGTGACTTACAGTTCTTGCAATTGGGAGAAGTTTCCCAGTTGGTCTGGGATTTGTCCCGAGAGTAGACAGTTTCTCAAAATCCTGCAAAAACATAATAGGCAATGCACTTATTAGAGAATATAAAATAAAACAAAAGGAAGGGGTAAGAAACTGATGAAAAAAACTCTTACTTGAGATTTACAGAAACTTACAATATTGTCAATTTTTTCTGGTCTAGCAAGAACTCAAGAGAAGAATCTTCACCATTAAGATCACCGATTCTCCTGAGAACATACTAATATAAAACATTCTGATTTACTGCATAGTGATTGATAAGTAATCCACAAATAGTGTGATGGGGACATCGGACCCGAGACATGGTTTACATGTAAATATGATCTAGGATGATGGAGGATAGTTCAATCCTTGTATTATTAGATTTTATTTAGGTTTATTTATTAGATTTAATTTAGTTATTGTTTAGCGGGCTATAAGCTCAATTGTTTTATTCTAATTAGGGTTTTAATATTTATATTCTATTTTTCTAAATGTTATGGAGTTGTTAATGAATTGAATAAAAATTATAAAGTTGCAAACTTTTCCAACCCATTCTTCTCTTCTTCAGCTTTTTTTCTTCTCTTTCTTTCACTTTTTATTCTTAGCTTCTTCTTCTTCTTTTTTTCTTAGCTTATTACTTCTATCTTCAAATCTCTGTTGTCCCGCGTTATAGTGAGGGCAGGAAAAAAATGAGGATCTGCAAACATTCAGCTGCTGCTAGTATATAGCCTGCTACATTTTTCGCTGAACATTCTTGTTCTGAGAGTTAAAAAACAACAGCATGTTTGATGATGCAAGATATTTCAACTCCAATTTGAAGGCCTTACAGGTCTCCCAGCTTCTTTAGAGCACTAAAACTGCTTGGAATTGGACCTTCAAGCAATGTCCCTTGAAGCCGCCTGCAGATGAGAAATGTGAAGAACGAAAACTTTATAACTAGTTAAGATCTTTTTTCAAAGCATTAGCATTATAGAAGAAGGAAAACCATGCATACAGGTTCCTGAGTGTTGTCAGATTTCCGAAGAAGTCCGGAAGCTTTCCAGTGAACAAGTTATCAGATGCCCAGCTGAAATGAAGGGTACAAAATCCAAGAATTACCTTGCAATCCATCATGTGAATCTAAAAACACTCCACTACAGTACATAGAAACTGAGAGAGTTACAGAGTTCGGAGAGATTTCAGATTTGCAAATTCTTGCGGAATCCGTCCACTGACTCCACTGCTATTAATATACCTGAAAAAAGAGCAATTTTTAATCAGATTGTGCAGCTAGCAAGCAAGATAAGGCTGCAGTTCCCAATTGAGAACACCCTAACCCAGCTAGTCCAATGATCCCTATCAATTAAACATGTACATCCACCATACTATCAGAAGAACTGGCCTAAAGTCCTTCCACATGTATCCTGATCAATTAGTTACGAACAACTTACAGCTCCTCCAAGGATGTCAACTTTCCAAGGGATGTGGGTAGTGGTCCAATGAAATTGTTGGAGCCAAAATCTCTGTGACATGATATAAACTCATACAATCAGTATCAGCTTCAGTAAATCGAGAAGAAGTCATGACATGAAAACAACAAAAATATGTAAAAACTTGCCGATAGTACTTAACAGAGTAATCAACTTGGTTAGATTTCCAAGTTCTTGAGGCACTGCACCTGTGAAATTGTTGATGCCTAGATTACTGGTTCATTGTCAAACACAAGGGATAACAATTATGAGTATCTCAACAAAGAGAATTCAGTTTTTTTTTTTTCATTAAAAGAAAAATCAACAGCTCTGCAAATATAAGATCTTTAGAGCTTGTTAGGCAATTACAGGTGTTGCATGTTTGATAACCGTTCAATTTCTGCTGGGATTGCACCATTTAGTACATTCTTACCAAAATCCCTGCATCATAATAAATAATTCAGGCTATTTAAATCCACAACAGAATAGAGAAGTGGAAGCTCTAATAAAATTTGACTTTCTTACAAGTTCATCAGCTCCTTCAGGACAAACAATTCACTTGGTAACTCACCAGAAATGTCCAAAGCATGAATCTTCCTGAACCACAATACAAATGAAAACAAAACCCTCAACAGTAAGCAACTACTATAACTAAGAATTGAGGGTGATTGGCATAGCAATGATGATTATATACTGACAGATGAGTGATATGGCAGGGGTTGCTGCTGCAATTACAAGCAACTCTAGGGTTTGCTTGTTTTTTAGCCCATGCTGCATTCTGGATGCAAGGGTCATTAGTAATATTCAACTTGTCTCTCAAATTCCAGTAATCTATCAATCTGTTAAGAGCATCCACTGAACAACAAAAGCACAATTATCACATAACAGAAACAAAAATTAACTTTCTTTCAAAACCATAAACCTATCCAGGTAGGTACAGAAATGAAGCGATCAAGACCTTCATTAGGATCAGTAGTTTGTTGTGCAAAAACAACCTGAGACACCCAAAAAACAAAGAAACAGAAGCTCAAGACCCCCATTACAAAGCAACTACAAAGCACGCACAGGAAGGGATAGTGAGAGAGGGACTACACAGGCTACAGAATTTATAAAGTATTTGGTAACCCCACGTATAGAGAATTTTAGATATTGTTTCCCTAAAGATTCACCAGCTAGTGGAACAACAAGAACAGAAAGTAAAGGCATGAGGGTCAAATAATCAAAATTTATATCTTAAACATGTTAGAATATTATGAGGAGTAACTCTTGACTCTGCTACATATTCAAACATGCACAAGTAGCATCATGCACGGACTTTTTTAAGCCTCCGAGGGGTTTTTTCCATTGCCAACCAAAAGTAAACTCATGTACTCGTTCTTCAATAATCACTTTGCTAATGACATTTATAGAGGAGACAATGACTTCGTTGTCTCCTCTCTCCGTCCATTTCTTGGTCGAACATGATCAAAGGTAGATATTTGCACAGTGAGGTTGTTTCTTGGGCATCATGTCCCTTGTTTAAATATGATTTAGATTTAATGGAATGATAAGATATGACAACATGCAACAGGTTGAATCAGTCAATTAGAAGACATTAAATAAGTAGATTAGGCCATTAAGGCATCGGTCATATTGCCAACAGAAATGTCAGAATAGATGAAGATTTCGGACAATCGTCATACATGAAATAAATTTAGAAATCCTCCTCTCATCCTATCTAATTAATCATTATCCGCTCCCCCAAAGAAAGGAAAAAAAATTACCGGGCGAGGAAAATTCACAGCAGCACTAGAGTTTACTCCATGTTATAATAGTAAAATGATAAAAAGGTTAAGCTCAGGGGTAAGATAGTCTTTTTATATAATTTATTTGTCATTTTTTTTTGCTTTAAAAGTACAAGTCTATTTTTTTAAAAAAAAATTAAAATACCTTCTCTACCCTTAGAAAAAAAATCTTTTCCACATAATTCATTTGTCATTTTTGCTTTGCTTGGGGTACAAAGGTTTTTTCCTTTTTTTTTTAATAGTAAAATTCACTACCCTTAAGAAAACAAAATGATAGTTGATTTCTAGAGACTTTTTTGATATTTCACATTTTGTTGAGCAATAATTTTACTAAATTTCCCTCGGTTTTAAAATTAATTAAGTTTTTTTTTGTGTTTTTTTATTTTTTTAGATTTTTTTGTTATAATCGAATGGGTAGAGAGGTAAATTTGTCTTTCCATAAATAAAAACATTAAAAATCTAGAGCACTTTGAATTTACTAACTTACCCTTGGTTCCAGAATTTATTTAGTTTTTTTGGGGGGCATTTTCGTATTTTCCTATGTGTTTTTGGTTATTTTTGGATGGATAGAGGGGTAAATTAATCTTTATAATAATTAAAAAATAATAAAATTTCAAACATGTTAGGCGCGTGCCACACACGTGGAGGTGCATTGAAGGTTTCGTGAACTTTCAGTGGCGTGTGGAATGTTATGTAGAGATGAAACTTTTTTCCACCGTGTCATTCGATTTCCCACAACATCTTATTCCTCTAGAGGCAGCGCGTGTTAGTATGTGATGGACATATCGTTGCCAGATATGTTTTTTTTTTTTCTCTCTCTCCTCTCTTGAAATTCAAGTGTGACATCGAGAACTTCATGACAGTCCTCTTGGTTTGGAATATTTTAATATCAGTCTTTATTCTTTTGAATTTGAATTTATGTCATTTTTTCTTTTGTAATATTTTTTTAATTGAATCCTTAAATCTAACTTTTTTACTTTTTACTTTTTGAATTTGTTCCAATTCTTTTTTTCTTCATTTTGTTTTTGTCTTTTTTGTGAACTTTCAATTATTTTCAACTTCATCCTTTAATCAAAATTTTAAATTTGTTGACTTTTTTAGATATGGTCCTTATTCTCTTCATGGTTTATTCTTTAATTCTTTCATGAAATTGATTTTTCTTTTCAATTTAGTCCTATAATAAAAAATTATTCATCCTCAAAATTATTTATTTTTTAAATTTTGATCTTTATTTTTTTAACTAATTTTTCTTTTGAATCCTTTTTTGTGATTGAATTCCCTTTTTTAATTTCAACATTTGACATTTTATTTATTGAAATTTGAGCTTCGTGGTTTTTTTAGGTTTAGTGCTTCCAGTCAGATGGTCTAGGTCACGGGTTCACATCATTTTTTTTTACTTATTTTCTTTTTCGATCTCATTACTCAATGTTGTTGTTTTTTTTAAAAAAACAAGCTTCATGGTTTTCTTCGTTTTCCTTTTTATAGGGTTATGCCAATCATTGTTTTTGTGTTAATTAATTTTTTTTAATTTCATCCTTCAATATTTGATTTGTTGATAATTGGCCTTCATGATTTTTTCATATTTGGTGTTTTCGGTCAAGGGTTGATATCAATATTTTTTTTAACTTATTTTTTTTCATCTCATAATTCAACATTGATTTTTTAAACAAAAATAAACTTCGTGATTTTCTTTGTTTTTCGTTTTATACGGTTTTCCCGATCTCATAGCCTGACTCGCGGGTTTGGTGGGTTAACCCGGGTGGGCTTAAGCTTTTTTTTTTGCTTGCAATTGCTTTTTTTTTTTATCCTTTTGTATGTTTGTTTTTTTTTAAAAAAAACAAAAAATCATCCTTCAATATTTAGTTGGTTAAAAACTAGGCTTCAAGTATTTTTTTCAAATCTGTTACTTCTGGTCAAATGACTCATGTCACTGGCTTAATGGGTAAACATGAGTTGCCATTGTTTTTTTTTTTTTTTATCATTCAACATTGACTTATGTTGACTAAACATAATTTTTTTTCTTGGAATTTTTTTATCTTACTCGCAACGAAGCGTAAATCATATAGCTAGTAGACTATAAAACACAATTATTGAATCTGGTCTGCCCCAACAAATCTATCTAAGACCTGGCCAATTTGTCCCTAACCCAACTTGGATATTCAAGAAAAGTTAAGTTGGAATTGACTTGATCACAACCTGTACTAACTTTTTTTGTTTTTTAAAATAATATTATTTTAATTTAGTTAACTTGGGTATCTCTCTTAACATGGATTTAGCCGGTCATGGGTCCCGGATCATTTGTCCAGCTGGAATTAATTGCTATGCTACAAAGTCTTCTTTCCAAGAAAACGATTCCAAATAATTCCAGTAATTAATGAATCAAACTAAATAAACAATCCTTTTTGGACTGGTGTAATTGTCATATGTAAAGGGAGGGGAGGGGGATCAAGGCAAATGAGATCTGGCTAGCAAGTTGGGCAATGGGAACACGAGAATGTCCTGGCCAAGTTGAGACTGAAATATATAAGAAAATGAACTGCAGAAACATCCTTGCCAGCCAATGCAAGCTTACAAGTTACAAGAGAGATGATCGTCAGCAAATCTTCGGCCGGCATTGGCTGTCGTGTCCCAAACATCGACACCGTGCCTGCTAGTAAAAAAGAAACTCTATTATTCTAGGCCATTTAACACTTGAACAAATTGTTCTCATCTCCCGATAAAGTCTCCTATAGAGGGAGAGATGGAAAGCGTACTAAGCATCAAGAGCTCTTTAAGGAAGCCTTGTCTTCTCCCTTGGCAACATCGTTAGATGGAGACTGCCATGTTTCTATTCAAAGTACCTTGTGGTTTCACGTCACCTTAACTCAAAGATCAGCAGTTCAACACTCAATTCTCACAAAATGAGATAACACTCATGCCTGGACATTGATGGGGAAGATGTCTGTAAATTTCCTTGGTGTGGATGTCTGCAAGGCAAACGTGAGAGAGCGGGGATCACCTGAAGGACATTATCTCTGATATTAGGTCAGCACTGCCCATTCGACGGGTCTAATATTCTATGGCAATCGTACTAAGACTAAGACAAGTTTGTCATCTATGTTCATATTGATGTCCAGCCATATGCTTCCTCAACTTACGATCAAAGATAGGAAAAGTCTACGGAGAAGACCCACCATTTTCATGGATCCTGTGCAAAGATTCAAGCTTGCCATAGATTATGTTCAATTCAATATGTTCCATCATAATCACGTTTAATAACTAGGTTTCAATCAACCAGTCCCAAAAGGTTATTTTCTATGATAGATTCTAATAGCGATTACTTTTCAAAATGATTTGAAAATACTCAAAATAATATATATATATATATATATATATATATATTTTATTTTTTAAATTTAAATTTTAATATCAGCATATTAAAAAAGGTTTTTGAAGAAAAAAATTAATTTAAAGAAAAAAACTTTCAAAAATTATTTTTGAGTACAAAAACAAACACAGCCTATAAGGATGAGTGTTGAGACACCAGTGAAACATCATGATTTTGTTTAGCATTAAAATTACTCAGCTATCAAACTCGGTAATTTATGTTCCTTTACCCAGTATGAAAGAGTATGCTATATTGAACCTGATGATATCTCCATGTACAGAATTCCTTGAGGTAGCTTAAAAAGTGAGCACCAATCTGTTCCCTGCAGTGAAAAATGGCCCTCGTGAAATGATAGTGTATTGATGGAGTAAATTGTGAGTAGGAATGGCTAATGGTCTTTTTTTTCCTGCGTTAGAGGATAAGATAAAGCATCATCTCTTAAGACCTGCTTTACTGCAAATGGTCCTCCGCTGACTTCTAGGTGCATCTCATCTTTTTAGCTGACATCCTTCAAGGTGTCTGAGCCTTCTTTAATGCCAGAAGCACAACACAAGGCCTTCCAGATAGGGATCAACATCTTCACAGGAGGTCGTAATTCCTGAACATGGATGGAAATCATATTGGTTAAGTGTACAACCATAATTAAGAAATTGTGCCACAAAACCCTCAATCATCAACCACCTTTAGTTCTTGCTAAGATCATTGGCCAGGATGGCAAGCTAAATCAATTTTTTTTTTCCTTGAAAAAAATATCAAAGAATTGCTAACATGTTTTTCAATAAAAATAATAATTATAAACTCAAAATATGATACATGTTGAACATCAACTTTTTTAAATATTGATATGCTAACATATTGGATGGCATTTGCTTTCAAATATTGAAATGATGACATGTCGGATGGATCTGGATTATTAGACTGTGATAACAAAAAAATCAAAATAAGTTATAAATGTCAATTATTAATTAACTTAATGTTGAATGATAGAATTGAAAAAAAAATATTAAACAAAAAAAACTATTATAGTCAACTCGAGTTAACCTATCAAACTTGTGATCTAGATCATGAGACCGAGATATCTACATAAAAAACAAATAAAAAAAATATGAAGCTCCATTCCAACAAATCCAATGTTAAATGTTGAAATCAAGAAAAAAAAATCATGAGACCATGATAACTCTACGGAAAGCAAATTGAAAAAAATTACAAAACTCAATTCTCGAACAACCTAATATTAAAAGATGAAATTAAAAAAAAAAAAATTGAGTTGTTGGAGGGTGAAATTAAAAAAAATCAATTAAAAAGGAACAAAAAAAAATAAACCGAGTCAACCTAGGTCAATCTGTCAAACCCACAACCCAGGTTATAAGATCAGGATAACCTCATAAAAAGAAAATTAAAAAAATTACGAAGCTTAATTTCCAACCAAACTAGTTTTGAAAGATGAAATTAAAAAAAAATAAAAAAACACCTAAAAAAAGACCCGAGTTAACTTGGATTAATCTATTAAATCTGTGACCTGGGTAATAAGATTGGGATAAATCAGTAGAAAATAATTTGAAAAAAATTATGAAACTCTACTTCTAATAGATCTAATTTGAAGGTTGAAATCGAGAAAAAAAATAAAATTAAATCTCGATATTGATATATAACCTAACATAAAAGAAATCAAGAAAAATTATAAAGCACAATTCTCAAAATAATTTAATATTAAAGGATAAAATTTAAAGAAAAAAAACTAAAAAAAATTGAGTTGTTAAAGGGTAAAAAAAAAAAGAAGAAAGTGAATAGTATTTTGTGGATGTGGCTCTAATGATTTAGCCACATCCTTAAGTGATTTGTTAATAATAGGCTTCATCCTTTTGTACATGTAAGACCCATCATTTTGCAATTTCATGTAATTCAGGCCTCCTAAAGCCATTTAACTAGTCAGGTTTTTTCTTCGAAATTCAAGTCTCAAATGAGAGATATTAGTATACCTTAAAAACCAACATTAGTTCTGCTTCTCCACGCAGAAGCAGAGACAAGCTCCAGTAACAAGTAATTGGCGACACACATTCCAGCAACACAGGTTTCAAAATCTTGTCAATAGGAACAAAGCGACGGACAATTCTTCCACTGTATAGACAAGAAAATGTTTTGAAGAAGAGAAAAACGACGGTAAAATTTTTCAACTGCAGAACTCAATCTTATTGGCATGCGATGGAAAAGGATAGGTTGGCCAACGAACATTTTTTCTATGATAGAAACACAGAAATATAGATGGTCCTAGAGAGAAAGAAATGCTTGAGAAATTTGGTCCCAGAGAATGAAAAATGGAAAAAATCAGGAAGCTTGAATTGAGAACCTAAATATACCCCTAAAATCCCATATGGAATCACATCAAGATGATAGCTCACAGCATATTCTTCAATTATATTACCAACTGACAGAACAAATTGCTACAGAAAACAATCCTCTCCTTTCAGTACAACCATCTGTTCAGACTTCATAACACTGTTCAATTGTATGCTTCTGAACATAGGTAGCACATATAACTGCATCTTATGTAATCGTAGCAGTAATAAATTTTAATATTGCAACATTAGACAAAATTAGAATTTTTTTTATGTATTCATATATGCTTCAGCAATGGAATTTATAGGCACATATATGGACACACAATCCAGCATAATAAAATTCAAATAAAAGAAGAAGAAATATACCTCAAATAGTGTGTTTCAAGTTGAACTCCAAAAGTTGGCATAACCATGACAGACTCTGTGTCATTCGACGATATAAACAAGTACAGAAAGCAAATATAATTATCCAACTAGAAAGCACATAACACAATCTATCATATTCTACCATTGGAAGTTGGCAAACTATAATGCTATAAAAAAAAATCAAGAACCCAACTTCACTGGTTCTTACCTTTCATGACACGCTTCCAAAACATTAGTTTGACGAGGAACACACTAAAAAAAAAGCTCCACAAAAGAACGCTGATTGATTTATTCTGTTAATTGACAGCCATCACATCAGTTCACCCCACAAATTACTCAGAACACTACAATAAACCAGTGAATCTGCTCAATAAATGAAACCAAATATACCTTTCCAGCAAAGATATCAAGAGAAGGACCAGGATTACAATGACTAAAAAGAACCTGGTATCCCTTCATACAGTAATCCAATGGTTTTATATAAGGTTACAGATGCAAACATTCCATAACAGCAAATCAGTCTTATCACACTAGAACTCAAAAATTTTGTGACAATACTTTACCTCGACCAGGAAGAGCATCCATGCATTTGCTAAAACAAAGATAACAATTTACAAGAACTAAAAACAACAAACTAATTCATTCCTTCAACATTTCAAGAATCATGTTGTCTTAACCAAAGCATGGATATTAACTAAAACCAACAAATCAAGACTTCATGTATCACATTAAAGCTCGAACCATTAAGCTGCCTTGACGAATGCATGGATATTAATCTAAACCAACAAATCAAGACATCATGTATCTCATCAAAGCTCGAAACATTAAGCTGTCTTGACGAAAACATGGCTATTAATTAAAACCAACAAATCAAGACTTCATGTCTCACATTAAAGCTAGAAACATTAAGCTGTCTCGACAAAAGCATGGATGTTAATCACAACCAACAAATCAAGACTATCTATTACATTAGACCTTGAAAAATTAAACTGCAAGAAAGTCAATCCTTTACCTTGACTAGGAAGAGATATGAAGCATTTGCGAGAACGATGAGAGCTGAAAAAAACACGAAGAAACCCTTTCCATTACTCTTCCTCACCATAACATGGTGCATATCAATTGCTTCCGAAGGCCACTTCCGTTCATGTAGGTAATCATATCTCCGATTAGCAATCGAAAACTCGGTCATTTTTTTATTTTTTATATTTGTGATTTAAATCATGATTAGTTATACAGTTCCACCTGCATTTACGACAACACATCAACAACCAAACAAACAAATAGAGCGAAAATCAAGCATTTTCAGTTACTTTAAAAAAAAATTGAAAAATAGAAGCAAATAAAAATTAAATTTCTCATTCTTTAAGGTGAAGAAAGGAAATTTAAGAGACTGAACTTTACTTTTTGTGAAGAGAAGTGGTTATCAATGGATTTGAGCAACGGCTGGGATTCAAAACGACTGCATGTCATGCCTCCTCGGTCAGAAAGGATGTGTCATTGCAGATGAATTGAAGTGCTGTGACGACCAGTGTTATCGGACAGTGAGTCACCGGAGGTGCAGGATCAGTGGTTAAACCGGCGGTTCACTGCACCTATGCAAACTGTGTTCTCTGCATTTCCAGCATATGATGCCTTAATAAAACTAAAAATAAAAGAAACAGAAGCTTGGTTAGCGTTATTACCTCGATTTGACAAGAAGAAGACGTTCAAGTGTGATTTTGATGAAGAATCAAAGACGAAAGAGGGGAAGGAATAGGATTGGGTGCGATGCGCTGGCAAACAAAATCAAACCGGACCGGTTACTTGCTAAGTTCGCAGGTTCTTCGGTTTAACCGAAAAGTCCGGTCCGGTTCTGATAACAATTCCTTTCCTGTGACTGTCAGTTAGCTGACGAGTCGTTACCTTACTGGATGAGTAGTCGTCACTTTAGAATTAGTTTTCTTTTGCTGGAGGAGAAAATGAATTTGCATTCAGAGCAGGCTCAACTAATCCAGGCCCATCTGGAATCTTAAAAATATATAAACCATGAGACCCAAGTCCCTACTCATCTCCAACCAAAAAAATAAAATAAATTTGATGGTAGGTAATATATATGTCCTATGGAAAAACAAAATATAAATTATATTATTATTTAAACGAAATTCAAGTCCTGAGAAATAGGTATAAAATGTGACGAGGATGCCATAACTTTTCAAAATCATAGTTTTAAGACTCAGTCCGGTTTCGAGTTTTGACCGAGTCATCGAGTCGGCAGTCGATTTTTTTTTTTAAATCAAAACGACGTCGTTTTAGTAAAAAATAAAAACAAAAAAATAAAAGTCAACGGGTTTGCAATCGGGTCTTGCCAGGTCAACTTGCCGGGTCAGCCGGGTCATGCCGAGTTTTTTCTTCCCATGTTTTTTCTTCAACCCGGTCCGGTTCCAGTCTCGGGTCGGCCGGATCCCGAATCGACCTGCCGGGCCGGGCTGGATTTCAAAATTATGGTCAAAATTATAGCCTACCTTACGAAAACAAGGCTGAAAATTCCAACAATTAGGGGTTAATAAATTATTGTTTTAGTAAAACTATATTTCCTATCTAGAAAATCAATGTCATGGCTTTATGGGCACAGACTAACATTAACTGATATTTTTTCCCTTTTAGCTTGGAAACATAGAGTGTTTGGTCGGAAAAATAAATATAAAAGAGATACAAAGTATTTAGTTAAATTGAAAAAGATAAATATATAAAATAAATTTGTTTGTAAAATAATTTTTAAATAGGTTTTCGTTCTTGCAGACAAGACATGGGACATGTCCCTCTATATTTATTGTTTATGTTTCTTTGATTGTAGAGGTCGTTTCACATTAAGTTTATATTTGATTTTAAAAATAATTGATGTTTATTTTAGTTTTTTTAAATAATTTTAATATGTTATGTTAAAAATAAAAAAAATATTTTAACATATTTTTAAAAGAAAAATATTTTTAAAAATATTTTTAATATCTTTTTAATAATTTTAATGTGTTATATCAAAAATAAAAAAAAATATTTTAATTTATTTTTAAGAGAAAACATTATTAAAAAATACTGTATACTACAATATCAAATACATATTTAGAACAAGTTTAGAAGTGCGATAAATATTATTTTTTAAAATATTTTTTTAAAAAATTATATCAAAATAATATTTATTTTATTTAAAAAACAAAAAAATTAAAACTAAAAAAAATTAGAAAATTTTAATAATATGGCTCGATCACAATGCTAAACAGAGAGATAATAATTAAACGCTAATGTCAGGTTCACTGGTTGAAGCATCCGGTCCGATTAGCTTTTGATTAACACTTTTGAACCGGCTGCCCGGGAGCCATTGAGTCGTTGACAAATCTAAATAAAGTAAAGAAATTTGAAAAATTGAAATTAAGGAAACCCAACGTTTTTAAACATCCCTCCTGCAAGCAAAAAAAAACCTCGTCTTCCCTCTCGCGTACCGTGTCCAGTCCGAGTTGGAGTCGACGACTCACTCAATCACCTGGTGGAGTTGACCGTGAATCCTCATTAATCACCATTTCTCTCTCTAATTGATGATGACTTCAATGGCGGCGTCAAGTTCCTCTTCCAATCCAATCCTACCAGTCTTCGTATCTTCAATCAGCGAAGAGAGGCAAAGAGAGAAAGAGAGATTAGTTAAAGGAGATGATAAGGTCTTCAGAGGATCTTCAATGACTAAGAGAGGAGCTAATGCCGCTATCTCTTACATGTCTTGTGCTGGTATAAACCAATTATCTAACAATTTACAGCGATCAGTTTTTTCTTTATCTTTTTTTAATTTTTTGTTATTCGATTCGTTTGATATTTTCAAGTGTTGAAATTTTATTATTAAATTAATTACATGTCTTTTTTCTTTTTTCTTTTTTCTTTGGAAAGCATATCTGTAATTGTGATTTAAAGCTGAATTATTTTTAGGTTTTTGTTATAGAGAGGATTGTGTTATTAAATTTTGTGAATTGTGGATTTTTTTTGGTGATCAGGAATTGTGTTAATTTGAGGTTTATTGGAGTGATTAAAACTGATATTTTACCGGATTGTGTGTAATTTATAGATGCTATTCCGAAATTTGGATGGCGTTATGTGTTGATTATTTTGGAGATTTAAATATAAGTAATGGCAAAAGTCACACTGATATGTCTGCATAATGTGAAATTCATTTAATATCATGCCTTCTTTTTGGCTTTATTCCACTCGAAAAGCGCAAGGATGAGGGGGGAATGGATTTTTTTTAAATAAGGAGGAGATGAATAATTGGAAAGGAAAAAAGGAAATGAAATTTATAGAACAGAAGAATGATAGTTTAATATACAGTCATTTGTGATTATTTTTTTTTGTTTTACATTAAGTTCAGCTCTTTACAGTTTCTGTTGTATGTCTTTTGCAGTGCTTTTGATATTGTTCAATAAAGCAGCTCTTTCTTCTTATAGCTTCCCTAGTGCAAATGTCATAACTTTATTTCAGGTAGATCTTCCTGAGCCAATATGCTGCATTTTATTATTCACCATTTTAGTTAGCATTGTTATGTATTTATGTCTTTCCTACTTGGGGAAATTCCATTATTGTCAATGGCTGTCTTGGCAATGTTATATTCACATTTCACACTATTGTTTTGATTCTTCACAGATGATGTGCTCGTGCTCTTTTTTGTATGTATTGAGACGCTGGAGGATTATCTCTTTCACTGATGGTGGATCCCAAATTACTTCTGATGTCAAAGCTACTTTTGTACCACTGGAGACATTGATTCACACCTTACCTCTTGCATTTACTTATTTGCTTTACATGGTATACTAGTGCATAACGTTGAATAGGTTTTCTTTCCTTGTTGAATTTTCACTTGTAATTAATTTCTACCCCTTCTGATGTTTCCCCGTTTCCCCTTGAAAGCTAGTTACAATGGAGTCTGTCCGTGGGGTAAATGTTCCCATGTATACCACCCTAAGACGGACAACAGTGGTATTTACAATGATCATGGAGTACATTCTGGCAGGGCAGAGATATGCACCGCCAATTTTTGGAAGGTAATTGGTCCTTTTTTGTAGCTATTCCAGCAAATATTATTTGTGGGAAATTTAAATGGTTATATTCTGCATCCAGTTCTATGACTTTGCCAAAGATTTAAGCTGATTTCTCCTTTAAGGTTGTTTACACCTACAAAATCTCCATGGACTTGCATCAGCTTGATTAATGTGTGTATTTCGTGAAGAAGAAGAAGAAGAAGAAGAAAGAGCTTCAAGGAATAGAACAACCATTGACACTGTTGTGCAACATGAAATTGGAATTCTTGAAAAACTTATTATATCAGAAGTGAATATCATCAGCTTAAAATGACTTTTTTTTTCATCTTAACTTCTTCATTCATTTTGATGGTCTTGTTACTATATTGAAAATCTAATTTGATAGTCCTCAAGAAACGTCAATGTAGATTTTGCTACTGGAAATAGCCATTATTGCATTGTAATTTTTTTATTTCTTCATTTAACTGAAAAGGTTAAGGATGTTATCAGTGTTGGCTTGATAGTTCTTGGTGCATTTATTGCTGGAGCACGGGACTTGTCATTTGACTTCTATGGCTATGCTGTTGTCTTCGCAGCCAATTTTACAACGGCTATATATCTGGCAACCATAAGCCGTATTGGTAGTACTCACACTTGTTTTTTCCTTTTGGAATTCCTCTTCATTAGCATGACATTTCTCTTTTTATAGTGGCTAACATGTTCTTTTCCTCAGGGAAATCCAGTGGCCTTAATAGCTTTGGCCTTATGTGGTGCAATGGTAGGTGAAGATATTTAAATTAATTCATTATCTATTGACTGTTCTAATGTTTGCCTGAACTACTACACATTAAAATTAATTTTACTTGCTCTGGAAATTTTTGTCCTTTACCTTAAGTTGTACTTTGTGTTGCTTTTCTTATTACAGGAATTATATGCGGACCAGTTTTGTTGTTTTGGACCTTTATTCGTGGTGATTTGCAGATGACCATGAATTTCCCTTACTTGTTTTCCCCAGGTTTCTTGGTAATTCTTAAAGTTCCATTTTTTCCCTTTTTTTAACCAAGCTTGGTAGTTTAGTCCACTGGCATTTTGTAATTCTTAAATGTACATTTAGTGTAACTTCCCTTCTGTTATGACACGTAATTCCCTGTAAAAATAGGTATTGGCTTGATATGTATCTGTAGAAATCTATACTGAATAAGTTAGGAAATGAGTGAAAAAGGTCTACACTTTTTTAGGAACCAGTGGTCATGCGTGTCTTTGCATGAGCCTGTTTTAAAATTTCTTTTTAGTATTGATGGGGATGTTTTGACAACCCACTGCAATTTAGTTCTTACATTTTATTTGGGTGTTAATGAAGTTCAAAGTTCTTCCTCTTGGCCAAGCTTATCAAAGTATAACAATGGTTTTCCAAGCATTATGGAATCTTGTCTTTCTGCCATCACGAATCATTTGAAGCATAAAGCTGTTTTCTTCTGTTCCTTTCTTGTTTCGGTGCACTTATTTGTAGAGGGATTTGACAAAAGTGGCGATGTCTCTGTTTCTCTCTTGTGCAGGCTGTATTGCTTTTTTCATGTATCCTGGCTTTCTTCTTGAATTACAGTATCTTCCTGAACACAACTCTCAATTCAGCACTGACACAGACCATTTGTGGTAACTTGAAGGTCAGTTAACTAACCACTCTTCATGTCTTGTTATTCTTTATGCATGGAATTGAGCAACTTGATGATGATAAGAGTTGTTCCTTTCTTGTTTATATTCTAGTGCGCTGAAGATGCCATGTTTCAAATATTGATGAGAGTTGAATATTTGTCCATCTTTGGCACATTTTCAAGTTCTGGAAAAGTTTTTCTGTGGCCATTTAAATTTGTGTATGATAAATAGAGATGAAAATGGGTATACATGGGTCGGGTTTCTACTATATCCATACTCTTCCCATTACCTAACAGATATGAAATTTAGATAGTCATGACCTGTCCATCTAGTTTCGGGTATCTATATAAATATTTATTATCTTAGTATTATTTATTATTCAATAAAATAAAATGTGTGTGTGTGGGTGTATAATATATTGGGTTAGTTTCAGGTCGAATTTAACAATATCCATATCGTACTCATTTCTCATTAGCTAAAGTAACTATTAAAAAAAAATCCACCAGATTCAAATGAAATTTCCATCCCTGATGATAAATGTGCAAAAATGAAGGGTATTTCAGCCCCTGTTAACATCATTACAGATTTTGCATTAATTTTGAGGATCTTGGAAATTTTCAAATATTGTCAGCTGCTGGAAATTTTGTCATTTTGAATTGCTTTGAAATGGCAATAATGTTGCATATAATGAGTTAAAGAAGTTTGAATTGCTTTGAAATGGCAATAATGTTGCATATAATGAGTTAAAGAAGTAGCAATGAGGAACATCAACTAGATTAACTTCATTAGTTCATTGGTATAATTCCTGAGTTGATGAAACACTTCAAGGGATCTATCACAGCACTGAAGATTCCATCCTTGCAACATCCATTATGTATACATTTTTTTGATCTTTTGGTTATTATGTTGGTGTAGGATCTATTTACCATTGCACTTGGCTGGGCTATTTTTGGTGGGCTTCCTTTTGATATTGTGAGTCAAATTCTTCTTATATTTGTTCTCTACATGTACTTTTTTTTCTCTACATGTACTTTTTTTTATCAACTGTTCTCTACATGTACTACTAACATCTCTTCTGCATCTGTGATTTCACTCTCTTATTGAATATTATTTTGCTTCCTTACAGTTCAATGTCATTGGGCAATCCCTTGGTTTTGTTGGCTCCGGTTTGTATGCGTACTATAAGCTCATAGGGAGGTAACAATAGAGACTTACTTCCCAGGATGTTCAAGCCTTTTGCAGGTTCTTGGAAGAGATTTAACAATGTCGAGGAGGTTTTTGTTTGGTGGAAGGTCACGGGCTCACAATATATGCATATTCCGGGAACCACCAGCTCCCAACTTGATTACACTTCATGGCATTGCAGTAGTTTTGGCAGTTATGGGTTAAGAAAATTACTTTTATTTATGATTTAAAAAAATTATATTTGGTTAAAACTGTTATGAGATGGATTTTTGCATGTAAAATAAATGAAAACCAGGCTTTAGCTATATGTGCGGTTCGGTGCAAAAAGCTGAAGCTATATGATTAACCGAACGGTTTTTTCCTCTGTGATAGAGGCAAAAAACAGAAGCTACCATGGTTTTTTTGTATTCATCTTAGGCAAACTGACTACAATTTTCAGAGTTATATCTATTTTTTTTTCGGTAACATTGCAAGCAATTTGTTGTATTACATTAGAATATGAATAAAATACTGTCCTAAGTAGCCATTTTTCCTTGTAAAAGACATGCATGTTCCGGTGGCTTCAACCTGTAGAAAATGCAGTGTATATGATTGCCATGTGTGGTGGTGCTTGACTTCAGAGAATGCCTTGTGTCAGTGAATTCCATTATATGTCCATTGGCAATTTTGCAGTTCACTGGAGCAGCGTTGAAGCAAAAACTAGGTAGCACTTTCGAAGGGACGTGGGATAAAACCAGACTTGTAAACTTCTGCTCTGATTAATTTCTCGTGGAAGAAAACTAGTTATGCAAGCACAGGTAATTATATGTGCCTAGACTGCTCTAATAATCTCATCTAAAAAAAATTAATTAAAAAAAAACAAAAAAAAAACTAAGGAAATTAGGTTAATTTTCTAAAAAAAATTAAATATAATTCTTAATTAATTCAATATTAAAAAATTAAATTATAAAAATAAAAAAATATTTAGAGATAACTCAGTATAATATTAAATATATATATAAAAAAACTTGATTAATAAAACTTGACTTGATGGTACAACGAGTTGGTAACTCGGTTAAAACCTAAGAGCATCTCCAATATAAAATGCTATTTTGAAAAGCTAAATTGATAAAATAGCATTTTGAATAGTGTAAATATAGCTTTTTTTATCATATCTATTCCAATAAAAAAAAGTCATTTGAAGAGCCATTTATATTGAAGTGGAAGAAACAAGTGTCTTATTATTTCTTAATAAATTTGATGTTATTTTTTTTTCACATGACTATATTTAATTGATTTATTTTTTTAGTGGCCCTACTTTGTTGGTTTTGGCTCTTTGAAGAGATATGTAGGAATAGCTTTTGTGGGAGAGAAAAGTTATTTTAGCATTTTATTTGGTTTTCTCCTTAAAGTATGCCAAACAAGCAAAAAAAAAAAATTTAAAATATTAGTTTTTAATTTTTGACTATTCATTTAGCTTCTATATGTTATTAACCTGTTAAACTTTATTTATTTTTAAATAAAAAACAATTGGAATGCAATGCCTCTCCCCTCCACTACTTCCTCTTGCCCATTACAAACCTCATCAATTTGAGTGACAAAGAAAGAGATAACCCCTCTTCCCAAAACCCCCTCTCCATTTCCACACAAAATCTACCAATTCCACCATCAACAGTCATCACCTCTCACACTCCTAAGGACGCTACGACTCCAAATTTTGAGTCTTCAGACATCAGCCATGGCCAACATGATCATGGGCACCTCCAAACCTCTCATCACCCTCTCATCCTCTTCCCTCCCCACCAACTCCAAGCCCAAACTCCAAATCCCACGACTTTCCTTCCCTAAACTCCTCAAAATCACCAAACCCCAACTCCTGTCTCTCTCGACTTCCACTCTTAAGTCCCTCTCTCTCATTGCAGCCACTTCTTTAACCTTCGCACCACCTTCTTTAGCTGAAGAAATAGAAAAGGCTGCACTCTTTGACTTCAACTTAACACTTCCAATAATCATGGTTGAGTTCTTGGTCCTCATGGTTGCCTTGGACAAAATCTGGTTCAGCCCACTTGGTAATTTCATGGATGAAAGGGATGCATCTATAAAGGAGAAGCTAAGCAGTGTTAAAGATACTTCAGAAGAAGTTAAGCAACTTGAAGAACAGGCTGCTGCTGTTATGAGAGCAGCAAGGGCTGAAATATCGGCTGCATTGAATAAAATGAAGAAGGAAACACAGGGTGAAGTGGAGCAGAAGTTGGCTGAAGGAAGGAAGAAAATTGAGGCTGAGTTGCAAGAAGCATTGGCTAAATTGGATACTCAGAAAGAGGAGACTATTAAAGCACTTGATTCACAAATTGCTGCTCTTAGCGATGAGATTGTTAAGAAGGTGCTTCCTGTTCAATAAAGTTGTTATCTTGATGGTTTAGTATCTTCTTATATTTTGTGAAATTGGAAATGAATTCCATTTCTTAATGTCTATATTTTCTGAAATATACTGATGTTATGCAATGAAAGGAGTGAATTGTAGAAAAAAATTTCCGTCTCCTTTCTTTCTTGTTGCATAGTTTCTGTTGCTCTTTTCACCCTCCTTATTTTATGGAAATACTGGGTCGAGTTGCTTTGTAAACTGGAATTCTTTGTGAAATAGCAGTATAAAGTTGTGTTTCAGAGATTAGGATCGAGGTTAGAGAGATCTTTGACTCTAAAAGCATAGGTGTGCTATCACTCACAAAAGTATGCAGTTCTGTTTTAGAGATTAGGATAGAGTTTAGAGAGCTCTTTTCCCCTCTCGTGAACACCCTGTTCTGGTCAGTTTGCCTCCAAAACTGATGCCTTTGGATTTCTGTGGTGCCTTATTTCAACTATTCAGCCCCAAGGGTCATCTGGCAATATGTGAACTGCCATTGCTAAACTTGAGAAGGTGATCACAACTTATAGTTTGTAGGAATGGGAGGGGAGAGGTACATAAAGATGACATTAGTTGAAATTATAAAGAAAGATCCAGGCATCACAAAAAAAAAAGAGTTTAATTGGTACCAGTATTAATGAAGAATGTAGGTTCTTGTAAACAAGCTGGCTAGCTTAGGATTGAGGCAAGATCAGGCAATGAAAACTGGGTTAACTTGCTGAATCCTTTAATGCAATGTTTCTTAGGTTTGTTCTTGATCATGTTTTAATGAAAATCTGGTGACCGCGTTGAATTGCTCTATAGACTTGAATTTGTAGCCAACTTGCAGTATAAAGTTGTGTTTCAGAGATTAGAATTGAAGTTTATAGAGATCTTCAACACAAAAGGAATAGGTGTGCTATCATTCACAGAAGGATGTAAACTGTATTGTAGCCTCTTTTGACCATCATGTTTTTTGTCACTTGGCCTCGAAGGCTAAAGGGATGCTTGTGATTTCTTCTTGTGCTTTGTTGCCATTTGCCACTGTTAACCCATAATTTTATCTGACATTATGTGGAATGCCGCAGCTATTTTTAAGCAAATATGTAAGGTAATGAAAACTTGGGGCTTTTAAGAACTGGGAGAGGTAAACCTAGAGTGATGAGGGTTGAGGTGATGAAGAAAAATCCGGCGTTTAGTACATAGCAGACTTCAATGAAGAGGGTATGTGAACAACGGAAAAATTGGGTTAACTTCCCTTGAGAACTGGAATTCAAAGCAAGCTGGCCGTGCTAATTTGTTCTTCCAGGGGTAGAGAGATCTTCAGAACTTAAAGCATAGGTATGTCATTCATGAAACTTAAAAGGATACAAGTATCTGGCAGCTTCTTGTGATCATCTGTATCTGTTTTGGTGCCTTGGCCTCTAAAGATGATGATACGATGCCTGTGTTTTGTTTTATGGTGTGAATGCCTGTGTTTTGTTTTATGGTGTGAATTTCACACCATCAAACCAACATTTATTTGGCTAAATGCTGATTGCCAATGGTGAAACTGAAACAAATATAAAAGGTAATTTGGAAATATTGATCTTTAGTTCAGGTGTCACAGGGCTTATAAGAGGATGGTGAATTTGTCTATAATATCTGCTTTCGTTTCTTTCATGCCCTTTTCTTGTCACCAATTTAAAACCAATGGGACTCAAAATCTATTCAGTTTTCTTTATCAGAAATGGAATAGTAATGCCCCCGAAGAATATCTTTTGCCCATCTTTTTACCTGTCTGCTTATTCTGGGCCATGTCATGTTGGATTCTCCTCCTGTTGTTGTTGTTGTTGTTCCCTTCACCTCACCCTAGTTGTACGGTGACGATGGAGAATGATCCAGAAGTGTGCATCCACCAAGATCGACTCTGGATCATAAGTGGATTTCATCAGCAGCCAATTAAACTATGAATGGATCCGGTTGCATGCACAAGGCACCGTGGTTGTGCCTTTGGGAATATGCGAAAAAGTCATCAATGAAATCCAGAACTTGAAGCCAAGGGTCACTGTCATCCAAACCAAACAATCAAAGCAGTCAGCCAGCTACGTGGATGCACCCAAGTTGTGGAAGTGTTCATAAACATGTGGTTGAGAACTGCAAGTAGCAAACTTATTCAAGCTCTTTGGAACTCCCGCTACGGTGACTAAACACTTGTGTAGAATTAGCCATGATGGTCATGGTTACTTGCGGTTCACAACTAGAGCTTCCTTGAATAAGTTTGCCACTGCCAATAATTGAGGGGTAAGCAAGCGGAGCAAAAGTTGGACTGCTTAACATTTCATTTTCTCAACAAGGGTTGCTTTCATTCTTTGAGGGGATTGGAATTTGGACAAGGATTGCTTGCTGGAAGTTATAAAAATTTAAAATTTAAAATTTTTTTATTTTTTTTATTTACTTCAAATTAATATTTTTTTGGTATTTTCAAAACATTTTAATATACTGATGTTAAAAATAATTTTAAAAAAATAAAAAATATATATTATTTTGATGCATTTTCGAGTGAAAAGAACTCTAAAAAGTAACTGCAATCACGCTTCCAAACAGAATCAATTTGTTAATTTTTTTAAAAAAGAATTGCTGCAATTTAATTTTTTTGTATGTTTTTAGATCGTTTTAGTATGTTAATGTTAAAAATAAATTTTAAAAAATAAAAAATATATTTTAATGCATTTTTAAATGGAAAGTACTTTGAAAAGTAATATCTATAACTATACTAAACACCTCTTATGACAATTGTGTTTGTGTTTTTGTCATTGTGGTTTTTATTCTGGTAGGTAATTATATTTTGATTGAGTTATTAATATTTATATAAAAATGATTGTAAATTGATATAAAATAGAGTTAAGTAGACAAAAAACTTTAAAATCATCAAACAAAAAAATCCTTAAAAAAAAATAAAAGAAGTATTTTCATACAATATATTAATGGAATTCTATATTATAATCAATAAATTCAATTTAATTCTATACTATTTAAAAAAATAGATTTAAAAAAACATTTTTAATTGTTGTTAAAGAACATGTTTTATTAAAACTGTTGTGAAATGAATTTTTGCAAGAACAATATATGAAAAACAAGTTTTCATGAATAAAAATAAAGTTATATTAACTTTAACTTTTATAAAACCAAGATTTGAAACGTGATTGGGAATCCAATTCAAAAAAACAAAAATTATTTAGCTAATCAAACAAAAAATTTATAAGTTAAAAAAAACAGAATCTAATATAATATTATATTAAACTTGTAAAAACCAAGGTTAGAGGCTGCTTGCACATGTCCATGGCCTTGTTGCTAAGTTTTTTAAACTTGTTTAATTGCATCTTTCAGTAATGTCTTGTAATAAGGACATTGACTGTTATTTTAGATTTCTATTGCCAATATTTTAGCTTCGTAGCGTCGCCATTTGATTTTTTAATCAAGTTGTGTTAGAACTAATTTGAGTAATTAAATAAAGGTTAGAGCTTATAATCTCGTGGTCAACTCCTACCATGCCTTGACTCTTAAGGAACACCACAATAACCCATTTAGAGACTTCGAATCATCGCAAAGAACAAAAATAACGCTTAAATTTTACATATCCTTGCTAGAAATATTCACTTTTTAATTAACGATGCAAAATTTTATTTAATTATTAATAAAACTCAGGATGAATTCAGAAGAAATCAAATCATTCTTGTTATTAGTTTTTTTTTATATAAAATTACATTTATACAAGAATATTTTTTAATATCGTGTATGTTAAAGATACAAGTGCTTAAACTTTTAAAGAAAAAATTTTCTATGTTTTATCTCATCATAATTTTGATATTCAAAATATTAAAAGTTAAGGGTATGACAGTACTAGTAATATGCGTGGAGAGTGAAATGACTTGGAAACTTTATTCATTAAAGATTGCCCATATAATTGTTATGTATATTGTTTAGCTCATCAATTATAATTAGCTACAGAAGTATCTAATGTTCATATTTTTTTTCAGAATTTGATTTTTATTATCAATATTATTATTGTTTCTTGCAAGCCTTATAATGAATTGTAAGCTTTTAAATCAACTTAAATTGAACATTGAATTGTTATTAGTGAAATTAAAACGAGTAAATTAGCTAATCAAGTAGATGATTTGTAGTAACCCGAAAATAGTAGATAATGTTCACACTTCAAATCAATTTCTAGTATGATAAAAATATACAAAGCAACTTGCTTGATTCTTTAAAAAATTAATTCAGATGAATCTACTTATTCTTAATGTGGTGATGCATTTTTTGCAGTTAAGTTGCTAATGTCATTTGATTATTGATTTGTTTTGTCAAGTCTTGCAACAAAAATCTCAAGATATTTTAAATGTTGTGCATTTGGTGTCTACCACATACATTGATTCAAAAGTTAAAAGATGATGGTTAAAAAATTCTTTTAAAAGAAGTGATATCATTTTGTAAGCATCAAGACATTGAAGTTTCTAATATGGAAGCTTGTATTTTTAATGTGGGATGATCTCACCAGAAAAAATAGTAATAGTTGAGCATTATTACCGAGTTGACATATTTACAGTTACCATTAATTAATCATTGCAAAAGCTAAATAATAGATTTAATGAGCAAGCAATTAAGCTTTTTATGTTAAGCGCAACTTTGGATCCAAAAAATACCTACACATTATTCAGTGTTAAAGATATATGCAGGCTTGTTGATAACATCTATCCTGAAGATTTTTCTTACCAGGAAAAAATTCAGTTGAGATTCCAGTTACAGCATTATGAGATTAATGTACCCAGTCATCCAGAGTTAAAATATTTATCATTGATCGCTAATTTATGCCAACGATCGGTACAAACTGGAAAATCAACAATTTATCCATTAATTTATAGATTGATTAGGCTTGTTTTGACTCTTCTTGTTTCGACGGCAACCACCTAACAAGCTTTTTCAGCAATGAAAATTATTAAAACAAAACTTCATAATTGGATGGAGGATGATTTTTTTTATTAAAACAAAAATAATGCTTTGTTTTAATTAATGTTTCCTAAAAACTTTGTATATTTATATTTGATAGGTACGAAGACCAACAAAATTAAAGCGAAGGATCTATTATAAAGATGAAATTAATTTCATAACTTTGATTTAATTTGGTATTGCTCTTAGCCTCTTAACCCATACAAAAGTTGTTTTATATTTGTAATAAGTTTTTACATTACTTATATTATCTATAGTAAATTTTGTATCGTTCTTTATTTTTCTTCGTATAAAACTAATTAATATGTTTACAATTCATGTATGTTAGATTAAAAAAAATTTATATCTTGTTATATTAGTTTTTCTCTCTTAAAAAAAAAATATCTTAGTTCTGCCCCGCCTTTTTGAGAAGAACCCAACTTGGCCGTGAAATCTTCACATTGATTTTCTTTTCGAATAATATGAATAAACTGAATAGTCCGTCCAACTTGAACACAAAGAGAGAATGTCCTGGATGAGAAAATAATGAGGATGAAAAGAACCTAATGTCAGAGGATAAGCATGGAAGAGCCTTCAATGCAAAGTCATATTCCAAAATAATTTGAGTAATTGACTGTTTGGGAATGTGTTGTAAATTATATTTTTAAAAATTTTAATTTTTTTTATTAAAAATTTTAATTTTTTATATTTTTATATCGTTTTGATATATTAAATTAAAAATAGTTTTTAAAAAATAAAAAAATATTATTTTAATATATTTTTAAATAAAAATCAAATCCTAACCACTAACACAATTTTAAATCGCAGCTGGCGTTTAGTAGTAAAATGAATTCAGCGTTATTTATTTATTTGAAAGGAAAAACCCATGACCCAATTACGAATCCAATCCCAAATAAAACCTTTAAATATAAATAAATTATTTTAAACTGAAGAGGCGAATTGGCGGTGGCCCCAGATGTGGGACTGAATGGTCATTTAAAGGGGTAATATATATCCCAATCATAATCAAGAGTACTCAAATCCAGGCCCCACATAGAATAGATAGCATGACCAGTGGATCTTCTCCCACTATAATATCTCCACAACATCAACTAGGACATAGACAGAGTCTAGTCCCTCTTATGTCTGTTGTTGGTCTCATAATTTGCTTCTCTTTGGAGACAGCAATTTTGTTTCTCTGGTGCTCTCTCTCTTACTTTCGATATTTCTTTCTTCTTCTCTACTAGATTGTCAATATTATTATTGTTGTTCTTGTTAACAAGTTTACCTTTTTCTAATTCAGTTTGATCAATTCGTCGAAATTTCTTAGGCTTTTTTAAGCTTTTCTATATATTCTCTTCAGGCCTCTCTTTAATCAGTTCCTCAAGAGTAAGTATTCTTCTTCTTCTTCCTTGTATGTTTGTAAATTTAAGAGTAATTTTGTTAAAGCTAGAAACTTTGCTTGGTTGCTTGGAAACTGTTAAGAATTAATGAGAGAGTCAAAGTATGAATTCTGGGTTTCGGGCTTTTTTCATGTTCTTTTGTTGGTCAGGTGAAGCAAAAAGTAAAAGGGTGAAAGCAGGATATTCAAAGGTTAGAACTTTTTTGCCTTTCCTTTAATGGAAGCCAAAAGGGTCCTTAAGAAACTGTTTTGATTCTGAGAAAAAAGAGGTATTTTTTTAGTGATCAATTTGCTAGCAATCATAGACAGCATAAAGTTTGTGAATTTGGTATAAAGTCAGCTACTGGTTGCGTAATCAAAGATATAATTTATGATCCTAAATCTTCTTGTGGTAATTGTTTGATGAGATGTTTGTTGCATTTAGTTGTTTTGTATGTAGGAATATCAAAGACTACTGTTTTGAGTTCATACTATTGCTGTTCAATTATTTTTATTTGATGGGTTTTTGTCAAGTTGCCTTCTTTTTTAAATCAACCTGATGTTTTTTTTTCTGTAGGGGATAGAATGGCCAGCAAAGTTGTTCCTGCTCAACCCGTGACTCCTTTCGAGTTTGAGCTTTATGAGGATCCTGATCACCTTAGAACTGTGATGGCCTCGTCGAACCAGTCAACTCACAGGATTGATCCTGCGAAATTGAAACTTAGACATAGAATTGGGAGGGGACCTTTTGGTGATGTTTGGTTGGCAACTCATCATCAATCCACTGAAGATTACGATGAGTATCATGAAGTGGCTGTCAAGATGTTGCAACCTCTTAAGGAGGAACATATGAGGCTTGTGTTGGATAAGTTTGATGGTTTGTTTTCAAAGTGTCAACGTGTAGAAAATGTGTGTTTTCTACATGGAATTTCAGTTATGAATGGAAAGGTGAGTGATGCCTTTATGCTTGATATATATTATAATGAGGATACGTTTTCTCAATAATCCTTCGATCTTGAAAGACTAATGCCTGTATGTCATTGTAGATATGCATTGTTATGAAGTTTTATGAGGGATCAATTGGGGACAAAATGGCTCTCCTAAAAGGAGGGAAGCTCACATTACCCGATGTTTTGAGGTGAATTTATTAATTTTTCATTAAAATCCAAGTGATTGAATTGGCGAAGGCAGGCTAGCCTCAGTGCTTACTTATTTCCAGGTATGGGATAGAGTTGGCACAGGGAATTGCAGAGTTGCATGCAAAAGAAATCCTAGTTCTTAACCTTAAACCTTGTAGCTTCCTTCTTAATGAAAATGATCAAGCAGTTCTGGGAGATATTGGTATTCCTTACTTGCTATTCGGAATTCCATCGACAAGCTCAGATATGCCTTGGAGGCTTGGAACCCCAAACTACATGGCTCCAGAACAGTGGCAGCCAGAAATAAGAGGTCCAATATCCTTTGAGACTGATTCGTGGGGATTTGGGTGCAGCATTGTGGAGATGTTGACTGGTGTTCTGCCTTGGTGTGGGAAGTCAATTGAAGAAATTTATGACTCAGTGGTTAGGAAACAAGAGAAACCACATATTCCCGAGGGCCTCCCTCCTCCAGTTGAAAATATTCTTCTTGGCTGCTTTGAATATGACTTGAGGAGCCGCCCCTTGATGACAGACATATTACGTGTATTCAAAAGGTTGGTCTTATGTTGTATGTTATTCTTTGGCGCATAAATCCTGTTGGGGGTTGGCATGCGTATTTTGCTATCTTTTGTAAAATGAAAACGCTATCTTTCATCACTTGCTTCTAGATATCACTTGCTTTGAAAATGCTGTTGAATGTGATAAATTGAGTTGTGGGGCTGTGTGATATGTTTGTCGTTAATTTTTAGATTTACAAATGCCCTGTTTGGATTAGCAGCCTGTTGGACATCAAACTATGATTCTATGTGTCCCAGTTCTTTTTTCTTTTTTTTTTAATTACCTTTCATCCTCAAATATTTTCAATTTTATGTTTGTACGGAAAATTTTGCTTCCCTTGCCACAATTTAGATGGCACCGTGTTGAGGATAGCAAACTTCTTTGTTGACAGAATCTGTTTTTTCATAAATTTCCATCACTCTGATATGAAGAGGAGACAGGTTCTGTGGGATTCTGTTGTTTCTTGTTCTCACACCTTTGGATTGGACAATCTCTGATGCCACTCCCCCACCACCTCCCTGATGCTGTTTATTTTATATGTTTGCACACTCATCAAAGTGATCAAATTTCAGAGACCAATTTATGCTCGAGGGAGCAGATTTTTTTCCGAGTCAGTTGACCTTTGCTTTTGTTTTGCTTAGACACCCCTTTTCCATAAATTCACTTTATACATGCTATGGTTGCCACATAACTATTACTTTTCTTGCTCAACCTTCATAGATATTCGCATATTGTTCTAGTGGATATTGCACCACTGTGTCTGGTCTTACATCCTGTTTGAGTTTTTTTTCCCCTTTGAATTGCTATTTTCACCTTCAGTTATAAGGATGATTATCTGCTTCTTATTTTGGTTACTGGAATGGAAGCTCTCTTGTTCACACCTTGTACTTATATGTGTTTCCTTGCAACACAAATTGCAGCTCGCAGAATGCAGTTTTTGTAGATGGAGGCTGGACAGGGTTTGGCAGCAGAACAATCCTGGAGAAATCCAGTGGTGCTGGTTACACAGAGTGGTTTCTGTCAAAGGATCATCTGCAAGTGGGAGACATGGTGCGTTCCAGGAGGCCACCTAATTCTTGCAAACCTGAAAATATGGATGTCCCAGAAGGAACTGTAGTGGGTCTAGAACGCAACCCTGATCGAGATGGTTTTGTTTTGGTGAGTGTTCATGGCATCCATGACCCGTTAAGACTTCCTGTCTCAACCTTGGAAAAAGTCTCTTTTGGCCTTGCAGCTGGGGATTGGGTACACCTGAAGGAGGAAAACAATAAGCACTCGCCAGTTGGCATTCTTCATTCTATAAATCGTGATGGAAGTGTGGCTGTTGGATTTATAGGTGTGGAAACTCTATGGAAAGGAAAATATTCAGAGCTTCAAATGGCTGAATCATACTTTGTTGGTCAGTTTGTGAGACTGAAAACTAATTTTCTTAGCCCTCGATTTGAATGGCCTCGTAAAACAGGTGGGGCCTGGGCTACTGGGAAGATTTGGTGGATCCTACCTAATGGTTGCCTCATTGTCAAGTTCCCTGGAAGACTTACAATTGGACAAGAAAATAGCAGTTTCTTGGCTGATCCAGCTGAAGTGGAAGTAGTTTCTTTTAATACTTGTCCTGGGGTCGTCAAAAAATATCAACACCTTGAGGATTTTCACTGGGCTGTAAGACCTCTTGTGATAGCTTTGGGTATATTTACAGCCATGAAGGTTGGATTTTTCACTGGGAAGAAAATACAGAGATCAAGAGTGAACAGGCTGCGGGGTAATGCAGTGCAAAGTAATGGCCAGTATACGGATGGTCAGACTAGCGGCGATGGTAGCAACCAAGCATGGTTTCCACCATCCGTGAAAAATATCCTTGGTGTTAGCCCTGCTGCTGCCCGGTAGTGGAGCTTTTTTAAGTTCACAAAAACCTGTACATATTCATCTTAACTAATCTATAGCCTGTATAGAACCTTTTTAACGTTCTCTTCCAAGTTGTAATAGGAACTGGCAGTACTGCTGGTGGTTATTTACTTTCAATGGAGTAAAGCCGGTTGTTGATGAATGTAATGCAAAGGTGCATATATGCTTGTGCAGTATTTACTTTTAGACTTGAATATCTGTTTGAACTTAAGAAACTCCTTTACGAAGAGGATCAAAAGCACCTGTCTTTGCTCATTATTCCTGTGTTTTCTCCGCATGGCTTGCAAGCTAATGGAAACACAATTAGGACACCCGTTCATGAAAGAAGTCGGTGACCATGCCAGCCATTTAATCCCAAATATAGAATTTAAAAAAGAACTCGAAACATAGAAAACCCAAATTAGGATCATGTTGATGGCATGAGCCAAAACCATTCATGCTTGCAATTACTATGTTGTCCAATAGAGGCTGGTTACCAAGCTAAGACATGTTGCCCAGATTTATCGTGTCAAAAACTTTGTAACAGAAACACGCTCTCAGTTTTCTCTTAGACAAAATCTAGTTAGATGCCTATTTATCAATCTTTTCACTAGCTTTACAATCTATCAGTCTGCACCAGCAGTAATACCAGCATCTTTCAACAGCTGCTCGTCAACTATGACTCTGTTTTAACCTCCTTGAAACATAGTTGTTCTCTAACAGAACAAGGTCAGGATCAGAGCCCTTTTTCATGGAAGTACTACTATCAGCATTAGCCTCAATGCTCAAGCTTGCTTTATTTAAAAGTTCTCGACTCGTTTCCGCAAGTTTTTGAGGATCACCGGTGGCATCTTCAACTTCAAGTTGAACGGCCTCTAGTTTGAGTTTCTTTATAGCCAAGTTTCCAGTACTTCTCTCACCAATTCCCTCTAGTGCGAAACAATAAAAGCTTGCTCGGATCGTTAGCATCTTCAACTGCTGCTTCCTTCAAGTTTTTCAGTTCCTTTTCTTTTGTATCCCATCGCTCAAGAACTATTTTAAGCTCCTCGTCTTTGATTGTGGGAGCTCTCTGTGCAGCTAGAACTTCCATTTCTTTCACTCTTGAGCTCTATGGTAAACTTGAGTTCAGTTTCAAGCTGCTTAAACTGCAACCTAAAATCATCACATGGTTCACTCAATGGTTGTTGAATTAATTCGATGGTCATGTTGTCAGATTGCCTTTGTTCATTCTCATATGTAATGGAGATAACCAATTTGTTTGTAAGCTGTACGATCCTCTCCACTATAGATTCTGCTTCAGAGACTTTAACCCTTGTATTGTTCAATTCATCTTGCATAATCTGAACATGCTCCTCTTTATCCTTTAGCGTGGTGGCGGCGGCTCGGACAAGTTCTTCGTTACTGCTCATTAGCGTCTTCAGCTCGGCGACCTCTTGGTTTACTTCATCCCCCAAATTCTTCCTCTCGTTAATGAGTTGCAAATCTTTGTTCTCCAGGACAAGCTGAAGAGAAGCATGCTCAGATTTTAACTTCTGGATATCTAGTTTAGCTTCCACCAATTCAGATTCTTTAACATGAAGAAGATGCTGCATTTCTCCAAACTCAGTATTTTTCTGATGCGATTCCTGCTGTAGAAAAAACGCCCTCTCGATAGCCTGCTCCAGAGACAATCTCTCCTTCTCTAAACTCTTCTATGAGCTCCTTCTCCGTGGATAATTCTCGTCCTAGCTCCTTATTTCGAGCCTCTATGGCCCTAAGCTTGAGTCTCACTCTCGACTTCTATTTCGGCATCAGTCAAACTAGTCATGTAAGACATGATACTTTTCCTCCGTTCTTCAAGTTCTGTTAGAGATTTTTGTGAAGAAATCAGTTCAGATCTCACATCTGCAAGAAGCTTATTCACTCTTCTAAGATCCTCTAAAGCCTTGTTAGTTTCTCCAGCTTGTTTAGATGCTTCCTTCGCCAATTCATTCAGTTCTTTCCAGCATTAGAAACCATTCCCTTGTCCGATTCCCCAAACTGGCCTCCGCAACTTCTATCTTCTTTTCCTCAAATTTCCTTAGATTCGTAGGAGTGCCATTTACCTTGAGAAAAACCAGGTTTCACAGAATTAAAGAATTGGTTTCTTCTTGTGAATTATTGATTGAGAAAGTCCATATTTTTAAGAATACCAGATACATATTGACAAAACTTGTTATCACATTAAATTGAATTAAATTTTTTTAAAATTTTTTTTAATATAATTTGTATGTTTTGATGTGCTGATATCAAAAATAATTTTTAAAAAATAAAAAAATATTATTGGCATGTATTTTGACACGAAAAATTATTTGAAAAACACTTGTAACTATCTTTGCCAAACACGTACCAAGAGCAATTATATTCCTTTTTTTAAAAAAAATGGTAGATATTCATCAAGGTAGAAATTATTGTACTACGCAGATATTAAGTGGAAAACATATATACAGAAAGGTGGTTATCGTTATTGTTTGGGATCATTGAAGTTGTTTTTTAAAGTGTTTTTTACTTGAAAATACATCAAAATAATATATTTTTTTATTTTTTAAAAATTATTTTTTATATCAGCACATTAAAATAATTTGATAATACTAAACAAATATTAATTTGAAATAAAAAAATTAAAAAAAGTAAATTTATTTAAAAATATTTTTAAAACAAAAAAATAAACAGAATTAACAGTTATAGAAGATTAAGAGGTGCGGTGATAACTATTACTATTGGAATTTTTTAATATCTCTTGTACAACTAGAATTTATTATAAATTATTTGATACTTAATGAAAATTCAGCTCCAACACCTAACCACGTTAGATCTAAATCTGTGTGTTTTTTTTTTTGTTTTTCATACCATTCATTATTATTGTTATATATAATAACGGTTTGTTTTTGTGTTTTAAAAATTTTTAAATTTTTTTATTTTTTTTATTTTAAATTAATATTTTTTTGATGTTTTTAAATCATTTTGATATACCAATGTTAAAATAATTTTTAAAAAATAAAAAAATATATTATTTTAATATATTTCTAAATAAAATATATTTTAAAAAATAAATATAGATATATTTTCAAACACGTTTTTTTTATAGGATTGTAATCTAAGTAAAGTCGGTAAAACTTCTTCCATTAGAAAAATAATATAATATGACATGAAGGAGATATATTTCCACTTGTATTTTTCTCCCTTAATTATTTTCAACAAGATCGAGAGGGATCACCCTCGGCTTTCCACCGATAAACTTCCCCTGTATGTATCCTGCATCGACCTAACTACAAATGCCTTAAAATTCTTATAGTGATGGAAGGAAAACATCATCTCGACTTGTTCATCAATAATCCTGCGCTTTTAGCTTGGAAGAAGTCGATCATCTCAAGGTTAATATTATAATTTATATTGATGTTTTTATTTACAGGTTAATCTCCCTTGTATGAGAGAGTTCCACCACCAATAAACCAATATTATTGAATTAATCAGGTTAAAAGTAGGGTTAATATAGATGGAATATATGCCTAAACATGCTGTAGACTGCCCGGTCCATGTTAGATTTGTTAAAAATGGGATCTTTTCTGCAAAACCATGCATGAATAGTCCCTAAGGTATCCTTTATTTTATATTTTTAATTTTAATTTTATTTTCCTTTTATTATCTCAATATTATCGTTATTGTTGTCGTCATCATTCCATTGTTACCTCCTTCTCTTCACTATTACCATCATTTTACCACTACTATTAAAAAATATTTTATATATAAAATAATTTTTATTTATAAAATTTTCATGCAAAACAAACTTGCCCTAAATTGAAATTCCATGAATGCACTGGATGGAGGCCGAAATGAGAGCCTAGGACCTCGGCTTAGAAAAAGAAAAGGAAAGCCTCGACCCACGTAAGAATACAGGGAAACATGCAATGGGCCACGGTGTGATGAATATGCCACCTTCTTTAGAGCCTAAACTGAGACTTTTTCTCAGCCTGGAAGTCTCAATAATTCCATCACCTAATCAAATAAGCTCGTAAATTCGATGTATGAGCAAACTTGCAGATAAACTTGTTTATAAACTTGCAAAGATTTAAAGGATAAACAACTAGAATTTGATTTCATAAACTAAATTAATTTAATATATAATAAAAAGATATATTCTTTTTTAATAAAAAATTTAATTATTGATGTGGTCCCAAAACATCCAAGTTGCTTGGGGGCAAGACTTATTTCTTGAATAATTGATTAATCTCTTGGTTCTGAAAATCTAATTTAATTTCTTTTTGAGGTGTCTGATGCATGTAAAAAGGTCTCCTTTGGTCTGAAAATAAAATATGCAGTTGAGAATCAATCCTGCTCTGCATAAGAATTCATGATCTATATATAACCCATGAATTTTTTTATGGAAAGGAGAGGCTAAAGATGTAATATTACCCTGATAGTTGGGTAAAAAATCTATGATTTATCAAAGTAAAATATAAGCATGGACTCGACACTTAGCTAAGCTTGAAGATATTGAGTCCGATAAATCTGGACTCAGCGCTTGGCGAAGTTTATAAATAATGAGTTATCACCCTAAACTTTGTTCATTTGTTCAAAAGAAAGAACCCAAAAAAGACCAAAAAAAATTGTTAATCCATCAATTATATATGTATTTATATACCAAAGATGAAGTCAAGCTTGTTTATAGACTCATCAAACAACTTAAACAAACCATATTCAAGATGAGATACCGAGTATGGGACTAGTAAATTTTAAATGAACTAAGCTCGAGCTTGAGTCTCTGTAAAATTAGATTAGCAAATTTGGTCACACAAAAACTCGGTTCGGTTCAACTTAGGTCATTTGCAGTCCTCAGTGGGAGCAGCCTTTTATGCTACGTTATTGGGTTTAATAATATTAAAGGTTGTGTCTACTCATTAAATATATGATTTTATATATTTTTTTTAATCATTATTGAAAATCACATACCAAGATATTAAAGTATGGGAAAAAAAAACATTCATAAATCACAATATTATAAGATAAAACCCCCCAAAAAATAAAAATAAAAATCCAAGCATAAAAAATCATATATGCATTGAAAAAAAAAATAAAAAAATAAAAATACAAGATTGGATATGGATTGAATGAACCCTGACCTCATCTTAGTAAAGTTTAGTTGGTTTTCCCCTTATAAAAACTCAGGGTGGACAGTACTTATCTGTTTTTATTATAATTATATAGATAAAAACTCGATCTAGTTAGAACTAGCTAGATCGGGTGACGGTGTCTGATAAGATTTCTATTCTTATGTATATTTGTATAAAAATCTTGCATACTTTGTCTATAGTATATAGCATTTCTTGTCCAAAAGTATCACATTTCTGAAAAAACTGAGTTCGAATTTCTTGACTGTGATGAAAACTGAGTTCGTATAGATTTGGAGTTTTTGTCTTTTTCCTTCTTATTGAGAGTTTATCGTTTAACACAGAGATTGCTCATGAGTTGATCTCCCAGCCAATAAAGCTCTCCGTTTGTGCCTGGGGATACCCCTGGTTTTTGACAATCTTCTCTATCAAATCAAAGGGAGGCACAATCAAATGTCTGATTGCAAGTTAATCACAAGGATTATAATCCAGAGGCCAAATCCACCCGTTTTATGACCTCAATTGCGTTTTATAGTCATAAACTAGGCGTTAATCTCCTTCTTAATTAATGCCTTGATCCCTGTCTTGTCATTAAGAAGGGAGGGTTAAAAAAGCAACAGTCTCCCTCACTCTTATCCGATATATAAACAAATGATGATTTATTTTTAATTTCTTCCCTAACAACTTAATCATTAACGAATCTAATATAATATGAGCAGTGGATAGAGAGAAATAATTAGTGAAAACAACAGCTAAAGTACCTGTCTGGTGATCATAAGCTGTAAAGTGAAGGATAAAGTTGCAATAGAGGTCAGGCTCGAGCAGGATGTGACCATGCACAGATGTCATCAACGATAACATGATGGTACGAGGTCCATGGAAAATAAAGATTATAGTAAAAAAAAACAAAGAAAAACTTGCTGCTTTTCTACTTGGGTCCCAACTGTAGAAAGATTTTGGTTTTGATCTCCCCACATTCGTCAAAAGTTGAGAAGATGGAGAGATCTGCTCTCTTGTGTATCTTTTGTGTAGTTTTAGTGAATACTAATCATGATATATAGTAGTTCTCTTTTCATGAGAAACAATCAATAGTTCCTCGCTTGCGGCTTCAATACGTCTGAAAATAGTAGTTTTAAAATCTGCATAGCACAGCAGACGCGGGACCCGATCAGCTCGAAACCTAAACCAGTTTAGATTAAAAAAACTCAAAAAAAAAAAGAATTTATTTAGTTAAACTCGGATGACTTAGTGAAACCCAGTTTAGTTTTTTTTTTTTTAATCCTAATCAGTAATTTCTTCCCCTCTTCAGTCTTCCCTTCAATTCAAGTTTCTTCTTTGTAATCCACATGTAGAAGATTTCTAGATTGTAATTCAAAACACAACCCTCCTATGAAAGAATCAAAAGATAAACAAATGTACAAGAGAGAAAGAAATCGGTGGCTGGTGGTGGCCTGTGGATGGTGATCTGCTGGAGAAAGTGATGGATGCTCTTGGTTGTGTAGACGGGGGCTGTGGCGTTTTAGGTGGAGAGAGAGGAAGGGGAAGAAGGTTGTGGGTGGCTGGTGGCGACTTGTTTTATAGAGGCATATGGAGATTTGATGGGAGAAAGGCAAATCCATAGGAAGTTGGATGAGCGGGTGGTCGTTTGAAGGTGCTGGGGAGAAGAGATGGTTTGTGGCAACATTTTTTTTTAATTATTTTTTACATAATGAATGGATCATGGGTGATGATTTGTTGCAACTTGCAACATCACTCTTTTGATATTTTTCAATTCAAAGTCCCAATAAACTATAGATGAAAAATTACTATTGATCCTTGCAGCTAAAATTATAAAAGAAGATAAATGATGTGGGATTTCATTGTAACTCTAAACACAAATTATTGTGAATTGTGAAAATAAAATTTATATAGGTATATTGTGTAATTAAAAGGACCATGGAGGGTGTTTTAGTATTTTGACATTGTATTTTTTATTTTTTAATCAAAAAGTTGAGGGCATATGTTTCACACGCCCGGCGAATAGCAACGCCCACGCTAGTAACGAAGCGCGTGAGACACTTTTCTATGGCCAAATATGGCCCTCCATCGTATCATTAGATGCGCAAATGTGTCCTCTTCCACATGGTGCGGTGCGTGTAGACATGTCATGATTGAATTGTTGCGAGTGATCAATTGTTTGTGTTTTTTCTTTCTTTTCTCTCTCCTGACAACTATAGTGCATAATTGTTCTCTATTTGTTTGTTGTTTGCTTGGGTCTTGCATGGGTTGTCAAACTTAAGCACCTTGGGTTTGGCAATAATGTCAAGCTCAGGGGTCTTGGGTCTGGTAACCATGTTTGGTGCCAAACCCAGGCGCGGTCTGGTCTAATTTGCTTCGCTTGGGACTTGCATAACTGTCAGATCCAGGGCTCTTGGCTTTAGCATGACTGCCTGACCCAAGACGTTTATACACTTAGTATTCACTACCAGAAAATTGATAAATACAAACGGATATACCGAGGGAATATTTTCGTTGGTAAATTTTCGAGGATTTTACGACGGAAATATTCCCTCGGTATATACCGAGGAATTACCGTGGAAAAAAAATTAAAACAAAGCAAAAAAAAATGATGACGTGTTATTTTTACCAACGGAATTACCGACGGAATTTATTCCGTCTGTAATTCCGTCAGTAAATTTGTTGGTAAATTGTGAACACTATTCATCATGTTAATTACAAAGGGAATCACCGACGGAAAATTCCGTCGGTATTTTCCAGAGAGTAAATCATCGACGGATTGAAAAGTCGTCGGTGTTATTTGGCGGTTTTCTGAAAAAATTCAATTAATTTAAAATTTTCATTTAAATATTACAGACGGAATCACCGACGAACTGAAAAATCGTCGGTAATTTTTTGGCGGTTTCTGAAAAAAAATTACGAAATTGAAAATTTAAATTAAATATTACCGATGGAATTACCGACGGAATAATTAAAAAATAGTAATATTTAATTATCCGTCGGTAAATCCATCGGTAAAGCGTCCCAATAAAAAGCCTGAATGCCCTTATTTCACAAGAGACAGGCCCGTTTCTTATTAATTATTATTCTTCTTCTTGTTGTTCTTCTTCTACTTCTTCTTCTTCTTCTTCTTCTTCTTCACTATATGTAAAAAACATCATTAAGGTATGTCTTCTTCTTCTTCTTCACTTTATGTAAAAAACATCATTTCTTATCTATTTCTTTCTCTTCTTTTCTCTCCTCATCTCCTTCTCTTTTCCTCCATGCTTGGGTATGTCTTCTTCTTCTTTCTTCTTTTATCCTCTTAGTTTTTTTTTTAATTAATATGCTTAATGAAATTTTTTTTTCTCTCCTTAGCTTCACTTGCAACTACATTAAGGTAAGATTTTTCTTTTTTCTTCTTTTTTCATGATTTTTTTCACTATATTTGTTTTTTATTTTATTTTTAATTGTTTTTTGTTCTTAATAATTGTATAAATGTTGTTGTGAGATTTTTTTTTCATATGAGATCAATTTTTAGTAGATTTATTTATAGGATTTTTTAATTTTTAGCAATTGCAACTTCATTTTTTTCATATGAATTAATTTTTTAGTTGAATTTATTTTTTTTATTTTATTTATTTGTTGCAAATTTGTTTGAATTGATTTTCTTATTTTTTTTCCAAGCATTTTGAGTATATATTATACAGTGTTAATTTATGTGAATTTAATTATTTTATAATTTTATAAAATTAATTTTTTTTAAAATGTTTTTCAATAATTACCGACGGAATTTCCGTCGGTAAATCTGTCGGTAATTCCGTCGGTAAATCTATTGGTAATTCTGTTGGTAATAAAAAAAATTATTACCTACGCGTCTGTTCCGTCAGTAAATCCGTCGGTAATTATATTACCAACGGATTTACCGACGGACAAAACATTACCGATGAACGATTCACCGACGGATCATTTCCGTCTTTGATTCCGTCGGTAATATAATTACCGATGGAATATGTGTTTTACACCGATGGAAAAATTCCGTCGGTAAAACTGTTAAATCTTGTAGTGATTCTTTTTATATATTTTTTAAAAAAATCATATTGACTCACTGTGGAACATGAGCCAATATACTAGTATTTATCTCAATTTTGTTGTCAGTCGGGTTAATTATGTTATTTTGGTTCTCCAACGTATGAGACGTGATTGCATCTACTTGAAGCCAATAGACTAGATCATTACTCGCACTACACTGCAGACTGGATTGGATTTTTTTAACGTAAAAAAACTATCTAAGTGTTAATTTTTTTTAGCAAAAAAAAAATCAAACTATATGGGGATTGACCTAATACGATCTGGTTGACTTATAAAGTTTAAAAAAAGTCTGCACGACCGATAAAAATATAATCTAACTAAAAAAATCAAGACATCTTTTTTTAAATATTAAAACAACAACATATTAGATTATTTCGGATAAACTCGGGCTAACTTTCTAAATTCACTATGCAACTCATGAGACCCTGATAACCTTGTAGAAAGAAAATAAAAAATAATTATTAAACATAATTCTCAATCAACCCGATATTGAATGATGGAATTGAAAACAAAATTCAACTAAGAAAATAAGCAAAGTCAACCCGGTTACCTGTCAAACTTGGGTCTTGAGATCAGGATAATCCCATAAAAAGAAAATCAAAATAATTATGAAACTCAATTTCTAATCAATCTAATGTTGAAGGATAAAATAAAAAAAATAAAAAATCACCCGAGTCAACCGACCAAATTCATAACCTGAGTTATGAGACTGGGATAACCGCGTAAAATACAAACCATAAAAAATAATGAAGTATGATTAGCAATCAACCCAATATTAAAGAATGAAATTGAAACAAACATTAACTAAGAAAATAACAAAAAAAAACCCTTAGTCAACCAGCCTAACCTGTTACTCGGGTCATAAGACCATGATAACCTAATAGAAAGCAAGTAAAAAAAAATTATAAAGTTCAATTCTCAATTAACTCAATGTTGAATGATGAGATTAAAAAAATTATTCAATTAAAAAAATAATAAAAAACCCGAGTCACCCTAACAAATCTGTAAAACTCGTGACTTATGTCGTGAGACTGTGATAACCACGTAGAAAATAAATAAATAAAATTATAAAAATCAATTCTCAACCAACTCAATGTCGAGGTATGAAGTTAGGAAAAAAAATAATTAAAAATGATAAAAAAATAATCAAAGCTAACACGGTTAACCCGTAAAACTCGCAACTGTAAAATTAGTATAACTTCATAAAAAGCAAATTAAAACAAATTAAATTATGAAAGTCCAGTACCTAATAAATCCAGTGTTAAAAAATATATATAAAAAAAAACCTAAAACATTTTGAGGGCCAACATGAAAAAAAAAAAAAACCTTGACATTTCAACGTTCACTACTACAACAAAATGGCAAGTGCTTTTGGCATGTGTTGATGATTAATGATATACATGTGATACACTCTTTAAAACAATCTACTTGTCCTTTATACTTTAATATAATAAATAAATGAATATCTTTTTAAAAAAGAAAAGCTATATAATAAATATAATTACTCTTAAAAAGAAAAAACCTCTCACCACCTTTATTACGGTTTTTTTTCCCATCAAAAGGTCAAAAAGAGCCTACACTCCTGGAATGAAATATATTTCTTCACATGAAACATTGGTCTCGAATTAATTAAAATTTAATTTGATTTTTTGAAAACAATGATGTTGCAATATCATTATGAATTAACTTATAAGCTATGTATTTGGATCATAGACTATATCGGAATATTTAATAACCTGCCCCGACCGGCATCGATTTTAAAAATCTGAAAACTGAACTTGGATACAATTTTCTTGTCATAGCATCGAAAACTTGATTCACAGGACCATCTGCTCACAAGCATCATAATATTCTTTTCCTTTCCTTATTTCCATCACAGAAGATCCGTGACTACGAAGCTTGGACCACCAAGATCTTCACGGCTCCGACGTTCTAATCTCTAAACATTATATTTAATACAAAGCCTAAATCTCAAGAACAACAGTACAGCACTCGAAGATTACATGGAACGTTCTGTTCCTTTCATTCTCCTAAACAATTCTCATTTCCACGCTCAAGATTTTGCAGCTCCCGACACGTAGCACGAGAATGATAGAGTGATGGCTTTCCCCATCTCCCTCTCTCTCTCTCTCTCTCTCTGTCTCTCGCACACATGCCTTTGACCTTACATCCATAAATAAAAAAGGCAAAAATCTTTCATTATCTCGCGGAGACATCAGGACTGAAGGGTCGGGATCTTGAGCTGTGTTTGGCTTTGGCTGATCCTGGCCGCTGATACGAGCCGTCCAGACACAAAAAAAGAAAGAAAGAACCAAGAGGATATTGTAAATCCAGGAGATGTGAGAGGTAAAGGGTGTTGTTAATGATCATGCTATAATGGGTTTTCTTAGTACAACAGGCGTGCGCATGAACAGTAATCTGGTACCTTGGATTTTATTTTGTAGGTCCATCCTCCATGTCTGCGCCTCCACGCGTTCATGGCTTGCTTTTTTAGCCTCCCTTCTGTTCCGAGCCACTTGCTCCTGGGCTAGCTCTGGTTCTCACGTTGTTTTTTTGAAGTATTATTTTATACCAGGTGAATGGATATTAAATTAATTTTACTGTAATTAAAGTATAATTATCATGACGTGGCTCTTAGCATGGTCAGATGATTGTAAGATAATTCGGAGAGCACAGGATCTGGTTTGACATGCAGGTATTCCAATCACTACAGTAAAAAATAATTCACTGGACATGTACAATACATTTGTCGGAAATCTCACACTGATTTTATTAGATGGGACTTAAACTTAATTAATTTCCACAATCAATATATATCTTGTCGTTTTATTATAGCTACAATGCCCATCATCATGATTAAGAAAAATAAAAAAATCGTAGTGTGTGATTGATCTCTCAAATAACAGTACAATCGAATCTCTCGAAATCTGAACTAATAAGTTGATAAATCATAAGCATGAGATTTTTATTTTTTACCCATCTAGTGAAAAACGAGATTGAATTTTACCCGAGATAAAAATCTTGTGCTTCGATAGTGATTATTTATAAAAACTCGGAGGGTATTGAAGATGGTGTTGAAACTTGAAAGGTGTTTTTTTAAATTAATTTATTTTATTTAAAAATATATTAAAATAATTTTGTATATATTTTTTATATTAATACATCTAAAGTATTAAAATAATACTAAAAAACTATAAACTTAATATTTATTTAAGTTAAAAACATTTTGAAAAGCACTTGAAAACAAAAACATTTCAATCATGTTTGTTTGTTTTTGTATTTCAGAAATGTTTTATTTTTTTGCTTTAACTTAATATTTTTTGGTATTCTCAGATCATTTTAATGTGTAAATGTTAAAAATATTTTTTAAAAAATTAAAAAATTATTTTAATATATTTCTAAACAAAAAACACTTAAAAAAACAACCGTTACCACACTACCAAACACTCTCTAATTTAGTGGCAGCCTTCTAACCAAGAACCTTAGTAATAATATATATATATATATATTTTAATGAAGTTGTCACTAACTTGGCGCCTGGAATCTCAAGTAGCAAAAGCCATGCTAATTTTTGTTCTCTTTACAGAGTTTTTTCTCACCTCGAATGATGAATGTTGTTCTGGAATGCATATACGCAAAGCAAAGAAATTGCATCTCTTTCAATCAACATCAACCCTTTTCAAGGATAGGTAAATACCATCGACATGGTGTCTTGTCGACGGCAAATATGCAATCCAAATACAAATTTCTCTCCATTATTTATTTGATAAAACACTCGAAAAAGTGACAAAAACACATGTATCCAAGAAGAACTAGCTTGTCCCTAGTTTTATCCCACGGGAAGAGGATTGATTGATTACACGAAATGCTAAACAACTCTCAAGTTCTAACACTGAAAAGGCAGCAACTCATGCTGTGTTTAACGTATAATTGCGTTTCAAGTCTTGTTTTAAAGCTAGAATAATCACAAACAATTCCCACAGAATCAATAAAAAGAAACAGGGGAGGAAGGAAAACAAAAGAATTTGTATTTATCGGGTGTGATCTTCACACTCGTAGTTGAAAGTGCAGGAGGGTTTGCCTTGTCTTGCACGGTGACCTCATTCATATCTACCTCTGGGGTCCATTGCAATAAAGTATCAATATATGGTCGATATAGGAAAAGACAATTTTACAGATCTTCATCACACATCTAAATATATATACATGGCACATCATCATCCACTCCTCGATGATGTATCAATTTTGTCTGGAGACCCAGAACCCGATTCAAATCCCTCCACTCATCACTCCACCTGTAGGGCTAGATCCGAGTCGATCAAGATGGTGCCCAAGGCCGTGAAGAGGGAAAACATTAAAGGAACTCAAACCACCCCACTCGGGACCATGGCCTCTGAAATCTCCCAAATCTCCTGCAACTTGATTCTCTGCTAAAATTTAGTAGCCGTCAATTTCCTGTAAATGACGAGAATGGCCCCTGGCCTCGGTTTTGAGAAAAGGGTTTTCAGTTTTGTTCTTATTTTTCTCACCAGGGCAGAGGAAAGCTCACTGTGGAGAATACTATTTGCAGAACACTCACCGTGCATGGCAATGAGATGGTGATGATAGGCGGTGTGATTAGTGAGATTTTTGGGAAACTGGTAATTGGTTAACAGCGAGGATTGTTGCTTTTAATACATTGGCTCCTGCAACATAGAATCTTCCTTTATAGATTTGAAGAAATCGTAGGTTTTCTAGAGGCTATGTAGAGATAGATACTAGATATACTGAAACAGTGTAATCATCGAGGAGGAGGGTATTTTATTAGATTATGTTGAAGGATGTCTATGTTGTTTGCCCCTCCTAAGTTCTACTCACATTTTATTGCGCGTGTTGCTTGTCATGCCCATGGATCATTAGATTATCATGTATTTTTTTTTATTAAAGCAGTGCCATTTTATTTTATTTCTAAATCTTATTAATGTTGACATAGCTAGGTTGTAACCTGGTTCTAAATTGCGTCTCATTAAAAAAAAAATATTAAATTAATATTTTTTTTAGAACTTTTCAATAATTTTAACATGTTGATATTATAAAAAAAATCAAATATTTATTTTAATATATTATCAATTAAAATGTATTTTTAAAATGTAATTTGTATCACAATCTCAAGCAAACGCTAAACATTGCCGAGATTAGGCTCCAAGTGATTTTTAGATGAACCTCCTGGGTCAAGCTAAGTTGAACAACCGTATGATATTTTTACAGGAAAAACCATGATGATTATTTTAACATTTACCAAGAACATATAAGGTGTGGGTATTTCATTGTAGTGTTAGGTGGTATGTTAGGTTTTTTCAAATTTTTTGTATAATAAAAATATGTTTTAATTTTCAATATCAATAAAATTTAGAGTTGTTGACCAGAATTTTTTTTGATTTTCTATAAGCTTTTTAAATAGTAAAAATACTTCTTTGATTTAGGGATTAAAAAAATATGGGATGTTGGCAAAAAGCTTTTTTGGTTTCTCCTTTTCTTCGTATATAGTTAAAATATGTTATTGACATTGGAAAAGATAAAAAATAAGGTTTGTATTTGGGGGTATTTTTATACTTTCATACGGTTTTTTTCCTGTAACGAGTAGGGTTAGGGCATTTTGATATTTCCATGTTTGCTTTTTAATTTTTTATTTAAGAAAGCTGCTGGCGTGTTCTCGTTGTGGGCCAGTTAGTGGATGACGATCGTGCCATTTGTACGACGCATGCAATGCCACCAGGTGTCCAAACATGACCTTTTGCCATGTTTTTGGAAGCGCTATCGTGTCTTTTTTCTCGTGGTGCGGCACATGATGACGTATGATGGCCAGATTGTCATTTCTTTTGTTTTTTTATTCTTTTCTCTTTCGTGTCAGATAAAGTGCACGATTGTCCTTTTTGTTTTTGCATTTTCAGTTTAAGTCATCGTTCTTTTGGATTTCTTATTTAGTTCTTACTCGTTTTATAAAAGTTTTATTTGTTTTCAATTTAGTCCTTCAATTACAATTTCTAATATTTTTTTTTCATTCATGTCGTTATTCTTTCAATTTTTAATTTATTTCCTTGGCCTTCTTGTTAAAGTTTTATTAGCTTTCAATTTTATCATTCAACGAAAGTTCTTTATTTTTTACTTTTCAATCCCAATGCTTGTTATTTTAATTTTTTTTTGTTCTTATTTTTTTATAATAATTTTGCATGTTTTCACTTTAATTTTTTAATTAAAATATTAAAAATATTTATAACACATGGCAAATCACGGGTTAAATAATTAGTTAGATTTAAAGCTATCCGGCATCTTAGACCTTGTTAAAAGATGATTCATTTCAGTAGATCCGAAATACATTTCTATACATGAACTGTGTGTTTTTTAAGATTTTATTTTTTCTAACCATGACAGATTTAAACTTCGATATCCGTGAATGAAACAAGTTAACAAACCCTTCAACAATCATGCAAGCTTTTCAGATGGCTGGTCTATGATTGGTTGACTACAGGATTGAAAGACATTAATTCAATGATTTGCTGTGATTCAGGTCAAAAAAAGAGATCTATTTTGATATTCTTCTCCGACGTTTTTTTTGTTTCCTTGTTGCAGCATTGCCAGTCACCAAGAAAATCCGGTGAATAACTGTGGATAGTTGACGTCTTTAAAGCGCAACGAAGGTGTTTTTTTTGACTTCACACAAGGAAACAAATCATCATGTGAAAAGCAGATTACCACCAATAAATCTCTATAGATTTATTAGATTTCGTTTACACGCAAGAGGGACTTTTTTTATGTATGAATTTCTTGATGGGTTTGCTACCTATTATGAATTCGAGATTGATGTACTAATTAACTTAGATTCTCCTTCTCATGAAAATCATTCGTTTCACACTCGAAGCATAAATACGAATCTAGAATGACTTGAGCAAGGCTTGTTTACGTGTAATGGGTTGTTGATAAAAGTTTTTTAATTAACATAATATTTTTTTGAATTTTTCAGAAAAATACCAAATAATTTTGATCAGATTAACTTTTTTTTGAAACCCAGTTTGTAATAAAAAACGAGTCGATTAGATCCTAGATGAACCAACATAAGCCAGGACATGCTTGATAATAATGGGAGTAACATGTCAATGCTTCAAATAATTATTTTTTCCCCTTGCTTCTGCCTGAAGATAAGCAGGAAAACATCATTTATCGAAGAAAATTGATTCCTGAATCATAACTCAGGATACGAATCCAACTTCCTCTTTTCGCCTTGGGAAAAAAATGTTACCTGAAACCACCAATTGACATGTTCCAAAGAATCTCAAGAAGTTGAATCATTGAATGCTTATACAAATTTCATTACATTTTATATGTGTTGAAAAATTATTTCGTATATATAATAACGTTAAGTCTTAATTTTCATTGTGAAATCATTAAATACTTTCGAAAAAAATCTACTCTATAAGACATCCCAGAGCAAAAAAGGAAAAAAAAAAAAAAAGGAAGGGACAAGATGATGGAAGCGTCAAGCAAGCAACTGGAAATGTGGGCTCAAGTTGAGGGTGACCAAGAGTGTTTTGCACGTGCTTTAATAACGCGTGCTAGCCTAACACAAGAACAGTGCATTGGATTGGCCAACATAAATAGACAAAATAGTTAGTATTTAATACACACTGATCATCTTTTGCTCTCTTAGATTGCATTGATAAGAGAAAGATTTGATCTTTAGCTCAGTTTAGGAGGGAAAAAAGAATTTGTAAAGAATTCCAATTTGGTTAGTAAAATTCCATTTCACAGATACAGAGACAGCAGAGAAGAGAGGCCGTGACTCTTCGAAGTGTTTAGGTGCTTATATTAACACACCCTTTCACAAGCTCTATGACCTCATTTGAGTAGACGAGAATTAAGGAAAGAGGGAGAAAGAGAGAGAGCAGAGAAACAATGTTTGCAGCAGAGAATGGACTCAAAGGTGACCCAAGACTACAAGGCATCTCTGAAGCTATTAGGGTGGTGCCTCACTTCCCTAAACCAGGTCTGATTTCTTTCCTTCTTTCCTTCTTTCTTTCCGTGTTTTCTTTCTCTTGTTATCAGTGTGTGGTTGCTAAGCTTTTTGTTGTTTGACAGGGATAATGTTTCAGGATATAACAACTTTGTTGCTGGATCACAAGGCTTTTAAGGACACAGTGGATATCTTTGTTGATCGCTATAGAGACATGGGCATTTCTGTTGTTGCTGGTAGCTTGTTAGCCAACCCTCCTTTTTTCTTTCCCTCTTCTTCTTCTTTTTGGGTGAGGGCTTGTTTTCAAAAAGTGGTTAATTACCGGGACAAAGGAAGAGGGGATTATGGGAATTAGTGATTTTCTTGTGTTTCATGCCTGGATTTTGGCTTATTTAATTTTCTCATCTGTGGGGTGTTGACTTTGGCGTTTCAAATTGCATAAATAAAAGGCTGTTTCAAGATTTCTTAGTCAAAGTTTTTGGTGGTTTTTTTGAAGGGTCTTTATCACGTAGGAAATCTAGTACCACCGGGAATTTCTTGGTTAGATGAAAGTTTTTGTTGACTATTCCTCTAGGAAACAAGCTGTTCGATAATGATGTTTCCATTTGGCTCTATTGTTTTTCATGTTGGATGTTTTATTAATTTCTCATGTTGGCAAGTTTTGTGTAGGAGTTGAAGCTAGAGGGTTCATGTTTGGCCCAGCAATTGCTTTAGCTATTGGTGCAAAGTTTGTTCCTTTAAGAAAACCCAGAAAGTTGCCAGGTACTTCCATGTTTAGCTCGGAGCTGCAACTGTGCTTCTGCTGTACTTTTTTTTACATGTTGAGGAAAGGGGTAGCTTGTTTGGGTCCATTAACTTCAATGCCGTAGGGAGAGCATTTGAGTTTTCATGCAATTTAAATAATCTTTTGAAGTAGATTTCAATTTGAATCTGCAGCTTAATTCTAGTTTTGAATATGGGAATTTCCTTGTGGAACAGTCCTTGTAAAATCTCTTTTGGCTGGTAAATTAATGCGTCGTGGTGCATTCATTCGCCTCTGCTCTCGCAGAAGTTTAAGCAAGAATCTTATTTTTATAGTGTTCCAAAATGCTGAATATGCAGGCGAAGTGATTGCTGAAGCATACGAGCTGGAATATGGAACTGATTGTCTAGAAATGCATGTTGGTGCTGTTGAGCCTGGCGAGCGTGCAATTGTAATAGATGATCTGGTAGCTACAGGAGGGACCTTGTCAGCAGCAATAAGACTCTTGGGTACTGGCTTTCTCCTTCTTGACCCATTAAAACTATTTCTCCTCTCTGATTTTGTTTACTTAGACCTCGTTTACTCTCTGCATAACTTATCTCACGCTTGATGTTAATGTTTCCATAGAACGGATGGAAGCTGAAGTGGTTGAGTGTGCATGTGTCATTGGATTGCGGGAGGTCAAGGTAATGGCTTGTCTTCTCCTTGTATTTGTGTGTTTTTTTTCTCCTACAAATACCTCCATGTTCCGTTTCTTGCCCCGCAAATATGGTAGATTGATCTCTGAACATTGTGTTCGTTGCCAAATGAAATGCCTTTCAGGGACAGTGCAGGCTCAATGGCAAGCCACTTTATATCCTTGTGGAGCCACGCCAGATTGATAATTGTTGTTAAGGACAGGTACTCCTCTTCCCTCACTATGAAATTATTATAATCAATAAAATTTAGAAGAGACTGAATTCATTTTTAATGTATATATAAATTGACAGGAAAAGCATGATCTATAATTACTCTGTAGTCTCTTATTTAGGCCACTGAATGTTTTCCCCGTCTTCGGAGAAAGATTTTGGCCGCCGAACTTTAAGATTGACAATAACACCAATTCTCCAGGAATAAATTTGTTTTTCTCATGACATTTTAGGCCCCTGGCTTCCATGTAGGCTATACTCTTGTTGTTAGCTTTATGTTTTTATCGGCTGGACAAATTTTCAGTCTGCATTTGAACTTGATGAGATCTAATTTAAGAAATTTACAGGTCTTTTGAGTATGAATATGCTCAGGCTGGGGCTGGCTTAGCTGAAAAAGATGACGCTTGAGCCAACGGTGATGATGTGTTGATATGTTTTTCTGCCGAGTTCAGGCTGCCGCTGCTGGGCATGACCCTCACAATGGTCATCCTGTATCATTCTTTTCCTAGTGGGATCTTGAATCATTTTTAGGCTGTTATGACAGTTTTGAGAAAAAGAAAGTCATGAATGAAAAGACTCGTTTAGATATTGTTGATTAATGCTTAAATGATTCGTTGTTCTGGCCCCCCTTTCCAACCCTCCTATATATGTCTCGGCTTTTCATGTGAGAAATTTGGTATGCCTGGCTAGCTCATGCCTATTCGTGTGGTGGTCTAGATTAGACGTCTCAAGTTCTTCATTTCGGTGATCCCATGCTATGAAATGGAAAGGGTTTCGCTTCTAAAAGCTACTTTACCTTTTTCTGTAATCAAATGATTCGACTTCTAAGTTTTCTTTGCACCAAAAAAGGAGATCAGGCCAGCCTGACCGACCTATCATGATTTCGACTCCATAATGCTTTCGAGGTTGGTTCCTTGCCAACACAAGGATGTATCCGAAGGACTGGGGTTCGAACTTAGAATCGAAGTTGAGATTCGTTTCTTTTATTTTCCCCAATTTTTAGGTCATTGCCTCGCATGATAAAAAATGTAAATCACGGAATGAGCCGAAAAGACCAACGCAATGTTTTGATTTGTGAGATGGCTTTGAGAAGGCACGCTGGTTTGTGGTTCATCAGGCCTGGATATCACCGATCCTGACTTGGTTCTCAGTATGGTGCCCTGCCAGCCAAACTGATAGGGTTCGACCCATTTGACCATCCCCAACCCCAGCCTTGATAAGAATCCGAGGACAATTTGGGGCAAAATGAACGAATTTTTTTGCATCAATGCCACAGCCAGATTATCCATTTCTCATACTCTGAAACTTTGAACAGTTCTGAGATAGACATGTATTACATCTACTTGATGCTTATTCTCTTTATTCCAGTTAAAAAAAAAAAAATACAGCTCTGTAAAGGCAATTTCTTTTAGACAACTCAATACGTGAAACCACAATTACATCGAGTTAATTTCTGGTTTAGTGAAATGAACTGTGCAAAACAGGTCATCCATTACCTCTAATCCTATTATAGTTTTGAAAGACGCCTTTTACTTTTTTTTAAAAAAAAATTACAATATTTAATATTCGACTATACTTTTTATCTTTCTACATGATTATTACTTGAAGGAGCCCCGTCATTACTACTCCTAGAGATGCTGCCCATTTTAAGAGCACGTCGCATAGTAGAGTTCACCTGTTTCCTCAACATGGCATTATCAGTGAAGAGATTTGCCAACATATTCCTCAGTTCATCATCGGTTGACCTCAAGTCGTCGTCAGGAGCAGTGATTTTATCATCTTCAAATAATTGTTGTGCCTAACCAATAATTCGGGGAAAAACAATGTAGGTAAGACAGAAAAGGAATCGATGAAACCTACTTTTAAATTCATATTCAACAGGTGCTTCTAATTACTAAATACACCTTTGATAGTATTAGTAGGAGGAGATCAAGTCTAGGTATCCTTTTAAATAATGACAGAACCTAAAGCTAATGATTGTACAGTAAAGAGGATTCTGTTTACTTACCCCCCCCCCCCCAAAAAAAAAAAAAAAAGAAAGAAAGTATTGGCAGATTTATTTAGTAATAAGAAACAGATTGGAAATAGAAAGTACCTCCGTTAATAGATGGCCAATTTGATCATCAGATGTGGTCAGCAAATCCAAAGCATCTGCCAGTGAAAAGTCCACAACAAAATTATCATCTTCACTCAACAAATTAACGTTGCATTCTTGCAGCTGGTCACACAGAATCCTACAATCATGTAGCAGTTTCTTCCGAGCAATTTTCCCATGCTCCTTCATTTCTCTTTCCTCGTGAAGAAGTTTCTGGGGGGAAAAAACATAGCATAGAATCAGTGGAATATGAATCACTTGTAGCAGTTGGGACCAAAGGCAAAATATCAATCCGAGTCAAAAGATGTTTTGAAATGATGAAAATACAGGAATACGACTGGAAGGCATATAGACATAACAGCAAGTTTTCTGGGACAACTGATGGCAGGAAATCATAGGAAAGTAATATTTAAAGCAAGATATACCTCCTAAATTGATTGGTTAATAATTTAATAAAAAAAACAATGTATTTGGCTTGGGACTTGATAACTGACAGAAGCACGCAATGTGTTTGAAATTTGACCTGGACTTGAGGCTAGTTGGGTGAGTTAATATTATATAATGTAGCTCCCCATAAGATGAGAATTTCTCAAAAAACTTGATATAAAGCAATGGTACAGTAATAGGAGTGCATAAACAACCTCAACTTCAGATTTTTCCTTCAGTGATTGACTAAGCTCCTGCTTTAATGTTGTCTGGGAATTTTTAAGGGATTTAAATTCTTTTGCAAGAAATTTAATATCTGCTTTCGATTTCGCTTCAAGTTCTTCATATCGCTTAGACAGATCCTCAAGTAGCTTTCTAGTAGCATCCAACTCCTCAAGTACCATGTCTTTCTCATGGTCGGTAGATGCCATTTGAAATTCTGTACTCGACTGCTCACCCTGTAATGGTTACATGAATTATAATCTGAATTTAAGTCATTGAAAGGACCATCTTTCCCTTGACGTGGGGAATCTCCAAAAGAAACTAAGGAAATAAAAAACAAAAGTGAAACTTTGAAACCAGAATGATGGCTAATATGTAACCTCTTTTGACTTCAATTTCAATTCCATTTCCAACGATTTCCGTCTCAATTCCTCCATATCCCACTGCATTTGGGTGAGCCTTTCCCTCTCAATCAAAATAGCTTGCTGCATATTTTCTTTATTTTTCTGTTTGTTAGTTTCGAGTTCTACCTCCAGATCCTTGACCTGAAGAGACCCAATGAGTAATATAAAAGATCAACATCAAAAGACATGCCAAAAGTTGAATCTTTGAGAGTTCAATAGCTATTACACTCTTGCATATAAGTAAAAACCTTAAAACTGTAGTGTACAATGAAGCATGAAGTACAAATTGTGCCCATTCAGTTCACAGTTTACAAACATGTGACAAAAAGGTGGCATATGCAAAGCTCATACAATTATGCTCAACATACCTTTGTTGTAAGGTAATCTTTTACGGCTATCTCCTGATTTAATCTTGATATGAGGTCTTCCATGTCTGTTTTAGCTGTGACTAGCCTCCGCTGCATCGTTAATAGAACCCTGTTCATTTTATGACGCTGATCCATAGGAAGTACTATGTGTGCATCACCTGAAAACTGCAGCTCTGCATTACCAACAACTTCTGCAGAGCTCAATACCTCAGCTATTCCTGGAATGTCAAGAGATCCATCACCAGATGAATTTGGTATCCCAGCATTTGATAATTCACTTCCTCGTAGAGAACTTCCGTCACTTCCAACACTCTCACTGGACAACTTTCTAACATGACCAAATGCCTTAGCAGGCCCTGGCTCAGAGAAAAGTTCCATCCCATTTCCAGGAAAAAATGAAGCTTTGGATGCATTTCCATTATATACATCTTTCGCTGTGACATTTTTTATATGCACACCATGTGGTCTGTGCCTAGGAAGACCTTCTAGTTGCTCTAGAATAGTCTGTCCCATAAACAGTCCCTCATCAATGTTTGACATGCCATACTTCACAAGTTTTTCCATAGGACTGGTCAGATCTTCATCCAGTGCTAGATCCCCCAAGACAATTCCAAAATTTTCATCTCTTTCTAACCTAGGTGTTCCAAGATCAGATGTTTCATAAGCAGTATCACTACCATAATCTGATGCGATTGATGAACCGGTAGCAAGAAAACTTAAATTTGGAGGTATCTGAAGCGAGGAAGTTGAACTATCACCGGTGGGACTTGCTTCTGATGACTGCTGATTTACATCTTGGAATGCTGAAAAAAATACAGGAAATGCTAAGCAAGATTTAACTCTTAAAGGAAAAAAAAAAAACCCTTCCGTTTTCAAAAAAGTTGAGATTCGAGTAGATTATGCACTTTTACTTAAACATACAAAGGAGGTAAAATGACACATACAAGATCTCGCAGCAGCTTCTAATTCAAGAAAGGATGCCACTGAAACACTTCTTGATAAATCAATGTCAGACAGCAGTTTTGTCATCCACTGCTCCAAAGAGTACCTTCTCTGCAACAAAACCAAGTCTTTTAAGAATATTGGTCACTTAAATGCAAACGAAATGAAGTTTTCTTATTAACTTCCAAATAAATTAAATAAACTAACTAGCCAAGTCTGAACAAAATCCTCTTTTTCCTACAGTTTTCATTATCTCACAACTATACCATAATCCAGCTTAAAAAATAAGTGTTTAGATTGCTATAACTGCAAATATATAAAATTATATAGTTTTTGGTTTCCACTTATAATCAGCAACTTAAGCACAGCTAATTCTTCCAAAAGATATTTGTAATGATGTAATCAGCTTATATCAGCAGTTATGGGAATTTGCCTCTGTAGAATGAAGTGGCATTAGTGATAAGCAAAAATCAAGAACAAGTAAAAACAGATATAGTAAAAAAGTCCAAAACACATTATGTACCTCTTCCAAGAGTGCCCTGCTTTTCAAACGCAGAAGTCCCTTGGGTGGGGCTGGTGGGAGATTTTTTCTAGGAAATGCCTTCTTAAGCTGCAAAAGATAGCAAATAGCAAATATAAGAGGTGCAGGACCTAGTTCCCATAAAGAATGCCAAATGGCCCTGACTACTTAAGTAATTCAATTGTTCAAGTACCCTAACTTAACAAAGTGGATTAACTAATGTAGCAAGATGGAATAGAAATTTTGTACTTACATCAGTAAATAACTTCATAAAATCATTAAATCTTCTCAACACTCCACGCGTGGTTGTAACCCCTTCTGGTGATTGTAAACCCACCTGAACCCTGTAAAACTGCCCCTTAAGAATGTTAACATAAGATGTTCAAAGCTGGTGCATAGTCATTAACATGTACACATAAGCGCGGGCACAATATACAGATACAAGAATCCAAACCCAGATGAATTCACTGAGATTCTGGAAAGAATACAGTTACATTTGGCAAATGAATTCAACAAATTACACATTATGCACTTCCCAAACAAAGAAAACTGGATATATTAAGGTAACAAAAAATGCTTTTAACCAAAAAACTAAAACCTACCAATATAAAATGAAAATAAAATAAATCTTGCACTGATGGAATGAAATATGCAAATAGAAAAACAATGAATGCTATTAACCTCTTTAACTACAATAGCATACTTTGGAAACTTCAACTGGTTATTCCCTACAGGAAGGTAAACCATAGTATTGGATGTCCATATTGTTTGAAGCTTCCTAGAAATAAGTAACCAATCTAATTCATTTTACAACAAATCCATGGAGATAGCATAATAACAACATCTAACCCTTGGTATAGATAAACATGGGAGAATCATTCAATTTGAGTACCACTACGGGATCTGAATCTCTTGATTTTGGGACCACGACCCAGGACGGTATAGCGACACAGTAACTCCATCCCGTTCTAGGATCATGAGGCCAAATGGTTTCTCGCGCACTCTGAAAAAAAAAAAAAAAGAATTCTTATCCTTTCATGCATTGAAAATTTTTATTGAGCAGAAGATGACTATAAAAAACCACGTGCATTTTGTTATCACAAAATGACAGGCCAGTTACGAATGCAAAACCTCATTAAAAAAAAAAGAAATCAATACATCAGTCATGGAAACAAAAAACAAAAGCTACATAAGGGATGCAAATATACCATTCTCTATGTTGTTCACAACATGACTTGACAAATTCAACAACTTCCAACCATCATTCTATAGATTTTCACATTTCCTATCAAGTCTTCAAGCACCGTTCCTGGTTAAAAACACCATTTTCATTTACAACCTCTAGACTTGTCGATGCATGCTGCATGGTACTACCAGCAGACGCAAGACTCTCAATTCCAATAATGAAAAATCAAAGAAAAATATACAAATAAACAACCAGAAATCCCATTTATATTTGTTAAATCAGCTCTTAATTAATAAGATGCACCGGGTTATTTAGAATGCGATACTAAACCTACAGAGTTTTCCTGTGATCGCGATACTAAACACGCGATCCAAATTAGGACACACATGCCAAATGAAAACAACCAATTAAGCACGTGCCGAATTAAATCACAGAGTTGTTTCAATCGAGATACAATTAATGAGATGATTTGGCATGATGTCACATAGAATGCCAGTCCGGTTCGCCTAAATTAACTTCATACCAAGAATCATCACTTTCCATATGCAAAAAACAGCTAAACTAGTTCTAATTAAAACTTAATTATCCTCTTAATCAAACTCAGCGTTGACAAGATCCATCGATCAAATCACAATTCAGCAACTACTTGATCAGTTCATACTGAGATAATACTTAATTACAAAGAATTATAAAAAAATCCATGGAAGTCTAATTAAGAAAAAAAAAACAGACTAAAATAAAAACTAGTTTTGAAATTAAACGAAGTAATTAAATTAGATTAACAATTTTACCCATTTTCGAGGTGGAGGACTCCAATCCATCCCTAACGGCAGCGGCGAAGTCCCGTCGTGCCTGTGCTTCGGTGGACTCCGCAGCCTCTGCATCTTTCTCTATCTCTATAATTTGTTCTCTCTCTAACAGCTAAGAATCAACAAAGACTGACGCTGTGGAAACTCAAAATTTCAGTGTTCGATAAATATCTTTTTCTCTACGGATAAGATCGGAGAAACCGGAGAACACTAAACGGAGAGAGATCACCGGATGGTGATCGTACAGTTTTATTGCATGAATCGGATTTCTTCCCTTTTTTTCTTCCGAGTGGTAAAGGAAGACGACGGCTCACGAGAATTAAGGGAAAGATAGACGTGGCTAGAGTGAGCGGAGAGTGAAATGTGACGTGTGAAGAACACACCTGCGGGCTTGCTTGCTTGCTTCGATTCTTGTTTTGTTTGTTGCGTCTGTTTTATTTTCTCTCTCTGTTTCGGCGTGGAGAAAGAAAGGAAGGACACAGATGGTATATAAGGCCACCAAAAAGACAATTCTACTTTTTTTCATTTATTTTATTATTCATCTTATTTTTGTTTTTTCTGTTGGGGCTAATTTATACTTTTATATTTCTTTCCGTTCAACCGTCTCATGGTTACACTAATTCATAGTTATAAAATTTGATCTTTATAATGATTTAAAATCCTAGTTATGAATTGCACAGATTAATCTAAAATAATTTAACTTCAGAATTTTCAGTTTTTTTTTTAAATTGAAAAACTATTGTTTAAAAAAATTAAAAATTAAAAATTAAAAAATTAAACCATATTTTACTTGAATTTTAACCAGATTGATTAATTATGGGTTGATTTATTAATACAACTGAGTGTAACTATATTATTTTTAATTGATTTAACCTTAAGTGTTTTTTAAAAAATTAATTTTTTTTAATTTTCTCTTTTATTTCAAATTTATTTTCTTTAGTGTTTTCATATTGTTTTGATATATTAATGTTTAAAATAAATTTTAAAAAATAAAAAATATATATTATTTTGATATATTTTTAAATAAAAAAAAATTCAAAAAATAATCTCTATCCTAATATAAAAATTATATTCAAAATATCTAAATTTTTGAATTAATCCTTAAAATTAGATAAAATTTAATAACAATACGATAATCCTATATTGGCTCAGCTTCCACGTTTGTAAGATGGTTGGGGTTTTGGGGGTTTTAATGAATTTGTTTTTAATTTTTTTAAGTATTAATGAAAATATATATATTCATTTTAAAAAAAATCTCCTATTTAGTGTTTTAGGTGTATATTTAGTATTGTTGTGTTTTAAAGCAAAATTCTTTTAAATTGATCTTAATCGGAACGCAAAGGCATCTCGCTTTGAAAAAAAAATAAAGGATTTTATTTATTTATTTTTTTATTTAAAATAGTTCTTAAAACCATGGTGGTGACTTACCATAAACTATTTTTAATGGATTTACTTGGAAATCAAATTTTCTTACTAACTTTTAAAATTAAAACACAATAGTTTGACTTTCAATCAAAAACAAAAACAATTTATTAAGATGTCCACTGTTTTATCACTGTAAAAAAATAATAAAAAAAAAAAACCTGGGCTGTTATTAGTTAAACACTGTTTTTATAATAGTTTTAAAACCTGGCCCAATTCAAGGCCCGGATTCCAAGTTTTGACCGGGTCACCGGGTTTTGACCGGGTCGCCCGGGTTATTTTTTTAATCAAAATGGCGTCATTTTAATAAAAAATAAAAAACAAAAGTCAATTGATTGCGACCGGGTTGCCGGGTCACACCGGGTTTTTTCTTTTCTTATTTTTTCTTCAACCCGGCCCAGTTCCAACCCTGGATCGACCTGCCGGGCCGGCCCGGGTTTTAAAACTATGATTTTTATTGGTTTTATTTACAATTCATAAGACAAGACAACATAATATGACAACACATAGCAGCCATAGCATTACACATTGATATCAAATTAACCGAAGCTAAAACACTTTGAAAAAATAATGATGATCCATATTTAGAATGTGTTTGGGAACGCGGTGCAAACCGCGCTCCCAAAAAATTTTAAATTTTTTTTTTTGTTAAAATTTAATATGATTTGTATATTTTGGATCGTTTTGATGTACTGATGTCAAAAATAATTTTTAAAAAATAAAAAAACATCATTGACATGCATTTCGGCACGAAAAGTTATTTAAAAAGCAACCGCTACCACACTACCAAGCACAGACATTGTTTATAGATAATGATGATTTCACGCTTCACGCCAAAAATCTTAAAACCGTCTACGAGAAGTATTAAAGTATTTTTATTACATCCATGTTATTATCAAATTATTATTTTTTAGATTTTAAAATCATAATAAAATGATCAAAATCCATTTAAAAGAAAAAACTTTAAAATTAGTATCAAGGGGCAACTTAATATTTTCATAATATTTTTTATTATTAATATCATATCACATGATGGATAATATGGTATCTAATCCTATCTAATAAAAAAAACACAATAAAATGACCGAAATACTTTAAAAGCAAAAATATGAAAACATGTGTCAAAGGGTTTTTTCATCTTTTTAACAATGGTTTTTTTTTTCTTGTTATTGTCATGTAAACTCAAGAGCAATTTGGTATTTGATTAAATACAAATAAAAAAACAAAAGGTATAGGCATGTATGGCGCATTCCCAAAATATAAAAAGTGCCTGCGTATTTTGGATGGTACGTGCAACGCCTCCAATTGTCAAAAATATCATTACACAATGTCGTCAAGAGTATCGTGTCCTCTCCCTTTTAAAGCAATGCGTGTTGGTGGTGATGAGATAATTTATCATTGGTGAACCTTTATTTTTTTTCTCTCCTCCTCTAAAAACTATAATTTGGCTCTATTTGTCGTATTTAAATTTTTCTTTTGACTTCAATATTTTTTTCCTTAGCCATTTTGAAAAAAGTTTTATTAATTTTTAATTTCATTCTCCAATACAAATTTATGGTATTATTTTTCCAATTCAGTCATTGTTTTGTTTCTAGGATTTTTTTTTATTTCTTTTCAATCTCATCATTTAATCTAAATTTACGGTATATTATTTTTTTCAATTTCTTCCTCATTTTTTTTATTTTTTCACCTTTGATAAAGTTATTTTTCTTTTTAATTTCACTATTTGATGATTTTTTATTTATTTTCATGTCAATTTTGATCCTCATTCTTTTTGTTTTTTGGGTCCTCTTGCTAAATTGATTTTTATTTTCAATTTCACTCTTCAATCAAATATAATTTTATTTATTTTAATTTTTATTCACGATCTTTTAATTGCTATTTTTTATTTTGAATCTTTTTATATAATTGAATTTTTTTTGTTCAATTTCATCATTCAATATTTAATTAGTTGAGAATTGAGTTTCATAATTTTTTTAGATAGGGTGCTTTGGGTCTAAAGACCCGTGTCACGAGTTTAAAAAATTAGTACGAGTGAACAATTTTTTAAAAAAATGTGCTTTATAATTTTCTTTATTTTTTTTCTATCAGGTTATTTCAATCTCATGATTTGGGTTACGAGTTTGACATGATATTTCAGGTTGGCTCGACTCTAATTACCTGGTTTATAGGTTTGTTATGCTAATTTGGGTTGACCATGATCGATTTTAAGTTTTTTTTACCCCATTTCATCATACTGATTTAACGGGTTTTGAATTAAGCAAAATTGTTTGTTCTTTTTTGAAAAATTATTTTTTTCCAAGTTTTCATGATTATTTAAAAAAAATATATGTTGATTTATTTGTTATTGTTGCCTATTATTTTTATTGTTTTTTTTAAAACACGCTTATGGCTAAATGCTATTTCTCATGCAAAAATAATCAAACCTCACGAGGACACAAACACTCAAGCTAATCTCTAAGTGTTATATATATATATATATATATATATATATATATATATATATATATATTTTCAAAATCCATCTTTGGATTGTAACGGTAAAAGATATTCTAGAAAGTAGATTCAATTGCCAGTGGCGCCCTCGCATGGCGCTATTCCCAAACCATACTAAGGTGCCGATCAAGATTATATATATATATATATATATATATATATATATATATATATATATATATATAAAATTAACTGTAATATAAATTTGATTTTAATAATAATATAACACAATTAAAATAAAAATAAAATAAACAATACAAATATCCAAACACTTTAAAATACTTTCAAATAAAAATTTATATATGATTTAAATAACTTTAAAATACAATTATATTCATAGAATTTCATTAACTAAAAATTAACAAATCTAAAACAAACAATTTATTTAAGAATCAACAAGAATGTATAGTATAGAGAGTTGGATAAAAAAAAGAAGAGCATATATGTATATAGTTAAATTCATGATTGAATCAAGTTGAGTAGAGTTAAATAAGCTATTAAAACCCTGATTGAATCAACTTGATTTTATTATGTTAATATTTTATATGGTTAAATTAGAAATTCAATTCTAAATAAAACTTTCAAGTCATCACATAATGAAATGTAAAATTAAACTTTCAATCACAGACTGTGGAGTGGAGTGCCGGGGGACTCGGACTTGGAGACAATAAATTTTTTAACTTTTTTCAAACTCATAAAATCGATCCGATTTTACCGAGTTTGATCGATTTTAACTGAATTTGATCAATTTTGAGTTTTTAACCTGATTTTACACGTTATATATATATATATATATATTGACTCGTAAAATCGTATGATTTTACGAGTCAACTCACAATTTTAACAACAATGGTGCCAACGATAATAATTATGCTTGTCTTTGTGATTTAATCATGTTTTTTTTATATTTTGGTTTTAAATTATTTTTGTAGAGTTTTTGAATTGTTTTAATGTGTTTTTTTTAAATAAAAAAAAATTATTTTAATATATTTTCAAGCAGAAATTATTTTAAAAAACAACATTTATCACACTTCCACTTTTATCTGGCACAATCAAGAAAGTATGGTTATAATTGATTTTTTCGAAGACAATGTAATTTAATTTTTTACAAATAAAATGTTTAATTTCATGAAATTGTTGAAATATTCTTATGTCAATCACATTCAAAAAATAAAATAAAAAATATATTTTATAAGTCTTTATTTTTTATTCAAGGTTTCATTTAGAATGAATTTTTAATTTTTTTAAAATTAATTTTGAAATTTTGACTAGAGTCATAAAAATATTTGATTAAAGATATTTTGACTTAAATTATAATTTGTTATAAAATTGAATAAAAAATTAAAATTTTAAACTTTTAATTCACATATTCTAACTTATGCAGTATATTTTTGAAAAATAATTTGAGCTATTTTTATTAAACATACTTTTAACTTAAAATTGTTTATTTATAATAAATTATTTATAAAAAAACAACTTTTTGAAATTTTGAGCGAACATTCAAACGCTTTTTACATCAGCGGTGGATAAAAAAGAGGCGACCATTACATTTTTCAAAATTATTTGGCCTTTGAGGTGAGGTAAGCATTATACTAGAAGGCTGATTGGGCCCTTCAGGTTTGGACAGAGGATATATGGGCTTAGCAATAGTGAAATTCACAATTCTAATGGGTTAATACAAACATCTATAGTATCAATTGATATTTTTTAAAATATTATTTATTTAAAAATATATTAAAATAATACTTTTTTTATTTTTTTAAATTTATTTTTAATATCATAATATTAAAACAATTTAAAAATATAAAAAATTAATTTAATCTTAAAAAAATAATTAAATTATTAGAAAACATGATTTCAACTGTGTTGTTAAATACAATTTTCTTAGAGCATTTTTAAACAGATTAAGTGTGATTTTAACAAAAAAAAAAAAGGTAAAATAAATAAATGATTTTTAGCTAGGTAATCAAGTAGATTTCTTACCATTCCTCACCTTTTGAATTTCAACCTTGGAATTGACATTTATAAAAATTCATTTTTTGAATACATCTAATCGATGTAAAATTTATTTTTAAGATTGACAGAGAATATTGTTGATGAAGAAATAAAACTTAATCTAGAGTGTAATTATCTAAATCAATCTAATTCAATAGATATGATTTGGGTCGGGATTGTAATTAGATTAAATAGAACTTCAATTTAGTAAAATTAATCATTTTAATTAAAATCTAGTTGATTCAATCGATGCAACCAAATTTAATTAAAACTTGATTAAGTAAAAAAATCAAACTTAAAAAAAAAAACCAATGCGTTTAGATTATTATTTGAATCTTAGATCTCTCATATTTACTAACTTTACCAACTCACCTACATTAATATATATTGATTTAATTTAGTTTGAAAGAGTAGATAATTAATCCAGAGGTCGATTTATTAATTTAGATGCGTCTAGGAACGTGACCGAAATAACATTTTATAAAAAATTGAAAATTAGGTCTTATGTGGATATTAAAAATACGTTGAACTTATATTATTAATTTTTAAGAATTTGTATTTAGAAGTGGACCTACAACATAAAATATAGATGCCATGACATCCCTAATATTAGGTTTGTTTTTTATACCTTAGGAATTAAGGGTCATAGTTTTTTCTGATTGGGTTACATTGAGCTTATAACCTGAGTTACAGGTTTGAAAAGTAAACCCGGGTGATATTAATCTTTTTTTTTAACATTGATTTTCTTATTTAATTTTATCCTTTGATACTTTAGATTTGTGAAGTTGTTGTTCTTGTTTTCTTTAAATTTATTTCTATGAGGTTATCTTGGTGGTTATGAGTTTGTCCATTTAATTAGGGTTTACTCTAAATTTTTATTAGATTCGATCTTTTTAAATTTGATTTTTTTTCTAGTTTTGTTGTTCATTTTTTTTTTTTGCATTTAGCTTCATAACTTTCCCTAGCTTGCCTTTTATTTTGTTTTTTGATTTGTGCGATTCGAGTTGCAAGATTTGATAAGCTAACTCGAGTTTGTTGATATTTTTTATATTATTTTGTTAATTGATTTGTTTTTTTTAATTAAGTTATATATTGAGTCTACAATTTGCATGTCCTTTCAGTTTTCTTTTTATTTTTAATAATGCCCTCATGAATGAACGGTTTGTGAGTTTGATAAGTATACTTTAAAATATATCATTGTTGGTTTTTTCCTTTCAATAAACACTTTTTTTTTTTATTATTATGATCGTTCTTTTTTTTCTCTGTTCATTTTTTTTAAGATAAAACAAACTTATTTAATGCAGCCAATCGAATCACAACTTTTTTTTCTTCTTTTTCTTAAAGCACACCAGTGGCCTCTTTTCACTCTTTTTTAATAACGTTAAGATTTCTTTTCCCAGCATGAGACTTGTACTGTAATTATTTGGAATAGAAATTATAGTTTTCAGATTCGACCTGATTTAAGATTTAAATTCTAAGTTTTTTAAATTAAAATCACATTATTTTAATAAAAAATAAAAATAAAAATTAATGGGTTGCAACCGAATTTTTAACCGGGTCTTACTGAGTTAAATGAGTCACTTCAAGTTTTTCTTTTATTTATTTATTTTTTAACTCAATTTTATATTAATCAGGTTCTGAATTGATCGAATTTCAAAACTATGCTAGAAACAATCTATTTTTAAATATGAATATGAGAGCTGATACAAACAATGCTTATTGTATTCTGGCTCTTAATAATTAGCCATCAGAGTAACTGTGCTTGAGGGCAACTAATTGGAGGTCGATCGCAAAGTATTTGATGACTTAATAGCCCTCTCTCCAATAATATACACACAGCTATTTAATTATTTATGATAATGGTATCTATGAATTTCAGATATATAATAGTATAACCATAATTATATTCAAATGAAAAAACAATAACATCACCTGTCTATTATCCATCGGATATATTTTTGATACTTATTATTTTAAAATAATTTAATTGAATAAATAATTTTTAATTTTTAGAATCAATAGTTTTAATAAATTTGATTATATAAAAAGACATTATTGATTATATTCAAATGAAAAAACAATAACATCACGTATCTATTATCCATCGGATATATTTTTGATACTTATTATTTTAAAATAATTTAATTGAATAAATAATTTTTAATTTTTAGAATCAATAGTTTTAATAAATTTGATTATATAAAAAGACATTATTAACATATAAACATATCATTAACAATAATCAAATAGGTTGAGAAATAATAAAATATTTCTAAAACATACATGTTCATAATATAATTAAAAAATTGCATGATACTAAGAAAAAATAAGGTTTGTGTATGTGTTATTTATTTATTTAATGTCTCTGTCATTACCTTTTATAAGAATTTTATTCAACTTCATAAACTCCTAACAAATCGTTATCATACTTTGATCTTCGTTGACAATATATTTAAAGAGTAGTATGATTTTATGTATGTGTATGCAATAATAACATTTTTTTTATATAGAATAATACAAATTATATGTTGAGATACCACTTAAAAATTTAAGTTATTAGATTGAGTTGATTCTTTAACATAATATTATAGCTTTGATAACCAATCAGTGTTTAAATTTTACTATTCTCATTTATTTGATAAAAATTAAGTAAAATATAGTATAAATATATTCAAGTTTCCAGCCTAAAATCTATTGGTGATCATTTTCGGTTCAGTTCGGTTTTTATCAAAAAAAGTAACCAAACCGATTAAAAAAAACCCAAAACCGAACCAAAACCGGTTCAAGCCAGTTTGGCTCGGTTTTTTGGTCTGGCTCAGTTTTTTGCTGGTTTGGCTCGGTTTTTTTCGGTTTTGGCTCGGTTCATTTTTTTCAGTTTTAGGCTTATAAAACCGAAATGGAACCGAACCGGCCGGTTTTTTAAAATTTTAATAGGTTTAATCGGTTTTTTTCACGGTTCGGTTTTTTCGATTATTTTTTTTAGTTTTCTCGGTTTTTCAGTTTTTTTCTCACCCCTACTAAAAACCTTTTATTTTAAAAAATATATTAAATAATAATATTAATAATTTCTTAAACTTCATATAGTGAATTAAATTATTGGTCCAGTGACTTAAATTATTGGTAAAGTTTATTCTTTCACTACTTTTATATTATATAACTAGTGGTCTCCGATTGAGAGGGTACACCAGAAGCATAAAGTTAGCAGGAAGATTTTTTTTTTTATCTTTTGAGCTTTACTAACCACATATTGCCTTAATTTGCAGGCAGCTCTTGAGTGAATCTGTCAAGTTTCACCATCCCATGATATTGCAATAATCATTCATTTGTGTTTCTACTGTGCTTTTGAGCTTTACTAACCACATATTGCCTTAATTTGCAGGCAGCTCTTGAGTGAATCTGTCAAGTTTCACCATCCCATGTTGCCTTAATTTGCAGGCAGCTCTTGAGTGAATCTGTCAAGTTTCACCATCCCATGATATTGCAATAATCATTCACTTGTGTTTCTACTGTGCCAATTAAATTTGTGCTGCCACTAGTTTACTTTGCCAATGATAATCTTCAACATATATCATGGATTTTGTTATAGTTATATTCCTGCCTGAACAACAGGAAGCTTATCGCAAATTCCTGAGGGCATGATCAACAAGATGCCAAATGGGTTATTGAGCTTGTAGTCCATTTGCATTTATTTACTCTCTTCCTTTCCTCTCTGCCTATGAATTGGTTCATCAGGCGTCTCGTTTATAATGAAGAAATTACTATAACGAGAAGCAATAATTAAGAACAAGGATGTCTAATACACGTCCAAACCCAATTGATCAAGTAATGTAAAGTAATACAAAAGAAATTGGGGTTACAATAAACATGAAAAAATACACAAGACCTAGGCAAACAAGCTTGCCTGGTTATTGGAACACATCACACAGAATGTAACATTGCCCTTCCTCTAAGACATTAACTGTAAGAAGAAAGCATTAGAAACCCAACAACAAGATCACGTTTTGCAAATACACCGACAAGCTACAAAAAACATATCAATATGGGCCAGAAATTATATTTTTCATTCACATTTGAAGCCAGGAGGGATAGATTTGCCACATGCACTAACAAGTACGCTTAGAGCAACCGGCACATTCAAGTTAATTCCAAGCACACTAGCTTTAATAGCAGTGCAAAGACACAAGGCAACTTCCAAGTCAGCCAAGCCTTCAAGCAGAGGACAGCACTTGCTATAAGGTGGGCTTCCAACAACAACATTAACAAGTCCAAGGATGTCAGCACAGGCTCCTAACTTCAATGTGTCTCTGGGACAAGTTGGTTCTGTTGGGGGAGTCTTTGGTTGGCAAGGACCGCAAGCACTGGAGAATGTTGAGAAGAAAAGGAGGGATAGGATCAAAATGGTGGCAGTGAGTTTCTCGGAAGCCATGGCTACAGCTAGAGTACTGCTACTGAACCAAGTAGGAATTGTGAGATTTTAGGGGAGGCGTGCCTCTTTAAAAGGAGAATTGTGAGGTGGGAATTGTGAGATTGATTGAGTGGAAGATGGCACAAAGGGTTGATATTGCACAGTTTACATTTTTGTTTGCATATGGTAAAGAAGAAGCATGCTTTTGCTCGAGCTAGTGCTAAGATATATTATCAGCGCAATCACTCTTTGGTAAGCGTTTTTTACAAGAACAAACAACAAGCCCCATTCTGGGTCAAATCTTCCTTTTCCAATATCCTTAAAAAGAGATTTGGATCTCTATTTATCTTCTAATTATCTTGTACGTATATATGTATGTATATGGTTTTTCATTTTATAATTATTCTGTATAGGTCACATTCATATATATATATATATATATATATATATATATATATAACAGTGACTGGTTTTCTTTTCCTTAATAGATGCCTCATTTAGCCTTGGTTTTTTATATAAAGATTTATATATAGTAATAAGTATTTATTTGAATTTCATATGTTCTATTTAATATGGAATCACATTCCAAAGTATTTTGGAGAGACTAACTTCATATTATATATTCTCAACCTCTCGCATTTGCAGCTCAAAAGCCTTACAAAGTTCCTGTGAAAATTAATTTAATCAACAAGTTTACAATACACAAACCCAATAATTTAATTAGTATTAGTGCATTGAAGTCTAAACATATATAGAAACCAAAAATGGTGTGCAGTAGCTTTTGTTTTTTTTGCTATTACAAAGGAAAATATTTTTTTTTTATTAATGTGGGTTTCCGGGCCAGTTTGCGCGTACTTCGACTAATTCCACGGACCCTGAAGTTAACGACCATATAAGTCTCCAGTAGCTATTATATTAGCAACCACAAGGCTCTAACCTGAGACCATAGGGGAAGCAAACCTCTTAGTCCCAAGTTTTTACCATTAAACCACCTACTAAACGATTAAAAACACTTTTGTTTTTTATACTAAGCTCCACGTATAATTATGTTTCAATAAAAAAATCTATTTTTCATTCATGAAAATCTATTTTTTATTTATTTTGTATATAAAAAATCAATTTACAATAATTTTAATCTAACGCGTGTTTTCTAAAAATTTATTTTTAAAAAGCCACAATAAAAAATAATTTTCAATCTATTATTTTTTTAATTATGACCACAAAACTATCACCTCACCAACCACGTAGAAAGGAGACCAAGAATCCAAATGAACTTAGGCAAGTGGCAGTACATCGAGACAATGTTATTTTCTGAATGGAATCCAGGTTGTGATCATGAATCCTTTTTTTGGGGTGTCTGTGTCCCGTGGTATTTTGTCCGGTATTTCCAATAATTGAAGCCCTTATACTATACCCGTTTTAAGTCACGTGAAACCGATAATTCGCTGTCGGACCGGACCGGCCGTCGTTGATTGAAATGCCTGTGCAGAGGTCTCTGTCGTCGATGCTGATTGAACGCCTTTATCGTGTACTCTTTGTAGGGTTATTCCGAGCTAGTTCTTCCCGATTCGTGTGACCCATTCGTATCCAACTGGTACAATGCTTGTCGATTTAAAGTAAATTTTTTTTTTAAATAGGTTTTTTCATTAACCTCGTTTGAATTAGATGATTCCTAATTTAATATGTTAAACCTTAAGAATAATAATTTAATTTAATCCCGATAAAAACCAATCGGAATGAATAATTATTTTTTAAATAGTTACTTACTCCATATATATATATATATGAAAGTAGTGTGCTTGGCCTATTTCATTATAAAAGAAATGAAACTCCGAGTTGTCACCATTAATGGATTGTGAATGCATACAAGTTCTGCCACAATGAGGCTCCTCATGTCTTCGAATAGTTCCAAGCTAATTAAAAAAAAAATATTCCCTATCAGTACCAAGATGTTATTTAAACACTATAAATACATACATACATACACATATATATATATACATAAATACATACATGCATGCATGCATAAAGCAGTTATAGCAACAAAAAGAAAAAAGGCTGAGAATTGAGATGTCAACATCTATTATTTAATAGTGAAAGCATACAGAATGTCACATGGTGATCATATTTGCAACCTTCATGTGCTAGATTTTGTCCATCCATATATCACCTCCAATCTCAAGGCTATTATTTTATATGTATTTGTCTGGTCACCGGTGCCTGGTGGTGATTACGGTGGAGCCACGAATTCCGTATGAATGGCATATAGCTGTGACATGGTTGATGTCTGGTGGAGGAAACTTCATCTATCTTTTTTGTGAGGTAAGAGATTTCAATTTTTATCGTGTTCATCAATGGGCAATGGCTTTTCTTCCTTGTTTTCTTCGAAACATACTTTTTCAGAAAACGATGGATTACCTGTGATTTCCAGCAGAATCAAGAGGCTTTTTTTTTTTTTTCAACATCCTGCATGTTGAAAATAAAATATTATTTATATAATTTTTTTTATTTGCATCCTCAATTTTTTTAACACCCTTCTTCTTTTTATTTAATATTTTATTTTAGTTGGTTTTACAAGTATCTCTCCCGATATTCAAACCAATTAAAACTTCAAAAATCAAATTTCAAACCAAAATAAATACTCGATTTATTTTATTTTTAAGAATAGCATCTGTATCTCAGCTTTTCGACTCTTACTTTGGTTAGAATTAATAAATTTATTATTATTATTTATTAACACAAATAATTTCTATTTTATTTTATTGAATACATGTATCAACTTTATTTTATTTTTTTTGTAACAATGATCATTTTTTTTATGTCAAGAAACAATATGCTCTATATGGCACGGGGAATCAAGCTAGTTTGTATGGAATCCGGTTGATATGTGGATTTGAGGGGAAGAATTGGGGAATTTAATAATTGCGTAATGTTTTTTATTTGCAGCTATTTTCTCATGTCCAAAGCCGAAGCCTTGGTGTACATTTGCTGTCATCGGACCCCCAATTATGTTGGCTTGGACAGCCTACCCACTTGGAAGATTGATCGAAGCTCGAAAGCCTTGCCTGGCATGGCCTGCTTGGAACTTCGATAGGGCCAGATGAGTCATGGCTGTTGCTATGACCCAACAATACCTGTTTCCATCATAGGATGGTCTTGTTCAGAAAATTCTTTATTTTTTTTAGATCATTGTACAAAAACAACAATTATTCCTATGAAATTTGATCTCATACCAAAACATATTTTAGAAAGATGTTAAAATGTGGAACCTTAAATGCTACAGAAAACAATAGTTTTTTGGTGTGTTTGGAAAAGCGGTTGAAACCATATTTTTTAAAAATTTGAATTTTTTTGTTTAAAATTAATTTTTTTATGTTTTCAAATCATTTTGATATGCTAATATTAAAAATAATTTTAAAAAAATAAATCACACTCCTGAGCATCCCCTTTATCACGTGATTCCTCTCATTTTGAAACAGTTTCTTGCTTGAGAATATAAGCATGAGGAATTTCAAGATAAAAATTACTTGAAAAAAAAACAAATAAAAAAGAAGAGAAAAAAATAAGATTTATGACCCATCAAAATAATAAAAATATTTTTACATATAATTTATTTGTTTTTATTTGTTTTTTTTAAAAGATAAATTCATAAAATAACTAATAAAATACTACTAATTACTCTCTTACAATTTAAAATTTTTCGGAATTTCTCAGTTTATATTTATATATATTCTCCCTCGAGTAAGAGATTGTTTCAAAATGAGGGGAATCAAATGATCAAAAAACTATTACTTTCTCGAGCATCTAAGGTTCCACATTTTAACGTCTTTTTAAAATCTGTTTCGTCTGTGATCGAATCTCAGGAATAACTGTGGTCGGCTCGGAAATAGAGTTGTGCGAAGGATGTCATTTCGAGAGTCATCTCGAATATTTTAATCGATATGAAAAGTTCTGGCATCGACTCATTTCAAAATTTTATTTCGGAGTTAGTGTTATAATAAATAAAATTATTTTATACACTCAAAGATATTTATTTTTTATAAATTCATTATCTCATGGTGCCCGCATCACTTAATTACTTAACCATGTAAATATTTACCGCATGTAATGTTATTAAAGCAATACATATATTAGACTATATAATTATAAATATATGTAGTCAAATTACTTTAAATATATTCAAAATCATTTAAAAATAAAAGAAAATGTTAATATTCAATAAATGTAGAAATATTTTAGAAATATCAAGTAAGGAATTATAATAAAAATTATGCATGATTACGATTGATCAAATGTAATCAGTGTTATAAATGAAGTAATGAGGAATTTTAATTAAAAAAGAAATCACTCTTCAATTAGTGGAATGGAATTGTTGGGAAACATCTCAATTAGTGGAATGGAATGGAATTGTTGTGATAATAATAATAATAGTTATACTAATAATAATAATAATAATAATCATAATAATAATAACAATAACAATAACAACAACAACAACAATATTAACAATAATAATAATCATACTAATAACAACAACAATAACAACAACAACCACTCCAGATCTAACATGTTTGAGTCTGGCAACATGTGTGACCCAAGTGTACTTGGATCTGACAATATCCCTAACCCAAATTTACTTGGGTGTGATAAAATATCAGACCCATGTTAGTTGAGTCTAGCAACATACCAGACCCATGGTACTTGGATCTGGTAAACATATCTAACCCAAGTTTACTTGAATAACACTAAAAATAATAACAATAATAATAAGCATACTAACAACAACAACATGTCTGACCTAAGTTTACTTGAGTTTGACAACATGTCAGGCCCATGTTATTTGAGTCCGGCAAACATGCTTAGGCCAAGTTTACTTGGGTCTAGTAATATGCCGCGGGCGCCACCAAATAAACATCTCGTGAAAAGATAAGATGATAAATTAAAATTGAAACTAGTATTACAATCTACAGTAAAAGATCTCTTGATCTATGGTTATTTCCCCACACCATTTAACTTTTGTTATAATAATATAAATGGAAATTGATTGTCGTTGTCTTGTGTTTGGCATGCACTAGACAAGATCAAGTGAGATTTTATAAAAATTCAATCCGGTCATTGATTATTTTTAATAATTTAATTTAGTCTTTGATAGAATTTCTTCGTCTTCTAATTATATAGTACATATAATTCAATCCCTAATCAAATTGTCATTTTTGCGATTAAACTCTTGCGTGTAAATATTTATTTTAATAAAATTGATCAAATCTCAGCCTATCAAATTAAGAAAATTTAATGTTTGATAAATAAATTATAAACACCATATATATCATTAAAGAAAATTAAGTTGTATGGTGGTTTTACTGTTGAAATGTACACTTTCCTTAAATCATTGTGGATTGGAATATAATTTTTTAAATTTTTTTTAATTTGATCCTCGCTTTTTTATTTGCACAATTGAACCCTTTTGTACCCAAATTAGCATTCAATTACCTTTTTTGTTTTGAAGAATGAGTTAGATTGAAATATGAAGGACTAGAGTGAAAAGGTTGGGGAAAATAAAGGGCGATTTTGAATTGAAATATGAAGGACTAGAGTGAAAAGGTTGGGGAAAATAAAGGGCGATTTTGAATCTCATTTGAAAAGTTCATTTAAGCCCCCCATCTTTTTTTAGTTAATAGGTGATTGGTCCCTTTAGTTGTTAGAAATTTAATTTCTGTACTGAATTTTATTTTTTTTATTTTTCAATCCTTTTTTTTATGAAAGAAAAGAGAGGTTCGCTGGATTTCGATGCAGAAAGATAAACTCGCCATTGACGATGATTTTAACTACCAAAATAGTTGATATCAGAACAATAAGTTTTTTTTTACGAGAAGAGTTTTACCTAGGTGGTTTTTCCCTACAACTTGTTTGAGGAGGCAAATCTAACCGCAATAATATTTTTAGATTCGGGTTGATTTTGGTGTTTTAAGCTGTTTTTTGAGTTTTTTGACATCATTGTTAGGTTTTTAAAGGTGATTTAAGTGTTTTCTAGATATTTAAAATAAAAAAATCTGTTGAAAATAAGTTATTTAGTAAAAAGAAAAAACTGAGGACCTATTTTTCATACGAACTCTAGTCTTCGAATTCTACACAAAGCAATATCTTTTTTTTTTTTCAATAACCAGCGGCGTACCACATGCCAATGGACTAGTAACTTGTTCAATGCCCGTTGTAGGAAACACAAACAGTGATCGATACCCGTCTCATTAAAAGTGCAACAATGTTTGTTGGGTGTCCCTCCCCTCCTCTGGGACGTGTGCTATGAATGATCACAGGCCAGCAATGCATCATAAATAAATACATGAATGTGATCTGCTATTTTGTTAATTAGCTAATAAATGTTTATATTATTATCCATTGTAGACCGGTAATGAAAGTCAAATAAATACATTAAACTTGCAGACACCACATTCCCACCACATTCCCAGCTGCTTCTGCATGATATGTTTTATGTGATTGTGTTTATTTTTTAAAATATTTTTTATTTAAAAATATATTAAAATAATTTTTTTAAAAAAAATTATTTTTGATATCAATATATCAAAATAATTTGAAAATATAAAAAAAAATATTAATTTAAAGCAAAGAAAAATATAAATTTTTAAATCTTTTTTTTTAAAACACTTTTGAAATGTAAAAACAAACAGTTAATAAAATTGAAGAATTACTAATGATACAACTTTCACCTTGATGAACAGTGTACTGTAATAGTTATTGTCTTTTAAAATATGATTTTTTAATTTATTATTATATCAAATCAATTTAAAAATATAAAAAAATAATTTAAAATAGAAAAACTTAACTTTTTTTTAAAATACTTTTAAATGCAAAAACAAATGAACTGCCTTAGAGTAGTTAAATTAGGAAGTACAGGTCATTAGCAATATTTTTTTTTCATTACCTTTGTAATCCGTTAACTTGGAGTATAATCTTGATTAGATTTACTTTTAATTAATTTAGAAAAAATTACTCCATTAAATTGAAGTGAGTAGTTGACGTAGTTAAATTTTAATAATATTTTAAATTTTTTATCTAATCCAATGTTATTTTTTTTTATCTAAAATAATATTGTTTTTTTAATATATTCAAATACATGATGATATGTAACTTAAGTGTATGTTAGAGAGAGTTTGATGCATGATATGTTTTAAAGTGTTTCTTATTTAAAGATAAATTAAAATAATTTTTTTTTTAAAAAAATTAATTTTTAATATAAACATATTAAAATAATTAAAAAATAATAATAAAAATAATTTGAAAAAGATGAAAAAATAATGGTTTGACCAATATACCTAACCTAATCAGCTTTCAACATAGGATCTTTGAAAGTGCAGTTGTGATTGTTTTTTAAAGTATTTTTTATTTGAAAATATATCAAAATAATATATATTTTTTAATTTTTTTAATATTAACGCATCAAAATGATCCGAAAATAATAATAATAAAATATTAATTTCAAGTAAATAAAAAAATAAATAAAATTAATTTTTTTAAAAATACTTTTAAAATACAAAAAGAAACAGTTACTCATACAGAATCGGATCCGAACGGTTGTGACAGGTATTCTCATCGTAAGAATTCTCCCAATTTTTTTAATTAACCTTTCCGCCAAAACTTCCACTCTGTCAATCTGCTATCTCTAGTTTTTAGACCACTCCCATCACTTTTCGCTTCTATTTCTTTCCACCCTGTCAATCAATTCAAAAGGAAACTTTTTTCAAAATCCTTAATTAGATCCCCGATGGCGATCCTGTACGCGCTAGTGGCGAGGGGATCTGTGGTGCTAGCGGAGTTTACCTCGACGGCGACAAACGCAAGCGCGATTGCTCGGCAAATATTGGACAAGATACCAGGCAATGATGATATCAACGTCTCTTACTCTCAAGATCGTTATATTTTTCACGTTAAACGCACCGATGGCCTTACCGTTCTCTGTATGGCCGATGAAACCGCCGGCAGTAAGATTTTATTTCATTTCCCTTATTTTTTTTACTTCGATTAAATTTTGATCGATTAGGGTTTTTTAGTGTTTTAATTATGTTGCGTGAGATATTATTTGGTACTCTCTGTATAGTCGAGGGTGTCGGGTCTCGGAAAGAATCAGAATTTAAAGAAACATTGGATTCTAGGACTCAAAACTGAAATTAAGTTCATCTCTTCGTCTGGGAATTTCAGACGAATTAGTTTCTCTATGGCTAGGCCTTAACGACAATTTAATTATCTTTGAGAGCTGCAGAAAAGACTGGATTTTAGAATGGTAGCTGACGCTACTGTGATTGTTGGAGAATGAGTGAAACTTTGCAACATAGGTGAGGACTGGAAATGAATTGCTTGTAGGAAAGTTATGATGTTGCCGTCAAAAGGAAAGTCATTTATATGCTGGGACTGGGGTGATCTCATGGTATTACCTTGTTGTGGCTTGGACACGATTACAGTTACCGTGTATTGATATTTTAGAGAGAGATGGAAACATGTGATTTTTAGTGCTCGATCTATTACCTGTTTATTTATTTGACAATTAATTGAATGATTTAGGATTGATTTTAAAGTGGGTCCAGGACATCCAGGTCGTAGGATGCTTGGTGTTAGTATAGAAAGTGAATGTACGGGAAAACTCATGGTATTGTGATGTTATGTGCAGGAAGAATTCCCTTTGCGTTTCTCGAGGACATTCATCAGAGATTTGTGAGGACGTATGGTCGTGCAGCTATTACAGCTCAAGCTTATGCCATGAATGATGAGTTCTCAAGAGTTTTGAGCCAGCAAATGGAGTATTTTACTAATGACCCTAATGCAGATAGGATAAATAGACTGAAAGGTGAAATGAGTCAGGTGAGCTTGAATGAATTATGATTGCTATCTCTTGAAGGGTGATTGTTATGTAGTTTTCAATCCATAACTGATGTCTGGAATAATGTTTTATTTTAGATTTTGTTTTGTGAAATGTGGTTTCGATCCATTGTGCTGTTTTGTTGCTTTGTGAAAGTGTGGTGTTTTGGTGAAATGACTTATTTGTGGGCTTGAGTTCTACTTTGATATTGAATGATGAATTAATGGTATATAAAGGATATAAACCATTATTATCCTCATTGTTTGAGCAGAAACTTGGTATAATATTGAACAATTATTTTTCTGAATTTCCAGTTGAGGGGTCCTGCCTGAATTATTCGCTTTAAATAGACTTGTAATTTCCAAATTTGTGGTGGTTGTATAATAGGTGAGAAATGTCATGATTGAGAACATTGACAAAGTTTTGGAGAGAGGTGATCGCTTGGAATTGCTGGTAGATAAAACAGCTAACATGCAAGGAAACACCTTCCGTTTCAGAAAGCAAGCTCGTCGTTTCAGAAGCACTGTATGGTGGAGAAATGTTAAGCTTACGTATGTTATTTAAATGGAATGTGTTTTTATCTATAACTACATGCACGTGTGTACTGAAGAAGTTTCTTTCAACATTGGCTACTTGAAATTAACATGAGATCTTTAAATGCTTTGCCCACTGACTAAATCATTTGCATCTTGCAGGGTTGCTTTGATTTTATTACTACTAGTGATCATCTATGTTGTGCTGGCTTTTGTATGCCATGGACTTACACTACCTACGTGCCTAAAGTAAGAGCAGCAGTTGAGTGAGATCTGATGTGCTTTGTGCTTGTATTTTTTGTTTATTTTTCTTAGTACAAGGGATTTTCTGTTTGAATTTTTTATCTTCTCAAAGTTGTATTAAATTTTCTTCTTTTGAGCAATGTGAAGTACATGAATTATCCGGGTGTGTTCACACATTGTGTATCAGACTGCCCTTGTGGAAACAAACTGATGCAAGTTGTATGTCTATTTAAGCGTTTGATTGAGTTAATATTTATGAAGTGCAAATGTTTTGGTGTCCAATTTTGATGACTCTCTTTTCTGCTGAGGTGCTATATATGTTTCTGAATTGTTCCTTTGTCAAAAACGCCCTTCATGGTGTGAGCTGTGCTTGATATTCTTGACGGGAACGAGAGGGGAAGGGACCTATTACGTTTCAAGAATTTTGTTTACCTTTTCTTCTCAGATTCCACTCAGAAAGAAGAACCAATCTTAGGATTGTATATAGCATTATTGTCACTAACATTCACTTGCCAATACCCTATAACATAATCTCGAGGAGTAGCTTATGCTTGAAGGATAATGATAGCTTGATATGTGCCCTCACTAAAAAAGGCATGAAATTTCTATATTTCATGGTTTCTACTTGCTTGTTCTCTATTTACTACTGGCGGTCCTAGCTACTGCGTGTTTGTTTCTGTTCATGGTCTGATAAGGATCATGGTGGGAAATGTGTCGGCATCCTCCCAAGCAAGCAAATGGATAAAGGTCCAATATATTTTTTCGAGCAAATCAGAGAACCGGGGTGGTCCTAGCTGCTGCATGTTTGTTTAATAATGCTGGGAGTAAAAACAAACTGTTCGAAACGGAATGAAGCTTGTCACATTTTGTCATAGCTAAGAAAGAAACTATATAACAAATTCGAAACTCCAAGGTATTTGTCCCCTCATTAAGTAAGACATCTGATAGGGTAAGTTTACTTTTTCCAAGTATTTCCAGACAGTATATGCGCTAACTTTGCATTTTGCTTTCATTATTAACCATTTTAGCAGCATATATTGTGATTTTTGTTTGCATTTTCACCCAGCCATCATGGGATTCACCTCTCAGCCTACTTTGACGTAATCCCTAGTTACTAGGAAGAAAAGGTCTTTCGGAGGTAATTTTATGGGTGTAAATTGGAGATGGCCAGCCACATCATAAAGCCGAATGGAAGCTGTACAAAGTGCTTTTGGTGTCTTGCAAGTCGCAAGAAGTTTCCTTGCTCGCCCAATTCAATTAAATTTTCTGTCCTGCCTGCATGCGGATTTTGTTGGGGCAGAAAAAGCTGTGTTTATTACATTGTGTTTTTCTTTTTCTTTTTTCTTTCCTTTCCCTCTCGGCTACATAGTACAGAAGCCTGGTCCTGGAAATGACAGGGACCAGCGTGCCTTTCTGCTTACTGTGAGTAAGTAGTGCTGTTTGCATTATGAACCAAGGCTATTGAACATGACACAACCATGCTCTACCAACGCCAAATTGGAAAATAATGAATGCCACAAGGTCAAGAAACCAAAGACGCGGGAAACCTCGTGTAAGACGCATCTCTTCCATTAGTAGCATGAGCAGACAGTGACGTAAAACAGACACAGCAACAGATTTTAAAAGAAAAAAAACATTTTGAATTTCTAGCTTCTTTCCACATTAGAATTTACACCAAGCTGTCCTCTACAGGATCGAATTTGTTCGTCAACTCTTCCAATTCGTGCAATGCAGTCTTATAATGACCTGAAGATCGTGCTCCATCCTCCACAACTGGAATGGCACATTTGTACAGATGGGTATACCAGTACATAGGGTTATCCGAGTCAACATCATTGGAATTGTGATCTAGAAGACCCCTGCGCTTAAAATCTTTGCCCCATCGTTGTAGAATGTAGCGAGAAGGGACTTCTTTGACAGTGTATGTTACTATTTATCCATCAACATTCACCTGCTTTGTGTTAAAACAAGAATACATCCCCTCAACTTCAGACTGGAACCTCTTAAAAGATTTCTTTTCTGTACATTTCAGAGAGCTGCGCCTCAAATTTACATCTTGTTTTCAACTCAAAGCTTGAATCTTTGGTCTCCAGATCTGCCATGGCTTCTTTCAAGTGTTTTTGGTGTAGGGAGAGATCATTCTTATCTACAAATTCCTTAAACGATGTATGCTTATGTACATAGCCATCAAAAAAAGGCATCAAAGCCCTCAATTTCTTGGATGGGGATCATTCCTGCAAAGACTACGTCCTTTAAGGAGACCGGAACCCGCCTCTGTCTCTCTTCATACAATGTTTGAAGCCATATTTTATCGCCAAGACCATAGCGAAAGACAGACAGGACAATAAATAGTGCTACTGCTCCCTACCAACATCAACTACTGCTAAAAGAAAGTTCCAATGGTGGTCGGTTTCTGCAATATTTCAACACAAATAGGATGGATGTCGGACCCTTTATGCCGCCGGTAACCGTTACATTCAGCAACAAATACGATCACCTGATAAAATTCATCTCAAGTTAAATTCTCAATCTACAGAAAGCAAACTCTTTCATACAAGTAAGTTCATCTGACTGAGCACACTAACTACCACCAAATTCTCAATCTACAGAAAGCAAACTCTTTCATACAAGTAAGTTCATCTGACTGAGCAAACTAACTACCACCAATAATGAATTATTAGTATCCCTTACTTGCGTATTTTCCAAACATCATTCGATCTCTTGTAACAAATGTAGCACAAGTTACAAGGATTACATTACAAAACATCCTTAACACTTAAGATGCGTACCAGCAATCATGTCAAGCACTACCATCCAGTCCTTAGAAAGGAAACGCACTTCACTTTTAAGATTCTTGTTCAACATCTCAAAAGTTTGTTACTTTTGTATCCTAATCAAGATAACCTTTTTCATCTCCAATAATATTAGTTATTAAAATTAGATTAACTCGTAACCTAATCAAAATAACCCTTTTCATTTCCAATAATACTAGTTATTAAAATTAAATTAACTCGAGATTCATTCAACTCGAGACTTAACTTTATACCCCAATCAAGATAACCCTTTTCATCTCCAATAATGCTAGTTATTAAAATTAAATTAACTCGAGATTCATTCAACTCAAGACTTAACTTTAATTAAACTTTTTTAAAATAGTTTAAAATATAATTTTACTGTGACTTAGTCAGTTAAATCACAACTTTAATTAATTTTTTAAATTAATATTATTTTTTATTTTAAAAATAAATATAAAATTATTTTAATTACCCGAAGAACCTGTTCATCAATGAGTTGGGCATTGAATGAACTAGTTTAATCACTTAATATTATGGTTGGTTTTACTGACCTATCAATTGACTACAATTTTATTATTCAAAAAAATTAATTCGGAATAGCACGACAATATAGCAAGATATGGTATCTTCGAATCAAAATTTATGATGGCTGATTTTTTCCTCTCTAAAATTTCATAGCTTTACAGGGTTCAAAGTTTTTACTTTCTCTGCGGTTAAACCGATATTATCAATTGAAACCCTGGAAAATAAAAAAATAAAAAAAGAATTTCTTACATCTAAAATTGAGTCAAGACTTGAAATTGAAGTGGGGATTTTAGAGGATCTTACAATGATTACTGAGTCGGGAAGGAATCGGCAGTGATTTCATACGTGGGACTGAGTGAGTTCTGTCCAAGTTGGCAGTGAAAAAAAATTGTGCATGGAAGAAATCTAAAGCTCAATTACATAAAGCAAATATTAATAGATGAACGAGAAAAAAATTGAGATAAGCTTGCATAGAAGGAATTAAATAAAAAAAAATAAAATAAAATATTGAGGGATGAAATTGAAAAAAAAATAAATTAAGAAAATGATTAAAAACAATAAAAAAAAACAATAAAAAATAAGGATGAAATTGGATATAAAAATCAAATGAAATAAATTTTTGAGTGATGAAATTGAAAAAAAAATCAATAATTGATTAAAAAACAAAAAAAATAGCAATAAAGAAATAAAGACCAAATTTGATACAAAAATTAAATGAAATAAGATGTTGATGGATGAAATTGAAAAAAAAATCAATCTAAAAAAGCCTTAAAAGCAAAACAAATAATAATAAAGATAATGATGACTAAAATTGATATGAATACAAACCGACATAACATATTTGATTTTTAGAAGGGTTGATGCAAAATCCGATGCTAGGGGAAAAAAAGGAGGAAAATAAAAAAAATCCATTAAAGCCCAGTCGTTGCTTCGTTGTTCGCTTGTGCCTGACCATCAGAAAGAGAATGACATAATACTTTCAACTCCATTGTTAAAGGTGGTATTTGATTGTTGGGAGGCACTGCACATGTTGTTCAAAGAACACGAACGCCTACTCGTTGGCACGTCTGGCAAGTGCCAACCACTTTTTTTAATTATATTTATATATATTAAAAGACTAAACCGTCTCTCATTCAAATTAATTATAACTAAAAAAACCATAATAAAAATATAAAAATGCACTTAGATGTCAATTTTATTTTATTTTTTTATTAATTTCAAGGGCAATATAATCATCTCACCGCACAATCAAAACATTAAAGAGATCAAAAGGCTCCTAGACCTTGATTTTTTTTAAAGGGTGTTTAAGTTATTTCACCGTGTACCGAAAATATAAAAAACTAATTTATCCTCAAATCAATATATTAATAATAAATAAACCTCGTGGAAAAGATTGTTTTATCTCTAATAACCAGTTAGATATTTTATTTGAAAAGGATAAAATAATCATTTTTATGTGTTTTTACAGATAATGACTAAGAACTTTTATTTATTTATTTATTTTTAATTGTAATCATACATGCAAAAGAGATGGATGAAAGGAAGGAAGCTGTTTGATTATATAGGTTTTCGACTAGACATTTCAATCGATTTAAAAAACAACATAAATCTTACATGCACAGTTAATATATATAAATAATTTCCTTCCTTCCACCGAACTAAAAAGAGAATGGTGTCCATTGCAGATAGACAATTCGCCAGGATTATTAATTTTTCTATTCACTCAAAAATAGTTGATCGAGCTTCGTAAAGTTTTTTATTTGTTTAATTTTTATTTTTAGAAAGATTAAAGGGTGTTTTGAGTTTGTGAATGTGTTTATTAAGGTTCCTTTAATATTTAAAAGTTGATTTCAAGTGAAATTAAATTGAAAAAAGTATTTTTTTATCCCAAAACTCCAACATTATTTTTTAATCATCATAAAATCTCCAGCAGACGATAGGTCATCTGCCATGAAGAATGATTGTCGTCTGTCATGACAAATGAGTGTCTTCGATTATATATAAAAAAACATTAAAGCAGATAACATATCTTTCACTTTAAAAAAATATATATAAATAAGGAATGTTTGAGGTTTTTCATTCTTAGTCGGGCACGTGGACCTGCCCAATCCAACAAAAGTTGATTTTTTTTACTTTTCATTAATTTTTTAATTTAAATTTTAACTGATATCCCCTCTCTTGTTTTTTAAATTATTTAATTTAACTTTTTGAAAAAAATAATTAATCTTTTAAGTTGTTTTTATAATTTATAACAATTGTGGTAATTTATATTTAAATTTGTTTAATTTAAATTTTATGTAAATAAGTTGTATTTACACGGTGCATGTGTGAAAATACAAGTTATATAGTGACCATAATTAACATAAAAAAAAAAAATACAAAAGAATAGGTGGAGTAAAATATCTTTTGCTTCTTACAAGAAATATCAACTTTCCTTTTTAATACTTAATTAACATTAATAGCTCCTTTTTTATTTATCAATATATATATATTTTTTATTTATTTTATTAAACATAAACACCATCTTATTTTTTTCAATTAAAAAAAATTAATGATACTGAAAAATACATCCATGAAGCTGATAACCTTTTCTCTCTCTCTCTTTTTTTTCCTTAAAAATAACTTGAAATTTTACTCATATTATAACACGAGTGATATAGTAAAATAACTAGTTGTTAAACTTGTTACCAAGGCCAGGGAAGGCTAAAAGGTTAAAGATTTCCATTTCCATTTCAGGTGCAAGCATTTTAATTTCTCAATGCACTCAAAGCGTAGAATAGCAAAGGCCGAATGTTGATAAGCCTTTAAGAATTGTCAATTGGGCTTCCATTCTCATCCCCAACGGCCCATCAAAATGACAGAAGTTCACCCGCGCCGTAATAAGGAGATTATTACCTGCTTGGAAGTTTGGTTGCTTTTTATATCATAATATATTAAAATAATATTTTTTTATTTTTTAAAATCAGCACATTAAAATGATCCAAAATATACAAAAAAAATTAAATTTTAACAAAACAAAATGAAAATTTTTAAAAACGTGGTGCAAACGGATAGCATGTTTAGTTTTGTATTTAAAAAATTTTTTTTTAAAATTTTTTTTTTATTTGTTTTGAATTAATATTTTTATTTTTATTTTTTCAGATTATTTTGATGTGCTGATATCAAAAATAATTTTAAAAACTTATTTTCATGTATTTCCCGTGAAAAATACTTTGAAAAGCAACCGCTATCACACTCTCAAATATCTCCAAGTAAAAATATTAATTTGAAGTAAGAATATTAAAAAAAATTTAATTTTTTTAAAAATACTTTTGAAATGTAAAAATAAACATGATCTAAATTGTATATTTAGAAACATGGGTTGATGCTTGCTATCAAAATTTTTTATTTTTTATACATATAAATTATTTTGATGTAATAATAGTAATAAATTTTAAAAATTAAAAAATATTATTTTAATATATTTCTAAATAAAAAAATTTTAACATACAATTATTCTAGCCCTTAGCCATTAAAAAACTAGTAAGTAAATGCAGAAGAATTAAAAAAAAACTGATTTCTCATAATTTCCAGGAATCCTTGAACGTAAACACAAGTCGTACACGTGGGCCAGTTTGAACAGCCAACAACATAGAATATCTGGATCCTTCCACTCAATGGGCCCCGTTGATGTCCCTCGAAAGCAAATCTTCGATTATAAAAACCTAAACCTTTCTAATTTCAACAAATTCACACCCATAATCCTTCAATCAAGCTCCCTTTAATATATAATTAGAACCGGAAAACTAATAATATAGTCGATTTAAAGAATCTAAAAATATCCCGTCATTTTAAATGTATAATAAATTGAGGGATTTTTTATGGTGTAATTTTGATTAAGATACTTTACTTACCTAAAATAATATTTATTTATATATTATTTTAAAACTATCATAAAATCATTTAATATCAATATACTAGTTTATTGATTTAAAATTTAATTTGAACTAAATTAAATCAACTTGGAAACTCATTAATTCTGATCTTAATTTAAATTGAGTTTTATTTTGAATAGACTTGAATATTAACATGGTTAAACTAGAGCTAGACTTTTTATATCAGTTCTAAGAATTATTTTAAATTTTATTTTATTAAAACAATATTATTTTATTTTATTTTTAAATTAAAATAACATTGTTTCAAAGTTGCTCAACAAAATAAGGGTTAAATGGGTTAAATATAGAGTTTAGATTTGATAAATATGTTTAATACAAGAGTAGTTAAATATTATTTTTTTTTAAAAATAAAAAATTAATTGTAATAATTCTTCAAAACAAATTAAATTGATGTTAAAAAATTATGATAATAGATTTTGATTTGATTTGATTTGATTTTATTTTTTCTAAGCAAATCCAAAACATACAAGCTCTTTTTTTTTTTTTTCATGTATTCGAAATCAAGGCAAAACAAAAAAGGAAAATGGCAAATGATACCCATCTCATGAGAAAAAAAAATACTTCGATAAAATTAGCTCTTTTTAGTTTTTACGGGCTACGTGTCCTTACTCCCACGTACGTGCATCATAACCAGGCCCCATGATGTGGACCCCACCTCCAAGTTTTCCTCAATCTCACACAGCGAAACTTGCACCTACGCCACATGGAATCGTGACCCCAAGAAACCCAAAAAAAAAAAAAAACAAAAAACCAAAAAGAAAAAACAAGAAAAAGAAAAGAGGGCAGGTTAACTACAAGTCCACAAGGAGCTCCTTGTCCAGAACAGCCTCCTCTCTTTACCCTCACGCCCGCACACCCCTCCTCTCATTCTCCTTCTCCCTCTCTCTAAATTTTTTGATCAAAACTCTAGAGAGAGAAAAGTAAAAATAAAATAAATACTAAATAACACCAAACACCAAAAACCCCTAACAAACAATGAAACACCACACCACCACCATCGCCACTTCAATGGAAGCGGCAGCCACATCCTCATCCTGCTCCTCATCCGCCCCTACACCTTCCCCCTCCGACCAATCCTCTCTCGCCACATCATCATCCAGTACCACAGCAACGCCAACATCAACCACCACAACAATCGACGATATCACCGTGGGGACCACGCGAGACGGAACGAACGGAGCGGCGGCAGAAGCCGTTACAATCGATCGGCGAGGGGAGTATTCGGCAATCTGCAAATGGACGGTACAGAATTTTCCACGTGTCAAAGCTAGGGCATTATGGAGTAAATATTTTGAGGTAGGCGGTTACGATTGCCGTTTATTAATTTACCCTAAAGGTGACTCTCAAGCTTTGCCTGGCTACATCTCAATCTACCTTCAAATCATGGACCCGCGCGGTACATCATCGTCAAAATGGGATTGTTTTGCCAGCTACCGTTTATCAATTTTTAATCCACTTGATGATTCCAAAACTATACACCGTGATTCATGGCATCGGTTTTCCAGCAAGAAAAAATCACACGGTTGGTGTGATTTTACCCCGGCTTCTACCGTTTTCGATTCCAAATTAGGTTATTTGTTTAATAATGATTGCGTTTTAATCACCGCCGATATTTTGATTTTAAATGAGTCAGTTAGTTTTATCCGCGACAATAGTAGTAGCACTAGTAATAATGAGGTGCAATCGGGGGTTTCTTTATCGATTTCATCGAATTCGGTAGTTGTGGGACCAGTATCGGATGTGTTGAGTGGGAAATTTACGTGGAAAGTGCATAATTTTAGCTTGTTCAAGGAAATGATTAAGACACAAAAGATAATGAGTCAGGTGTTTCCTGCTGGGGAATGTAATTTAAGGATTAGTGTGTATCAGAGTTCAGTGAATGGTACGGATTATTTGTCTATGTGTTTGGAGAGTAAGGATACGGAGAAGACAAGTGTTTCGGATAGGAGTTGTTGGTGTTTGTTTAGAATGTCTGTTTTGAATCAAAAGGCTGGGGGGAGCAATCATGTGCATAGGGATTCATATGGACGTTTTGCGGCAGATAATAAAAGCGGGGATAATACAAGTTTGGGGTGGAATGATTATATGAAGATGGCTGATTTTGTTGGGGCTGAATCAGGGTTTTTGGTTGATGATACTGCCGTTTTTAGCACTTCATTTCATGTGATTAAGGAGTTCAGTAGCTTTTCAAAGAATGGGGGTTTAAATGGAGGGAGGATTGGGGGTGGAGCAAGGAAGTCTGATGGGCATATGGGGAAATTCACTTGGAGGATTGAGAATTTTACGAGGTTGAAGGATCTTTTGAAGAAGAGGAAGATTACTGGTCTTTGCATCAAGAGCAGGAGGTTTCAGATTGGGAACCGGGATTGCCGACTCATTGTTTATCCTCGAGGTATGCAAGATTGTCATTAGTATTATTTAGCTATGAACTTACCGTTGCTCATTGATTTTTATGCTAACAGACTTGGAGTATGCCTTGAATCTATTATGAAAATCCTGCTCTAATTGATGATTTTAAGACAAGTGCAGCACGTCTCGATATGGATAGTTGAGCAGTAGTTCTTCCTACTTATGTGGACACAGAGAGCTTGCTTGCTATCTTTTTCTAATGGTCTGTTATGCTGGATTTATTTGAAGTAGCTTCATATTTTTTTTTATATTAGTGATAAACTCACTTAACTGGATTAAGGTTTTGCAAAACACCATGCATCATTGCATTCCGCTTATAATTTAACTAGTTAAGTTTTGGTCCTTGGGCTGTGCTAGGAAAGAGAAGGTTTTCTTTGATTGCCTGCATCATGTATTTAAGCTAATTGTACAATTGCTAGATATGTAAACCAAATTGACAGTTAATGCCTTCTCTTTGCTCACATGCAAAATGGTTTCAAGTTAATTTGTAAGCCAAACTGGAAGTTTTTTAGGAAAGTGAAGTGATGAGAAATTCCTGTATGCTTGGTGGTATCAGGGCAGTCTCAGCCACCATGCCACCTTTCAGTGTTTCTTGAAGTTACGGATTCACGAAATACTTCTAGCGACTGGAGTTGTTTTGTGAGTCATCGATTGTCAGTTGTGAACCAGAGGATGGAGGAAAAATCTGTCACAAAGGAATCTCAGAATCGCTATTCCAAAGCAGCCAAAGATTGGGGTTGGCGTGAATTTGTGACACTTACAAGCCTGTTTGATCAAGATTCTGGGTTTCTTGTTCAAGATACTGTTGTATTCTCTGCAGAGGTTCTCATCCTGAAAGAAACATCCATAATGCAAGATTTTACTGATCAGGATACCGAGTCAACTAATAGTGCTTCCCAGATTGATGGGGTTGGCAAAAGAAGTTCATTTACGTGGAAAGTGGAGAACTTCTTGTCCTTCAAAGAAATAATGGAAACTCGAAAAATATTTAGCAAGTTCTTCCAAGCTGGTGGTTGTGAGCTTCGGATTGGTGAGTAGTTATCTTTGGTCATCTCTCAGCTGAAGTTCTGGTTGCAGCTGCCCTCTTTCTTTATTCAACTGATGGTATGTATTTTTTCCCATGCAGGTGTGTATGAGTCCTTTGACACCATATGCATATACTTAGAGAGTGATCAGTCAGTTGGTAGTGATCCAGATAAAAACTTTTGGGTCAGATACAGAATGGCTGTAGTGAATCAAAAAAATCCTGCCAAGACTGTGTGGAAGGAGTCATCTATATGTACAAAGACATGGAATAATTCTGTCCTGCAATTCATGAAGGTGTCAGATATGTTGGAAACAGATGCAGGGTTCCTTGTACGAGACACCGTTGTTTTTGTCTGTGAAATATTAGATTGCTGCCCATGGTTCGAGTTTTCAGATTTAGAGGTTAGAATTACAGTCTTTCTTCGATCATTTTCTGCTATTTTTATGTACTGAGATGCTTGTATGGTGATATGCCTGTTGGTTCATGTGTCTGCATCATGTTTCTGTGTGATTTTTAACCTTCAACATCATGTGCCAATGGAGAGAACTTTTGTGTCCGAGTTTTTAAAATCTTCTTTTTACACCAGCCAGGCATTTTAAATGTCCTATATTTTACACTCTTTTTAAGTTATTTTATCTCAGAATTATAAGAACATTATTTGTTTTAGTTCATTGAGAGGCCCACTAGGCCTTGAACTACATAATGGGGGTAGTTGCACTCCACTCCCTAAACCCCACTGGCTCATCCCACGTATTGGTAATTTTGTATGCACCTTTTTTTTGGTGCAACACATCAGGAAAATGCATGTAAGAATAGTGCATGAAAACAATCATGAATTAGTCCACCAGTTCAATGGTTCTGATTTTTTTGTGTACCTTTCATGCATGCATTTTTGTGCTATAAAAATTTACTCCTATGCATCTTATTTTCAATAACCAGTACATTTGTACAAATTTGTTGGAGATCAGAAGCAGCATTTTTTATTTTGTTATCATATCTTCTTCATATGATGGCTGAATGTTTATGTTTGTTCTGCCTTCTGTTAGGTTTTGGCATCTGAGGATGATCAGGATGCTTTAACAACTGATCCTGATGAACTCATTGATTCTGATGATAGTGAAGGAATAAGTGGAGATGAAGAAGATATCTTTAGAAACCTTCTTTCCAGAGCTGGGTTTCACCTCACATATGGAGATAATCCTTCGCAGCCACAGGTTACTTTAAGAGAAAAGCTTTTAATGGATGCCGGTGCCATTGCTGGTTTTCTGACTGGGCTACGTGTTTATCTTGATGACCCTGCTAAAGTAAAGAGGCTGCTTCTTCCAACAAAACTTTCCGGTAGCAATGATGCAAAGAAGGCCACAAAGGCTGATGAATCTTCCCCCAGCTTGATGAACTTGTTGATGGGAGTAAAAGTTTTGCAGCAGGCAATTATAGATTTACTTTTGGACATAATGGTTGAATGTTGCCAACCTTCTGAAGGAATTTCAAATGATGATTCATCTTATGCACACCCAAAGCCTTCTCTTGATGGCAGTGGTGCGGCCAGCCCATTGGAATCTGACAGGGAAAGTGGAGCAACAGAATCCGCTTGGTTTCCTGTACATGAAAGATTGGATTCTGGTCTAGATGACTCTACTAGAGCATCTGCTGTTCAGAGCTCTGACATAAATGGGACTGGTATGCCTGGACAAGCTCTTCCAGGACAGCCTATTCATCCACCCGTAACAACAGCAGGGGGTGCTTCAGGAAATGCTTCACTTCGCTCTAAGGTATGGATTTCCACCGCATAACTGTTTACTTTTCCTGTGTAATATTTTGGTTTATATTAATTACTTGGAGAAGTCGGACTTTCAGACCAAGTGGCCGGAACAATCTGAGGAGCTCTTGGGACTGATTGTCAACTCACTGAGGGCCCTAGATGGAGCTGTTCCACAAGGCTGCCCAGAGCCAAGACGAAGACCGCAGTCTGCGCAAAAGATAGCTCTTGTGTTGGATAAAGCTCCTAAGCATCTGCAGCCTGACCTGGTTTCTTTGGTACCCAAATTGGTTGAGCATGCAGAGCATCCTCTGGTTGCTTATGCACTTCTTGAAAGACTTCAAAAGCCTGATGCAGAACCTGCATTGCGGATACCTGTAAGATAACTGTTGAATAGATAGACTTTTATAAAAGACTCCCTCTCTATTTTGACCAACTGCACATACTGTTCTTCTTTAAGTCTATTGCCAGATATTTCATTGTGTGATTTTGATGGTCATTCTTAGGTTTTTGGTGCTCTTAGTCAACTGGAGTGTGGCAGTGATGTGTGGGAGCGTGTTCTATTTCAGTCTTTTGATCTTTTGACTGACTCAAATGATGAACCTCTTGCTGCTACCATTGATTTTATATTCAAAGCCGCATCCCAATGCCAACATCTTCCTGAAGCAGTACGCATTTCTTTCTCAGAATATCTTCCTCTGTTGTTTGACAAGATCTCTTTAATGCTTATTTAAATTTCTCTGTTTTCTTTTGTAGGTCAGATCTGTTCGTAGTAGGCTAAAAATTTTGGGGGCTGATGTGTCCCCTTTTGTCCTGGATTTTTTGAGCAAAACTGTGAATAGTTGGGGAGATGTTGCTGAAACCATACTAAGAGATATTGATTGCGATGATGACCTTGGTGACAGCTGCTCAACATTGCCTTGTGGTCTTTTCTTGTTTGGAGAAAATGCATCTGCTGCTGAAAGGTTGCAGGTGGTGGATGAGCAGACATTCCATTCTAGCAGTCATTTTTCTGACATTTATATTCTGATTGAGATGTTATCCATACCTTGCCTTGCTCTTGAAGCTTCTCAAACATTTGAGAGGGCTGTAGGTCGAGGAGCAATTATGGCTCAATCTGTAGCAATTGTCTTGGAAAGGCGTCTCGCTCAAAGATTGAATTTTAATGCCAGATTTGTTGCTGAAAATTTTCAGCAGGAAGATGCTATACTAGAGGGAGAAGCCAGTGAACAGCTGCGAGTTCAACGGGATGATTTCTCTGTTGTTCTTGGTCTTGCTGAGACACTGGCCCTTTCTAGAGACCTTTGTGTGAAGGGATTTGTTAAGATGCTGTACACGATACTATTTAAATGGTATGCAAATGAGCCCTGTAGAGGGAGAATGCTAAAGAGACTTGTTGATCATGCCACCAGTACTACAGATAATAGTCGTGATGTAGATCTAGATTTGGATATATTGGCTATTTTAGTTTGCGAGGAGCAAGAGATTGTTAAACCTGTTCTGAGCATGATGCGGGAGGTTGCTGAACTTGCAAATGTTGACCGGGCTGCTCTTTGGCACCAGCTATGTGCTAGTGAAGATGAAATTATCCGTATGCGTGATGAGAGGAAAGCAGAAATTTCCAATATGGCTCGGGAGAAGGCAAATCTATCTCAAAAATTGAGTGACTCTGAGGCCACTAACAATAGGCTAAAGGTACCTGATATAATCCACTTAATTAACATGTAGGAATTTTTTATGTGGAATTTATTAATGTTGATAATACTGTTGAAATGACAGTCTGAAATGAGGGCTGAGATGGATCGCTTTGCTCGGGAGAAGAAGGAACTTTCTGAACAGATACATGAAGTTGAGAGTCAGCTTGAATGGGTACGTTCAGAGAGAGATGACGAAATTATCAAGCTTACAGTTGAGAAGAAAGTTCTTCAAGACCGTCTTCATGATGCTGAGACACAACTCTCCCAATTGAAGTCCCGAAAACGGGATGAATTGAAGGTAGGACCATGAGATATGTTTTCCTTTATGAATGCTCTCGTTTTTTTACCACATCAATCCATCACTTCTTGTTTGTTATCTAAAGGTGAAATACTAACTTAGCCAACAGCTCATCTAGTTGTTTCTGGCTCGCTGTATGGGATTTCTGGGGAGAAGGGGAAGGGAGGGGGATTAAGGAAAAGGATGGAAAGAGAATACTCTTTCCTTGTTTTGATTTATCAGTATGGAAATGCAAGTTAAAGAATTTTTCTTTTTTTGGTTAGAGAATGGGAGAGAAAGGTAACTATTTTCAAATTACTTTTATGTCCGCAGGGTGTATTTTGCTAAATTAGTTGAAAGGTTATGATTGGAAGTTTGGGTCTGAAAGTTTTAAAGTTATTACCTCGCCTCCACTACTCCCAGATTAGGGGGAGACTTTTTACAAGAATGGAGGGAGTGGCAGTTAATAATATCCTGCCCCACCATTCACCTCTTTCCACAATGTACTGTACTTCCCTTAGAATCTTGGAACATCTTTTTTTGTAAATTTCAATTCCTGCAGTGAAAAAATGGAACTCCTCTGCCGTGCCAAGTCCTATCATATTTCTTTCTTATGGAGGAATGTTTTGGAAATAAGAGAGTTGGTTGATATTTGTAAGCAACATTGTGGATGTATATGGTTGAGATATTCCTGTAGAATTTGCTTCTTTGTCCTCGAGATAGGTGGATGGATTATGTTTTTTTTTTTTAGAAGATTCTGTTGGTTGAGGTTGCAGCATAAAATTCATGGAAACAATTTTAGCTGTTTACGCATTCTTCTCCCTTAAATGCTGACTGCTGTTGTGCTGCAAATATTAAATGCAGAGAGTAGTAAAAGAGAAAAATGCTCTCACTGAGAGGCTGAAGAGTGCTGAAGCTGCACGAAAAAGATTTGATGAAGAACTGAAACGATATGCAACAGAGAATGTGACCAGGGAAGAAATCCGTCAGTCATTGGAGGACGAGGTTCGGAGGTTGACACAAACAGTTGGGCAAACGGAAGGAGAGAAGAGGGAGAAGGAAGAGCAGGTTGCTAGGTGTGAAGCATATATTGATGGGATGGAATCAAAGTTGCAGGCCTGTCAGGTTTGTGCTTTTACATAGTCGGTGCCTCTGAGTATTTTATCATCACAGTCATGTCTAATCATGTGTTCATATCAAAAGCCTTGGTCATGATACTTGATCAAGCTTGCAGTTCCATTTTGTCTTTCGAGTATCAAAACCATCACCTTAATTTTTTTTTCAACAGGCTTGTCTTAATTTGCTATTTGAACTCTTGCATGCAATGTCCGTGCTTTAGGTGATGGACTCGTTTTTCCTTGAACAATTTGGGTAAACTTCATTAAAAATGGGATTTCTTTTTTGGTGGATGGTCTTTGCATGTGCATGATTTGTCGACTGCAATAGAAGAGCCGCAACATAACCTAATGAAGGGTTGGCCTATGTTTTCTTTTATTTGTTCTTTCAATAAAGCCTGGTATGCCTGCTTCAGGCAGCATCATCATGGAATGATATAAGCTCTGTATTGATTAATCATTTGCAAGCATACATGAAATCTTAATGGTAGACTTGTTATTTTTCCACGTTGTGTGAATTAGAAGCAGCAGTGTCAGATTAATTCTCAACCCTTTCATTTTTCAGCAATATATCCACACCCTTGAAGCTTCTCTTCAAGAAGAAATGACCCGACACGCCCCTCTTTATGGAGCCGGATTGGAAGCTCTATCGATGCAAGAGTTAGAGACGATATCACGTATTCATGAGGAAGGTCTCAGGCAGATTCATGTCCTCCAACAGCGCAAGGGGAGTCCAGCCAGTCCTCATGTGAGCCCCCACACCTTACCCCACAATCATGGGATGTATCCTGCTGCTCCACCTCCAATGGCGGTGGGACTGCCTCCACTGATTTCAAATGGTGTTGGGATCCACAGCAACGGGCACATAAATGGAGCAGTTGGTCCCTGGTTTAACCATACATAAATTTTGCAATCACAGACTCGATAATGTCAAATGTTGGCATTTGTTCTCCATACAGAGCCTGGTGACATCCCGATATGAAGGGATGTTCTCTTCGAGTTATTTCCTGGCATTTTAACTGGTACAACTGTTGGAACACTGAAAAAGAAAAGAAAACAAAAGGCGAATAAAATACTACATCTCATGTGGAAGGGGTTGAGCCGGCGGCGGCGGGGAGCGAGTCCAATACGACTGACAGTTGCAAATGCCATACTTATTTCGCTTCTTTTTTCATAAAAAAGTTAATTGCAAAGCTCTTGAAAAGTTTTGTTGGTTATGCTCAGTGTTCACCTCTCATGAGGGCGTTCTCCCATCCCTTTCGTGTTGAAAAATATGCTATAACGTGACGGTCCAATCGCCTGACAAAGCAGTTTGATTTTGGGTAGCTTTCTTTCCATGATCTGGATTGGTATTAGGGTTCCCAGCTTGGTCTTCTGCCTCTTGGTTCACGTTAGGTCTTTATCCTAGAAAACATGATATAAATCTTCGAACAAAAACCAAATCTCTCCGCCTCGGCCGACATGTTCAAGAAGAGAAGACCATACAACGATATTTCCTTCGATTAGAAGAAATGACTCGGCCAGGTCATCATAAGATTACTACCATCCGTAGCTTTAATCATAGGATTGGTCAAACCACGTTATCTTTGACTCCCTGCCAACGTGCCGTGATGAGATAGCCTAGAAAATTAACACGCTTTGACAATCAAGACACCTGTTTCTCTACCATGTGCAAATCTTGTGACATCACAGCTGATTGAAAAATTAGGCATCGGACATTTCCTTCTCTATTTTTGGACATGAGTTAAGCAGATTCGGCATCTAAAAAGAGAAAATCCAATGCCTCAAATTGGTCACCGAAGCATATAATTACAGCTACGTCATTTTCACCCATGTCAAGAATTTTGTTCTTGGTGCGAATACCCCATTTTTTGGGGTGGGTGAATTTCCATGAACTTGCTACAGCTTTCCTTGAAGTTCACTCGAATTTACAAGCAAGATTCCTCTTAAATTTAAGCTCCAAAACCTAAGAAATCAATATGGAACCAAAACAATTTGTATCTGTGAGTATAATGAGCTCGATATTTAGGATGATAAATTACTACATGATTAGCGTAAATCAAATTAATAACAATATAATGGATCTAGTCCACATAATAATCTTTCCAAGAACCTGATCTTCCATCCTTTATCTCTAAACCCTAGTCAAACCTCTTGATTCACAGGCTGCTCTAACGTATCCCTGTGCAGTTACTATAACAATGATAACTCCATAGCTTATAGAGTATCTTGAAAGCAAGTTTTACCCGGGTGAACTGGTTACGTAGTAGTACCTTGCCGCCATAGCCAGCTATCTCACGTATCTGAATGACGTGTTTTTGGCCATTGTGCCAGCCAGAAGATCAAAGAGCTGGGAGGAGCAATTTTCCTTACTAATTACTTGTTTTATTATAATGGGATTAATTACTATCCACTCGATAAAGGATGGCGCCAAAGACATAGGGAAGCATGTGGATATGATTGTGAGACATGGAGGCGAAGAAAAGAGGACAAAATCAATACAAACGTGGCCGATAAATATTATTTGACTTTTGTACATTTACCCTTTTCTATGATTTTTCTTCTAATTTCTTCCACAAGTGTTTAACATTCTATTTAAGCTAATCAAGATTCATTCACAAACCTCAAAATAGTAACAACATTCTTCTTCCCTCTTTTCTCCCATATATATTGAAGAAGGGATCCCACTTTTTCTCGATATAAATCTTCTTAATACCATCCTTTCTTCTTCAAGCGGGAGATTGACATCTTCTTGATTCTTATCTCTCTCTTCTGGGCATTTCTGCCTCGTAAGCTCGGCCACTGTACCACTACAGTATAATATCAATGTAAGCTACTGTACTTAACCTCCTCTTCGATATCTTAGCTTCTCCTTTTGCAACTACATTTTAAGGAATCATACGATATTTTTTTCTTACAAAGAAGAAATACTTGAACCCGAGACTTTCAAAAGAAGAAATCACACGAATATCATTGACTATGCTTGATTATATGTTTGTGCACGAGCCTAGCTTTTTGATATATTTACCATAATTAACTTGCATTGCGAATTTAATTGAAGTAATTCGCTATATATAGCCCCTAGTAATTGCCAGAAAATAAAGATTTGCCAAGAAGAAAGGGGGGCTTCAGGCTAAATTAACAACAACCAATGTATGCTAGTATAGTATTGGTCTCCACCAGCTATGTAAATGGTTGCAATGGATTCAAGCATTTTAAGATATGAAATATTGGTAACCGGAAGGTGAAGACAATCTTACCTTCATATTTTTGGACTATCCTTTTTTTTTTTCCTAGCATTGATGAGTTGTTAAGCAGCTGCAATTTTCTGTTACTGTGCCTAAATTAGCAATCATTCGCTAGTTTTATGATGCATTGCTAAATAAACAAGTTTTTTCAAAGGCTAGTAAACTCTCTCAAACTATGATGATTTGGGAGTCTTAGTTTTTACGTTTTCGATCTATCTTGATATGCAGAATGAAGAATGTTTGCTGGCCTTACTTTGATCCTGATTTTGATAGTCTGCCTGAGAGGATATTTGGGCCCACGTAAGTGATTTATCTTTCAATATAGAAACCTTGAATTCATAATCAAACCTATGATAATCACCATAGCTGCAGGCTCCTGAAGCCAACATATATTGTTCATCATGTCATTGCAGTTGTAGAGTTTGTATTGATAATGAAAGCATGGAAGATTGCACAGTTGTGAAGGTTGACAGCGTGAATAAGCAGGGCCTCCTCCTGGAGGTTGTGCAAGTTCTGACAGACTTGAATCTCACCATCTCAAAAGGCTATATTTCTTCCGATGCTGGGTGGTTCATGGATGGTAAGTATTTTATGCATTCTATTCACAACATTTTGTTGGGCCTTATGATCAATCCATGTTGATGAACGATTGATTTGCTCATTGATCATGCAGTTTTTCATGTTAAAGATGAGCATGGCAAGAAACTTAGAGATCAAAATGTTATCAACTATATCCAGCAGGTAATCAAACTTTGATCTTTCATCAAGCTAGTGCGATTAGCGTGATTTTTATTGTAATTAATTTAACGAAGAATTACCACCCAACCTAAAAACTTTAATTTGCAGGCTATAGGGACAACAAGGGAGAGTACCCCAAGCCCTCCTAATGCAAGAGCATATACCAACAATATTTTCGAAGCCGACCATTCAAGCGAGCACACGGCCATTGAAATGTCAGGAACCGACAGGCCTGGCCTCTTCTCCGAGATATCAGCTGCCTTTGCAGACCTTCAATGCAACATTGTGGAAGTCCATGCTTGGAGCCACAATGCTCGATTAGCTTGTGTCGCTTATATTTCCGATCCATCCTCCCACACATCAATTGAAGACCCTCACCGCCTCGCCTCGATCGAGGATCATCTAACCACAGTGCTCCGCGCCAACACAGTGCGAAGCGCTGGTGAACCATCCCAAATCAACAATCGAGAAGTGAAGACCGGGGGCTTTCTTGGAGGGGAAGGCACCGTAAGCAATGTAGAGAGGAGGTTGCATCAACTCATGCTTTCGGTAAGAGATTTTGATGGGCCTAGAAGCTCATCCTCAACGGGAACCGGATTGAATAACAACAAAGGAGGGTCAAAGATGGTGGTTTCGATCGAGAACTGTGACCAAAAGGAGTATTCAATTGTTAACATAAAGTGCAAGGATCGGCGAAGGCTCATGTTCGATACCATATGCACACTTAACGATATGCAATATGTGATTTTCCATGCTTCGGTTAGCTCTGATCATGATGGCCGTGCATTTCAAGTAAGTTGGAATAAAAACATTCAAATAAAATATTATGCCGCAATCGTATTTCTCAATGAACTAATCAACCACAAATATTTGTTGCTACAGGAATACTTCATTAGACACAACAATGGATATGCACCTAACACAGAGAGTGAGAAAGAGCGAGTAATTAAATGCTTAGAGGCTGCCATAGAGCGTCGGGTTAGTGAGGTGAGCCCTCGTTAAAATATATATATATATAAAATTATTACATGGATCTAGAATCATATGATTTTCAATGGTCAAATTTGTTTATTTTTGCTGTTTGGGCGCAGGGTGTTCTGTTGAAGTTACGTGCAGAAAATAGATTAGGGCTACTATCGGACATAACTCGAGTTCTCCGAGAAAATGGACTGGCCGTCGTTCGAGCAGATGTAGCAACAGAAGGAGAGAAAGCAGTGAATGCTTTCTATGTAAGAGACATCTCAGGGAATGAAGTAGATACGGGATTCATCAAGTCAATGAAGAAGGAAATGGGTCTAACTGATCTTGAAGTGATCAAGAATGATACCACGACGACGACGTCGGCGAGGACGATCACAAATATTAGCCCAGATGAAAGGCATCGTTTCTCTTTTGGAGACTTGCTCAAATCTCAAATTGAACGATTTTCTCACAACTTCGTTCCAATAAATTAAGTGATCATGATGTAAATATTAACGTTTTAGTTCATTAATGAATTTATCATTTTATTGGTAGCTAGGATTTGTACACATCTTAATTAATTAATTAATTGTTAATTTTATAAAGATATTTAGGCAGAGTTAATAAACTACAAGTGGGACTGTTTAATAATCACTTGAATCCACTGTAATGGGATATATCAATTTGGTTACAAAATAATCCTTCAAAAAAATATTTTTTAGCTCATTTTTTTTCATGTTTCTTTTATTATTATTGTCTATAGTTTAAATCATATTATTAAGCTACACAACCTTATTAAATTTAATCAAGTTATTTAAAAGTTTTTGACCAGCCCACGGGGCAACTTAGGTCACCTCTATATATATATATATATATATATATATATATATATATATGAGCTACAAAGCATCAACTCAGACTATAATGGGCCGGACTTAAGCCCTTAAATGAAATAGCAGGCAAAATATGGGCCCAGCTCACCATTCAAATTAAATTGCACAATCAGTCCACTTCAAGTATCCATTATGAACACCATCACGCATCCTAGATGGCACTAACATTCCTGTACAAATTAATGGTACGATGGCCATGTTTAAAATATGTAGGGCAGCACTAACATCATTTGGTCATGAAAAAACAAATATTAAGATTTCACTTCATTTTCTATTACAATACTGTTGTCAATGGGGAACTCAAACGTACTGTTTTACACTTGCCCTTTTTTTGTATTTTATGTATAGGATTAGCATGTATATATTGGATATTAAAATATACCTAAACAAGTCTTAAATTTAATCTCCTAAGCCAAATGGAGTGTAAAATCATGTGGAACACATCAAATCTCTTAGCAGGCTGGTTCAACACAAAATGCTTCCTAATAGCTCTTAAACCCTCCTTAAGCCTCCTATATTTCTCTTCTGGAACGGAAATCAGTACCTCCTTCAATCTTGGTATCACTGATACATTCACCTGTATTGCAAAGGCCTCCCATCTCAAGACATCACTGAATGGGAGCACATAATGGTCCGATAAAATAACAGGCACACATTCAGCGTAAATGGCCTCAACAATTCTTGGACTAGCCACTTCATGACCACTTGGACACAGACAAAACTTGGACCGCAGCATAAATGAATAGTAGTCCAGGTCTTTAGGGAGGTACTCATAGACTTGAAGATCAGGGTCTCGGCCTTTCCAGTGGTCTAGGAGGATGGGGCGGATTGGGCCATGAAGCCCACCGGAAAAGAATGCAAGGTAGGGGCGTGGGCTGGTGGCTGGTGGAGGCGAGATGAGTTTGGGGGGTACATTGCCACCATAGAGGTGAATTTCAGGAAGGCTTACGTCCTTTCGAGGGCTGAAACCCTCTGAGCTATTGGCGTTGCACAGGACACGTATTGATGTATTGTAAAGGAAAGGATTGCCGTGGGAAGCATGGGGACCCTGCCAAGTCATCAGAACACTCGATTACTTCAAGTCAGAGGCATATTATATACACTAGTCATTAATTTGGAGATGTAATGCAATGTTTTATGTGAAATTACTCACCCAATCATGACAGGAAAGCATGAAGTGATCGGCTCCTTGAGTTCTATTCCAGAAGGGGTATTTGCTCGAAACCACTCTCACATAATCAGCCACAAATTGTTTCATTGCAGTGTGATCGTAGGTGAGAGGCTTATAGAGATACCTGACCATCCATGTGACACTGAAAGGCATAAAGTAAACATGAGCTCTTCGAGGATCCCTTGTTTTAAACCTCTTGGCTCCATGCTCCATCTCGTGTATGAACCTCCCCTCTACTGTGTATATGTCTTTGCATGGCCCGTCGTGGACAATTGGGAGCTCTCCTTCTGAGTACACGTGGACCTTGAATCTCTTCTCCATCTCCATGTAACTTCTGCAATGTTTGAAATGATTAATTTAAAGGAGTACATATTCACATGTATACAATCATATGCTGCAGGTCGACTTGGCAGAGAAGTTGAAAGAGAGAGATGCCATTTAGTTATCTGTTATGATGGTACAGTTCGGATAATGACCTTGATGTTGACAATATAATGCAATTAAAAGAACCCAGAATCGCACATTTTTGGCTAGCCACTGAGAACCTAGATCAATCAATTAATTGTATATATGTATATGTTAACTTATGCAAATCACCATCAAGAAGCAACCCTGACACATGACCTCAACACGCCTGTAAATCTCAGCTAAAAGTATGAATGATCACTGACGAATTACAACAGCGCTGATTTTAGATATTACTGGTTGAGGCAACAGGTCAAATAAAGAAAAGATTACGCTAAAACTGAGAATAACAAAAGCAAATCCCTATCAGCTGGTTGACAAAAGACGAAGGTTTCGAAGGTCATGGAACGAGGCTCACCACCGAACCATGTAGTTTGCTTCATGGTGTTGAATGAAACAAAAAACATCTGGACAATTTGGTTCTACTTGCGACCCCGTTGATCTTAATTAATAAAACTTGTCTCGATCCTAAACTGGGTTCATGTAAAAAATTTCTCAACCCACAATTGTTTGTGAGTATGACACTAGTGCAAACCATGATTTTATTCTCTTTAAAAACACGGATATATTTTTTTTTCTATATCTAAGAAAAGAGAGTAGCAATGTGATCATTGGCTAGAACACTTCTATTCGGCGGTCTCAAGTCCACTCAACCATTTTATGCAGAGTGACCATAATGAGTACAACTTGAGGATGTCATGTATGTTCAGCTTGCCAGCTACTGCTTGCCGTATACCTAGTAGTCTGTTCTTTTCAGCTAAGAGCAAGAAAGGACCACTTGGCAATTTTTCCCTTTCACAACCCACTAACCATAAAAGCAGCAGCATCCATCTCGACAATGTCGATTACAATAGAGAAACAAAAGCCGCTTTTTGCCAGTGTAACAGTAGTTATTATGATCCACATTATATCATACGATTGAGTACAATTATGTATGCCTAAGAGAAATGAGTGAATTTTGAGTGCGCTTTTTTGACACATGTGCACACACACCACACCATGCTTCACTTTATCACTTAAAAGAATTTTCTCCATTTTTCCACAATCGCACAAAGAACAGAGTTTTCGTACAACCCAAGCAGTTTATAAAGTCTCAAAGCTCTAATTTATTATATATTTTTATTATTATTTAGGTTTTTTTTTCAAGTTTTGTAATTAATTAAGATTTTTTGGATTTCATTTCCAGCGTGTGTATATATATATATATAACAGATGCATGTTTACTTAATTTGAAGAATTACCAAATGATTATGTTTCTACATTAATTTATATTCAATAGCTTGCACATTTTAGTTTCAAATATAGTTATAAGACCAAGCTCTCTTACCAAAAAAAAAAGAATTTGGTTGTCGAGTCATTACATTGACTTTCATTTCATTGAATTATTTAAAATTAATTATTTTTATTAAAATAATAACATTTTATCAAGTCCAAAATATTTAACTAGATTAATGTCTTATTTAATTTAACTAAAACCCCAACCTAAATTAGTTTTCAAATGTCAAGTCCCTCGTATATATCAACTAGTTAATCCAGCACATATTTAACAACTATAGTTTGAAAATTTATTCTACTATATAGAAACATGCGATTTACATGTTTTAGCACATCATGATATATAGTTTTTAATTTATGAATTAATTACTGATTTGAATAAAATACCCTCCTTATCAAAAAAAAAAAAATTTGATATCACAGTTATTAGGACCGAAATAAATCGGTGAACTAGCAAGGATTTTGGTTCATCGGTTGAACCATTAGCTCACTTATAGCATATTTTTGTTTTACAATCATATACACATGTTAGGAATTTATTAGATTTTGCATAATATTGAACATAAGAAAAAATTATGCTATTATTTTATTATAAAATAGATACATAAAAATTAAACTCTTTCAAGCTCCATTGCTTGAACAGAAAGACCAAAAATGGTTATTGTGCAGTTAACTTATTCAAGTTTAACTATCAGGTCCGGTTTGATCCGGTTAAATTTGATGTGATTTAAATAGCTAGGTGTTTAAAGTCTAATAATGGTTAATATTTTATTTTTATTATTTTTCAAAAAAAAAAAAAAAGAATTCTGTTTCTTCTGGCGGTGTTGAATAATTGGAAGCTACTAACAGTAATTAAACCGACTTACTGATAAAATGCTCTTGCATTAAGATAAATAGTACCGGCGACGTCGTTTTCATCACCGTCATTGACGATCCTCGAAATATTTCCAGTTAACGAAGCTGCCTTTCTAATCGTAGCTCGAGCTCTTGCAAGTCCGTGCTCCATCTCTTCTTCTTCTTTGCTCAACTTCACATTTTTCTTCTTCACACTTTTCTAATCATCATGCACATTTAATCAATCAATCACAGTTAAGAGAGAGAGAGAGAGAGAGAGAGAGAGAGAGAGAGAGAGTTGAGTTACTTACAGTTACAGTGAGTACAGTGGTGTTGTTAGATGGAGCAGCAGAATTGTGAACGGTGAGGATTGGATCATCGTGATGATGATCAGAGCTGGTACTGATTGATATTGCTTTTGTTTGTAACTCAACGATTGGAACTGAGAAAACTGTTGTGTATTCAAATTTAGGAGAAGAATTAACAGAGAAGAAATTGTTATTTATGTAACCAAACAGGAGCAAAACGGAAAGGAATAGCAGTAAAGAAATCAATGCAGATGAATTGGTTTCCATTTTTAATCAGCATGAGAGTTGATTCCTCTATCTCTCTCTTCACCTCCGCATATCTGATAGATAGCAGTATATAGAAAAACAGAGAGAGAAAACGTGAGGCAGAAAAACGGTTTGTGGAAAGGGAGAGGGAGAGAGAGAGAGAGAAGAAATCAAAATGCGGGGTGCACACAGAGAGAGTTTGTTTGGGATTTGGTGTCTTACAGAGTGAGAGTGAATGAAAGCGTGAGCAACGATATATATACATATGGACAAAGGTAATTTTTTATATTAGGATAGTTTAAAAAAAAAATTAATATATTAAAAAAAAATTATTTTTAATAATAACATATTAAAACAATATATATATATATAAAGGCGGAAAAAAAGAGAGTCAAAGAGCCAGAGAGAAATGAGTGATTTTTCAGTGCTCAGTGGACACAAACTTATATATACACACCTGCACCATGCTTCAGTTACAAGAATTCTTTCGCATTGTAAACACATTACGGAAGTTCGTATCGTAGAAGCAAAGCATATATGAATTGATCAAAAGGCTTTAAAAGCTCCAATCTTTTAGTAATAATATTATTGTTAATCTTGAAAAGCATCCCTCATTTGAAGATTTCAGTTTTCAAATAATTAATCAAATCATGGAATCTAATGATTTTTCTTAATTTATCTACAAAATTAATCATATATAATATAATATTAAATACGATTGGTATCAATGAGAGAAACACATTAATGTTGTGTCTCGCATAATTATGATGATTATGATTAATTAAAGCTGGTAATTATTGCCTTAATTGTTTGCCAAGAAAGGATTGGAAATGAAATTTTTGTATATTCAAATTTAGGAGAAATAGAGCTAGACTCTTAATTATTAAAAGATAAAAAAACGTATAAACATAAATAAAACTAACATTATTGATGAAATTATAGGAGTTAAATCTCATCCAGTGGATTAATCTGAGAAATTACTAATCTAACCTAAACCTGATTTTAAATTAAATGAAAAATAAATATTAATTCATGAAACTCAATTGATTTAATCAAATTTTTAATTATTTGATTGATTCAGTCAAACCTGGTTAAAATCTAACAAGATCAATGCTAATTTTTTTTAGAACAAAATAATTCTATTTTAATAAAAATAATGGACTCGAGTTGATGATTCAAAATAATATTTCAACTTAATTTCTAGATTAAGTTGACAACTATGAAAAAATCAAGTTAATATTTAGTTTTTTTATTTATAAGAATCAAGAATTAATCATTTTTTTTCTTCTTTGTTATTGTTGGAATGGGAGAGAAAGGGAGGTAAAATGATTGTGATTGAGGATTTAGAGCCCGTTTGATATTGTGATAGCGATTATTTTTTAAAATGTTTTTTATTTGAAAATACATTAAAATAATTTTTTTATTTTTAAAAATTTATTTTTAACATCAGCATATTAAACAATTTAAAAACATTAAAAAAATTAATTTAATTTTTTAAAAAAAAATATAAAAATAAACAAGCTATTAAAAGGCGGAAACAAATAAATTTCTTTTTGGTTTGTTGCAAAGGGGGCGTTGAAAAAAAAGAATTTCAGTTGACACTAATTTAAAATTTGGCCTCATCTAATGAACTGAATAATGAACACGAGTAATTTAAAATTGTGATTAATTAGATCCATACTAGTTAGTGGTGGGCATTCTTAGCAGGTTGGATCCAAAGATTTTTTAATATATATATATAAAAGCAAATGTTTTTAACGTGTATTTTTAGCAATATTTTTTTAATGAAATCACGATAAAAAAGTAAGATGATATATAAGGGTACAAAAGGAAATGAAAGATAAAAAATAATATTTACTATTATAACCCAAAATTAACTCACTTGCGATATCCATAGCGGTGGAATTAAAAGTCAATTTTAATAGTTAAAAAAAAGTCTTTGTAAATGTATCTAATGTTTTAATGAATTTTAATTAAAATTAAAGATTTGTTGGGTTAGTCCCTTTTTAACCTGAGTTTTAAGCTAAATTGGATCAAAGTTCATCTTTATATGATTCAGTCAATTACAAAAATCAAAGCAATTTGATTTAAAAAAAGTTAATATAATAATAAAAATGGAATAATATTCAATAAAAAATAATTAAAAAAGGTCAAAGCACCACACTCACTAATATAATAAAAAAAAGATTATTATCTTAGTAAATAAAAAGTAAAAATTAAATGGTATTCAATAAAAAAAATATCAAATAAAATTTTAAATAATTTATTTTAACGGACTTAAATAAAAATTCTAATTAAAACAAATAAAAAACAAAACAAGCCAGACACATAAGCTAGTGCACTAGACATCCTTTTATTTTATTTTTTTTATGTTAAGGGATAGATAATGTGGTGTCCATTCCATCTTTAACATTGTTTTTTTTTTAAAAAAAAATAAACAAAATCAGATGATGTGTTGTTTATATTTTCATATCAACCATCGAATAGATGGTTGAAAAATCAAGTAGTGGTTTTTTTTTTAAAAAAAAACATTTCCCAACCTATTTAAATTTAAAAAACTCTCGGAATCTTGGTGAACCAATTTCTCAACTTAAAACACCTTTAAATTAGTTAAAAAACACAAAATTAAACTATTTTTTTATTCTTGATTTATTTTTTCTAGTAAGATGAGAGGTAAAAAAACAATAATTTTATGGAAATCGCCTTGTGAAATAATACCTATTAATACCAAGAACAACTTTTGTGATCACTGAAATTTGGTTAAACAAATGACTGTCTCTCTCCTAATCTACTTTCCAGGGACTCCTTCTTTCATTTGTTTAATTCAAGGACTAAAACATAAATACCTGAAAAGTTAAAATCACACCTAAGCTACAATAGAAAAAAAGAAAAAGAGGTTAGAATTTTTTTTTAGCATTAATTTTGGTCCCTAAAGTTCTAATTATATTTAATCAAGAAAATTGATTTTGATTTTTCAAAATCAAGCATCAATTGAATGTTGAAACCTTTATCAACACTACAAGAAATTCAAGTTAACCGCAACAAATTATAAAATCTAATTCTAAATAAACTACATGTGAAGGGATCACATTAAACAAAAAAAAAAAACCTTAAAAACAAATAAATGAACTAGAAAAACATTGAGCGAATCCACGTTACATTCCTTTAAGGACTGATGTGAAAAACTTTTACTCTTTTTTTTCAATTTAATTTTTAATATAGAGAGAGGTTTTGGACCTGGGCTTAATCTGGCCTTGTGCTTTTTTAACTTTTGCACTAATTTAACCTGCTGTGCGGTGGCTTTCTAAATGGTTGGGCTTTGGCTCTTACAAAGAAATTCATTTCATGATGAAAAAGATTTATGTAATAATTATTTATCATGAATTGGGTGAAGGTGAGTTTTTTATATTTTCTTTAATTAATCCAAAATATACATATAGTTATTTATACCAAATTAATGAGATTTAAACCCTATGGCTAGATTCTTGTTTTATATTTCTCCAAAATCTCATCGGAGAAAGATGCTTCGATGATGAAAAGTTAGTCGGTAAAAGAAGCTTCCCTAATAAAATCTCGTTCGGAAAGAGTCTACAGCGACAAAATGTCATCAGGAAACATATAATTCAAGGCTGGCACCGGAGATGAACTTGCTCTTTCACAACGAATTATCGTCGATAAAGTAATTATCTTTGCTTGATAAATTATCATCGGGAAAAAGCTTTACCGGATCACAAAATTAAGGTGATACTTTTTCAGACGAAAACTATCGTAATTCATAGGGTATAATTCATATACAAAACGAGATTAATGGTAATATGAAAGAGATTAAGGCTGTGCAATTTGATCCCATGTGAAGGCACTGAAAAGAAAAAAGTTCTTGTTCATTTCCTCCCACAGAACTTTCTTTTGATGGGTAATTACACAATATTGTGAATCAAAGAGAATAAAAATTAATCATAGGAAAATCTACAGAACAGTAAACCATGCATGGCCCCAAAGAAATAATTAGAGAATTAATAAATAATTAAGGGCATAATTATGCATATATAGTAATTAATTTTGCTAGGTATACAAGAGTACGAGGCATGGCATTGTAGTTTCTACATTATACAATAGCATTATATATATTTGTGTGTGTATGAAGCTATAATCTAAATCATGAAATTTCTTATCTTGGCAGCCTGATATTAAGCCTCCGGAGCCACACAGAATGCATCACCATATGGACCACATCGAAGGGCTTAGCTGGTCGATGGAGCTTGAAATGTTGCTGCACTTGAACAACCCTCTTTTGCTTCTCCAAATACTCCTCCACAGGAATGCTTTGTAAAATTGTCTTGATTTCTGGGATCCCTGAAACCGGGATATGAACAGAAAACTTGCTCCAGTCAAGAACATCACTGAAAGGTAGAACATAATAGTCTGAAATGATCACTGGAACACAGCCTGAATAGATTGCCTCGACTACCCTAGGGCTTGCAACTTCCCATCCACTAGGACACAGGCAATACCTGCTCTTACTCATTTGCTCGGTGTAATTTAGGGTTTCAGGGAGGTATTTGTAAACTTGAATGTCATTGTCTTTTTCTTTCCAATGTTTGAATAATATCTTTCTTACACTCCCATGGCTACCCCCGGCAAAGAAGGCAAGGATCGAACGATTGTTATCACAAGGCTGTAGGATGTGTTCTGGTTCTAACTTTCCACGCGGGAGCTTAAATTCAGGCAAGGAGACATCCCTCGCTGGTTTGAACCCTTCGGAGGAATTGGCATTGCATAGAACTCTAATGAAGTTCCTGTACAGATCAGGGTTGGCAGCCGAAACATCTGGTGCCTGATACATCAAATGAAAGAGATCAGTTTAGAATTAAGTTGAAGTTGTCAGCATAATTCTTCTTCTCCCCCCTCTTTTTTAAAGTAGATAGATCCTTGCAGCCAGTGAGGGGTTACCATTAACAGTTTGTGCATAGCTATTAGGGCATGGATTAAATTGAAACACTGCTACAAAACATTTTTTAAGCTCAATATCTCCCAAACATTAATTTTTGAGCATAATTAAAATATATAATTTTCGTATAAAATCCATATTAAAGCTCTTAAACTTCACTAAGCCAGATATCAAGTTATTCTAAATGTTGGGTTTTAACTAATTATCGCAAAACTCTCAAAAAATCAAGAGTAAAGAAAGAACAGGGATATACCCAATCGTGACAGGAAATCATAAAATGGTCAGCTCCACTGCTTCTATTCCAGTACGGATACTTGCTGGAAATGAGGCCAATGTAGTCCTCAGCAATGTCCTGGATTTGCTTACGAGAGTAGGTGACATAAGGTCTGTAGATGAAATGAAGGATACTTGCGATGCTAACTGGGACGAAAAATGCAAGTGCCTCGTCAGGATTTTTAGCTGACAATGGGCTCTTGCCACTGTCCAGTTCGTCAATGATTTGCCCCTCGATGGAGTAAATATCATTCATTGGGCCTCTGTGAAAAAGTGGTTGCTCTCCTTCCCTGTATGTCCATACTCTAAATCTCTTCTCCATCTCAATGTGGCTCCTAATAAATAAAAGAATAATATATAATTACTATACCAGGGACATGAAACTACGTGTGCAATCCAAAACACAATGAAAGAATTTGAAGATTTAAGTACAGAAATTCTCAATAACTAATTAGAAAAAAAATATAAACTAAAAACTTTACTGATGGAAGAAAAGAAATATTAAAAACAAAAACTCATAACAAGATTGATTGAGATTAAATCGTAATAGATTATTCTTGTACTAAAATAATCATGCCCATATTTTTTTTTTATGTTTTCTCTCTCTAATTTTATAAGTTTTTATTTTGATTAACTTTTTTTAATTAATCACAATAAAGAGATTTATAACTATGTAATTACATAATACCTCAAGAAGGTTATATTACTTTACCCAATTAATTAATGTCAACGTACTAAATCTGCTTCAATTATATATCTCCTTAGTTCTGCTTTTCTTAAATGCTAAAATGGGGGACCGTCTCAAAGTGAGAGCTCTATGTTCATATATATTAATTATATAGGGGAAGTGAGAGCTGCTCTAAGTTCATAAATATTACTTATGGAACAGAAGTTTTCAAACTCCTCGCGAAATACCAAAAAGTTAAGTATGTTTGCTGCACAAAAGTACACATTGCAGTCTGTGAAGATCAGTGCTTGCCTGGAATATTGTGCAAACACAATGACTTAGGATTACACAGACAAACCACAACATTCACCACCATGCCATGCTAGCTGTTACACTCCATATCTAGGCCTTAATATGGTAATCTTACTGAATCAAAGCCGTATAATTTTGAAAGTGGAAATTATTTACGATGATCCCCTAATTAATTCTTATGATCTCAGTTCAACATGACCTGTTAATCCTGATTTCCATGGAGTTTAGGCAAGGAAGTAATGCCAACCAAATCCATTATATATTATCACTAACCAAAATTACATGTGCTAATACGCAACTTAAAGGACTTGGCATTACTAGCTAGTATATATAATTTCAACTTTCAAACGAAAATGAGTCTAAATTGTAAATCATGGCGATAGATGAACTTAACTGATGAAAGGCGTAAGGGTTTATGTAGATGGATCCTCTAGGGACAAAGCTCTCTTTCTTATAAGATGTGTAATTACGCATTCGAGTCGCCTTTCTTATTGCTGCTCTTGCTCTTGCCAGCCCTTCTTCCATTGTTTCAATCCGGCTCTTCTTGTGCAGCTCCTTTTGCACCTGTTTGATCAAACTTTCTGTCAGCAAACAATCGAAACAGAAGTCCCATTTTACTCTATAACATTTATAGTGTTAAAGGGCTGGCTTACGCTGTTGCTACAATTAGTTGTGTTGTAGAAGTGATCATCTTTAACTACACTAGGAATAGGGGAAATCATTTCTGAAGTATTTGAGAGATTATTCGATAGAGAAGCAGAAGTTTTGGTGGAGAAAATGTTGAATGAATAGCAAAGGAGAACGAGAAGGATTAAAGGGCATAGTATGCAAGGGGTGGAATAAACGAGATCAGCCATGGCAGAGGGAGGTAGTAATGTTAGTGCATCGCATTAGGGTTTTGCAAAAACTATGGAGGAGAGAAAAAAAGCGAAGATGTAGGGCATTTTTTCGAGATCATGAAGAATTTGAACTGGATAGAGATCTTTTGAGCCTGATCTATATTCACGTACGACAATCTAGCTAGTTGCGTCGGATAGGCTTTTAGAGTTGGCTGTGTTTAGCTCTTCTTTTCTCCAGGACTGGATTAATAGTATGATTAGCCCCTTAATTACTCTTCATTTTTTTTTAATATGGCCCGGCCCCTCTACTTTTTTTTGTATTTAATTTGTCTCTTAATCTAGGAAAATTCTTATTTAATTAATTATCACTCGAGGATTTGGATTGGCTTATTATTATTATTATACAAAAAGGACTTAAAGATATATATAATATTCATGAAATCAAATATCATAAAAGTAGAAACAGATCAAAGTAATGTTAGAGTTGAAAACCAATACATCTAGTAAATGCACTGCCTTGGCTACATTTAGTTGCAAATATCATAAATCGGGTCTTTATGGGGGAGCTAGTGGTCATGGAGTGTGGTTATTAAGGTCCAAGATTATGCTATAGCTAGTATTTTATGACTTTTTTTGCTCATGAATGGTGAGTGCTGAGTGAAAAATAATTCTCTCTCTCTCTCTCTCTTAACGAGAATTTAATTTTCTTGTCAATGGAATAAAATAAAAAAGGAGAACCCAGTGGTCCATGCTAGGGGTGAGCAAAAAAACTGAAAAACTGATTAAACCGAGAAAACCGGAAAAAAAAATAACCGAAAAAACCGAACCGAAAAAAAAAACCGATTAAACCGATTAAATTTTTTAAAAAACCAGCCGGTTCGGTTCGGTTTTGGTTTTATAAGCAAAAAACTGAAAAAACCGAACCGAACCGAAAAAACCCAGAAAAAAACATAGCCAAACTGGAAAAACCGAGCCAAAACCGGAAAAACCGAGCCAAAACCGAGAAAACTGAGCCAAAACCGGATAAACCGAGCCAAACTGGTTTTTGCCCTAAAAAACCGAACCGGAAACCGAAACCGGTCGGTTTGACTGAATACTTGGTTTTTACCCGGTTTCGGTTCTGTTTCGATTTTTTTAAAAAAATATTCGGTTTGGTTACTATTTTTTGATAAAAACCGAACCGAACCGAAAATAATCACCCCTAATCCATGCCGTGGAAATTAGAAAGTAATCTCAATTCAAGAATCTATTGTTATTAAATCCAGCTTGATTTTGCAGGTTAACTGAATACTTGGTCGATTAGAAATGTAGTTTAGGTTAGTTTATTATCAGAAAATTAATAAATATAAACAAAATGTTTCCATCGATAAATTACAGTGAATTTTATCGACGAGAATATTTTCTCGGTATATACCGATGGAATTACAATAAAAAAAAGAAATTAAAACAAAATAAAAAAATATAATGACGTGTCATTTATACTAATGAAATTACCGACGGTATTAATACCATCGGTAAAATCTATACTTAAACTTGTTGATAAACTATTCACTTCTCCTTGATATTGTTCATCATATTAATTATCAATGAAAAATTTCGTTGGTAAATATAAAAATTGTGATAGTAATTTTTAAAAAACAAGACATGCAAGAGATAATATAATCAAACCTGGATCATACCCTGATATGAAAATATATTTTGTTACTTTTAAAATGTATTTTTTTTAAAATTAATATCATTTTAACCTTAAAAAATCTTATAACAACCCGCCCGAATCCAAGTTTAAAAACCTTGCACCGAGAAAGCATGGCCATTGATTGTGTGAAATTTCATGCTTCCAACCAACGCTCATCTAAACTTTTCTCTTATTATTTTAATTATACCTATTACATAATTAACTATAAACCTAATTTACTTCAAAATAGAATCAACCAAATTAATTTACTCTCCTTCGTTTTTTCTTTGGAGATTTTATAAATGGATTATAAGTTAAAAAAGAGCAACCACCTCGCATTTTTTTTCACGAATTCAATATTTTTATTTCCTTAAAATATTTTTAGATGATTCTAATATATTAATATTAAAAATAAAAAAATATTATTTGGATATATTTTTATTTTCGATCAAAAACACCAGAAGACATGATTTGTGATGCATCTATATTTTAAACTCAAGCAAGCATCGATTTTCCAATATTACACGCCGTGGTGTGACTGAGAAACCAATGAGAATTAAACAAAACAACTGGAGAGAATAACTCTCTCTTTATACAAACCACATAGAATAGCACAAAACTCTAGTTGTGGGGGTGGGCATAGGGTGAGCCAAAAAGAGCAAGGTTAGGAGGATGCCAAAGCTAACGAAGAGAATCAGTGAAGTGCAATGAGGCTGCAGACTACAGCAGTTTCTCAGAATTAAGGAAAACAAAATTGAAGGAGGGGGTTCACACACTTGGGACGAAGCTATAGGCAATTTCGATGAAATGAAGCTTCAAAGGGAGGAGGGTGGCTGGGGGGGATTACGGAGAGAAAGCCACCGGAGGAAAAGCCTCTATCTCGGCAGATCGAAGAAAGACAATTCTTCTAACCCTTAAGAATCCCTAGTTTCTCCAAAGATTCCTTTATATCCTCGGCGTTGCATCCCCCGGCTTGGACAAAGTTGGGATTGTCAAACGGCGCAACATCTTCCAGAGGATAGCTTCTGTTAGCATGGAGCTTGAGAGAACTGCTGCCAACTCCCTTCAGGACAACAGTCTTATGGAGCCCACCTAGTAACCCTTCATAATCCGTGTCTCCACATTCTCCTGTGAAGAGCACAATATTTGACAAGTCCGTGCCCCATCGAACATATAGGTACCTGAAGAAAAATCAAGAGCTTATACGGTAATTTTCCCTATGGGTTGCAAGAAGTTCAGAAGTTTACACCGAGCTTCATTTTACTACCAGATTTGGCTTAGCATAGGTTAAAAGTCTCGATCACAAGCTCGGGGAATAAAAAGGAATTATCAGGCATCATTGTAACTCAGAGATAAGTGAGCATTATTATTTCTAGACATATTCATTTCACCAATTCAACTGCAGCTCTGGCAACCAAAAGAGTTGACAGAAATAAATAGCTTTCTTTCAACAAGAAGAAAAATTCTATTGATGATATAACATATGTAATCAACCTGGCAATTTCTAAACTGAGTAGTTCAGATTAGAGGACCTCTAGGAACAAGTTTCTGAAATGATCATAATGTGTGATTGGATAATATATATATATATATATATATATATATATATATATAAAAAAAAAAAAAATAGAAGGCATACCTCAGCGCCTGGGATCTAGAAGCCAGCACAGGGATCACATTTATTTTGGCACCTTGTTGACAATAAATTACATGGCATCGAAGAGCCTGAATTCTCATCAATTTCCGAAGTTCCTTAACAGGGGGAATCTGTAAAGACAGAGTACGTTCTGAGTAATAGTTGACGACGAGTACAAACACACAAAAAAGCAAAGCAGAACTTGAATGCAGAGTCAAATCATAACCAGGGACATTAGGCAAAGGAGTTCTCGGATTTCAAAACATAATTACCAATGATAAGTCTTTCACTTTCAATGCAAAGCAGTATGAAGACGACCTGGGTTCATCTTCCTCAACAATCTTTCCTTGTCCATTTTTATCATTAACAGAAATAGCCCAACGAACCAAAGTCTTCCTCAAACCTTCTCCGCCCCAACGGTATTCAATCTGTGAATGATAGTCCAAGTCCAGTACAAATGGAAGTCCAGAATCATCAGAGCTTGAAGATGGATAATAGAGATTGCTACCACTGTTACAAATAAATGCATCAAAATCCAATGGGTTCAAGCCCCCTGAATTCAGAAGAGAATTTATCTCAGATATGGTCATGGCTGTTGATAAAATGAATCCTATCAACCCAGCAGAATTTTCATTTGCCACTTCAACAACCATCTTGAGGATTTCAAGAAAATCTGAAGTCGTATCGCAATCAACAGCAATGACAAAAATGTGCTTCCTCCTCCTCAGAGATGGAAATTTACTACTGCTAGTATTGTTATCTGCTCTCTCTTTAGCTCCATCCTTCCGTAAGCCTCCTCCGGCACCTTTTGATACTGTCAAAACAGCGTTTTCTAACTTGTACTTTCCATCAACAGCATTGTCCTCATTATCTAAAGAATTATCAAGATTGCCACTTCCATTTTTTTCCCCGTCCAATGATAGCTTCAAGTTTAAAGATAAATCCTGTATGTCTCTCAAAGAATCGCCAGGTGAATCTGATTCTGAATTTTGAAATCCTTCTTCAATTTTCTGCCACTGAGGCTGCCTGGGTTTGCAACTGACTATCCGAGCTAGGTATGCTTTACAATGCTCTGGCCATGAGAAAAGGTGGATATTTTTCAGTCCGTTCTGTCTACATCTTGCCCACAGCTGCTTATCCGAAACAAGCTTGAGAAGAGCATCAGCAATGGACTGTTGGTCGTGAGGATCAACTAGCAGTCCATTGTCAAGCACCTGTAATCAATTTGTTGTCAGTATCCATAAGCTAGCAGGAATCTTCAAACTCACAGCAGTTTTGATGAATAGCCAAGAATTGGAAGGATTCAACTATGTACACACCCGATGAATGTCCACAGGACCACCATTTTTTGTGGCAACAATAGGCAAACCATAAGCTGCTGCCTGGCCAGCAAGGAGACACGTTAAATTTTCAAGAACTAATGTATTCTAAAATGAAGATAGCAGGTGATAAATAAAGAGAAACACCTCTATCAAAGTAAGTCCAAATGGCTCAATGAAAGCTGGATTAATGAACACACCCTGAAAGGGAAAAAGAATAGCCAGGATAAGAAGTCGAGAAAAGGATCAGACCTTCCTTGACAGACTGAAATCAACCATATTGTTAAATGCAAACTACGGTGTCATTTCAACACAATTCCATTTGATGAAATGTGACATCCTATTGCAAGATCAATTTGGTAAAATATGATTTATAATTATACCTTTGTTTTGGCTGCAAGACGGTAAATGTCAGGAACATCAGATTGCTTATGGTGTTTAGGGTAAGCCACTTGACCATATAGATCATATTTATCAACAAGCTTGATAACGGAAAGAAGATAAGAGGCATTTGCGCCTGACATTTCATCAATATCATCACGGTTTCCCATTATTAATGTCTGCAAAAACAGAAACCAACAAAAGATTATTTACAACTTGCATATAAAACAAATTTTGATGAGAAAGAAGAGAATCAAGAACCATTTCAACAGAGTCCAGTTATTGAAATGCATGCACTAGACATAGAAGTTCAAAGACTAGCGTACAAGGTTGGCAAGCTCCCTTAGCGGGCGGCATTCTCCAAATGCTTTGACTAAAGTAGTAATATTCTTTTTTGGGTCTGGCCTTGCAAGAGCTAGTATCATAGGCTTCCGGGGATTGGAAAAGAAACGCATTATCTGGTGATTTGAAACTGCAGTCAGTATCAAGTTTAAAATCCCTACTAGAATGAATACAAGGAATAATCAATCAGTGACAAGTAAAATCATTCAACTGTCAAAAACCAAAGCAACTATGAGAAAAGAATAACTATCACCTCTGACCAAATTGGTGGATCAGGAGACGCAGGATGATCTTTGTTTTTTTCTTCTTCTCCATCAGAATCTCCATCGTGTGGAGTGATATGATGAAACTCCATTCCAGGAGGAATCACCTGGACATCATTGACATATTAAGATATGGATTAGTTTTGCTACAGAATACCGTTAGCATAAAGATATCACAACAACCAACTTCGATTTGAGGCTAATGGGAGCCTCACAGGTTTAATGAAGGAATTAACAACAACATGTTGATGCTTACAACAGTTCGAGGCATGAACCTGCCATGACAGCTCACTCCTCGTTTGATCCTTGCTCTAAGTTTGCGCTCTAGTACTGGATCAAAGCCATCATACAGGCGCCATTGCTCTTCTATCTCCTGTTTAGTGCTAGTTATAATAATCTCCGAGGCATCAAGAGTTAACTCTTCAGCCTCTATCCGCCGCATTATTTTGTACGTTGCATTTACTTCTTCCCTCGACTGCCGTCCCTGTTTCATAAGTTGTTCAAGCTTGTCTCGTCCAAGTGAGTGTCCAGTAAAAACCATAGGAACATTTAGAGCTCCAGAGAGAAGAGCAGCAGAGTCACCAGCATCAGCATAATGTCCATGAATTGCAACAGGCCAGACTGGGTTTCCACCACCAATTTGCTCTCCCAAAACATTAGACATCTGCATAATATGACCTAGTGCACCATCTACAAATTCTGGAATGTAAGGCCAAAGGAGTTCCTTTCTTATGTACTTGTCCTTCGGGCCAAATGGTATTCGAATAATGTAAGCACCGCTACTCTCACCGAGCTCCCCTGTTGAATTCTCAGTGCTTATAAGATTCAGCATCTCTGTTGGCTCACCATAACTCCAATCCACATCTGGAGCCGATACTTGTCTTGTCAGCAAATCAACCCGATAAACCCCTGGCATTGTCCCCAGGGCCCTCGCAAGCTCCACTACATACTTGACCTGTATAAAACGGTAAATTCAAGACCTCCCCATTAGTAAAGTGGTGCTTCGTGATTGAAATGATGCTCTAGAATAAGTACTTTCCACATAACAATAAGAATTTGAACAGAGATGCAAAAAGGAAAGGGCAAGGAGTTACCTGGCCACCTGTATCTGAATCACGACCAAGCTCCATGTTTTCACCGCGTATCAAGCCATGAAGACTGCAAAACCGCTTGTTAGAAATAATTTTATGAACCATTAAGAATTTCAAGCAAGTTGTAAATTCTATATATTCAAATTTTGAGATCAACTTTTAGTTCACAGGTATAAACAAAGTCAATATGAATAATAAGCATGCAAATAACCCATTATAATGTCAGGTCAACGATAAAAATTTTGGCCATGCCTTATGAGCACAATGTAAAGTTTCTTTTCTTTGTGCTGGTTAGCCCAATTCTCCATCACATCAACAGAACTTATTCTAGGCATTCTTCCTCTAACACTCCCACCGTGTGCTGAAAGGTCACCAGGGACATCTCCTTTCTCTCCTTCTGACAGATCTTCCGACATATCAGCAGTTGCCTCTTTGCGACCTCTTTCACGTTCAAGGTGGCGTTTCGCTATCCTTTGAGCTTCCTCGCCCTCAAGCTAATAAAAAAAGTCCAAGTAAAAATGTAAAGAAAAGGGAAAATATAAAGTCCAAATATAACTAAACATTCTTGCCCCCATAGCATGATTTGAACCTTAGTCATACAAAATTCAAACAATTAACTGCGAACCACGGAACCAGTTACAACTTAAAAAGCATCCCCATTATGAACCATATTTCCAACTAAACATATTAAAGCAAATAAACAAAAAATAAAAATAAAACTCCGCGTGATTCATTCAATTGTTGTTAAAGATTCGCAAAATGCAGTCGCTATTGTACGAAATCACAAATCCCAAAAGTGCATGTCAATCAAACATGAGTTCAAGCTCACCACACAATCCCATGCATAGCAACGGTTTTTTCTTAATACTTTTTTTTATTAGACTTAGCGTGTGTTTAAAATTGTAATAATTTTTATAACTATAATCTGTAAAAGCATGTTTAAAAAACTATAAATTATAACGTTTTTTAATTAAGGTTTAGATGCAAAACTATACGGTGCGTATGATTTACTAAATACCTTCATACTATAATTAAAACAAATTATAATTTTAATAACTCTGTACTATATTTCTAAATAAATTCTTGGATACTCTAATCAATTTAGTAAAACTTTTAGCCTTGTTTGACATTACAATTTAACCGTGTTTTTAAAATTTTTGTTAGATTTAATTTTTTTGTATTTTTTAATTTATTTTAATATTTTATATCAAAAATAAATTTTAAAATATAAAAACAATTATTTTAATACATTTATAAATAAAAAATAATTTTTAGTAATTCTACAAATCTCAATTGTACATATTGAAGTAGGATCCACAACCAAAACATGATTGACACGCATGTCAAACCGGGTTTGATTTATCTTTTAGAGAATGTTTGGGAATACGGTACAAACTGTATTCCTTAAAAAAAATTTAAAAAGATAATTATTAAAAAATAATTTTTTTATGTTTTGCTTATGTTTTACATCGTTTTAATGTGCTCATTTTAAAAATAATTTTTAAAAAATAAAAAAAAATCATACATTTTGATATGAAAAAATTTTTAAAAAACAACCGAAAACACAATCCCAAAAAAATACTCCATCAATTAAATTACTCAATGATAATTATCATAAACAAATCAAATAAACTAATCATTAAACACTTTTTTCTAACTAAAATTATATTTATATATATATATAAAAACCTGTTTCTTCTTGCGAGCCAAATTCCAAATCCTCCAGCACATATTTTCCAATCTAGTATTTCTCTCTTGCGTACTCCTCATCGCCGCAGCCTATCAAAAACAATTCACATTCAAAATTACAAAAATAACATTGAATTCACCCAATGAAATGAAATAAAAGACACGGTGTCGTGTCGCCTCGATCGTCTTACACGAAGCCAGGAACGATGGAGATCAGTCTCATCGAAGCCAGTAATAACTTCCTCAACAAAATACCGAGTAGGACTAAAACGACCTCGCTCCCTCAGCAACAAAGACGATTTTGCATCGACGATTCCTGGATCAACGTCCAGTATCGCTTCTAAGTAACTATTTATCCAGTCATTTCCCGCCATTTCCGCACAAACCGAAGAAGAAGAAGAAGAAGAAGGTGATTCTTATTTTTCTTGAGAGATCAGAAGGAAACGGTTATCATCACTTTTGTGTGTGTTCTGTGGAGAGAGGAAGGAAGTAATATGGTGGTGCGATTTTTATAGTGTTTGATTTTTATTTTTTTAATGGAGTAAAGAGAATTTCTTAATTTTGATAAAAGCTTTTTTCAGATTTGAGAGAGAGAGAGACCCGGGCGTGAGGCTATGAGGTGGCGTTGTTTGAGGAAGTTGGCGAGGTCTCTGGAAAAAGGTCGTGTCGGTTTGGAACTTGTTCGATTTTAAGCTTTATGAAATTAGGTACCACAAAGTTCGTCCTCTTGATATGATGGGTATTTTACATCACTCCTCGAAGTATATTCTCTTGCAATTTTACCATTTAAGGATCCATGTTCCAACAATTGTGTTGTGTTATGAAGGGTATGTTTGTCTTGAAAAAAAAATATTTTTAAGAGAAATGAGTTATTTATTATTTGGATGTATAAATAAAAATATTTTTTCATAAAATAAATTATTTTTTATTTATGGTTTTTAAATTATAGTAGTAATACAACAAAAGTTATAATATTTGTTATAAAAATAGCAATGAAGGTGATGGTTATGATAACAATATCCATGGTCGTAACAATATTAGTCATAATGGTGGTTGTTATTGAATAATAATAGCGTCGATATTAATGAAATAATTATTATTTAAATAAAAAGATTGATGGTGGACAGTGTTAAGTAATAAAAAAATAAATTAAAAAAAGATTATAATGTAACAAATTACTTTAAAAAAAATAACTTAACTTAAATATAAAGATTATTTAAGAGATTATATATAAACTAAAACAAAAAAAATTAAAAAATTATTCTATCTTTAATAAATAATAATAAAATAACTCCATTTTTCTTAACAGAGCAAACATACATGATGGAAATAAGATGGTATCGATCGGTGCTCTTGATCACGCTTTAGTTGGGCTATATTTTTAGGCATCAAATTAATTATTAACCTAGCAAGAAACGAAGAAGCATAGTTTTTAGATCTGGTCGGTGGTTGATCCGGTCTAAGATCTGAATTCCTGATTTTAACAGGGTTACTAGGTCGTTCGAGTCAATTTTTTTTAAAAAAATTTAAAATGATGTTGTTTTAGTAAAAAAAAAAAACAAAAGTCAACGGGTTACAACCGAGTTTTTGACCAGGTCAACCAGGTCGCCGGGTTAGCCGAGTCATACTGAGTTTTTTCTTCCCCTGTTTTTCTTTAATCTAGCCTAATTCTAACTCTGAATTAGCTAAATTTTAAATCGACCTGTTAAGTCAGGCCGGGTTGTAAAACCATGTGCAGAGGGGACAGGACATGTAAAAGGAATGTCTCTAATGCATAGATTTGCATGCCAGAAAGTAGAGAACAAAGAACAAATTGTGCACAACGTGGACTGTCTAGAGTGCTTGATTTATTTTCAACTTTTATTCGTACTTAGAGGGTGTTTGGGAGTGTGGTTGCGGTTGCTTTTCAAAGTGCTTTTCATTCAGAATAGTATGCAAATAATATTTTTTTATTTTTTAAAAATCATTTTTGAGATCAGCACATCAAAATGATTTGAAAACATCAAAAACATATTACTTTAAAGTAAAAAAAAAAAAAAAAATTCAAATTTTTTTCGGAAGCGCTTTTGAAAAGCACTCCCAAACAGCCTCTAGCATGAATATATATATATATTATGACTGATCTCATCTAGCTAAGCTAATCAACCTATCTTTTCTCTTTATCTTAGAGTCAATTAACCTATCAAAATTCACCAAATGCCTTGATTCTTGAAGATGGTTATTAATCTAATCCAGCAGATTCCCAGATGGAAAGATGCTGAGCAAAAGCAAGCCATGCAATATGTTCTGTACTTGTTTACAAAAGGTTATTCTCTACGTATCCCTTCAGATAAAAGATTTTTAAGTTTAATATTTGTATAAATTCACATTATTTTTATTTAATTTTTATTAAATAAATAAAAATAATAAAATTTAAATTCGTAACCGTTTAATAATTAAAACTCTGATATCATACTAAAAAATCATCTCAATTTAAAAATTTAAATGGTTAATTAGATGAAATTCTAAAATATAATTTATATTATTCTAAAATATTTAATATATTTAGTTTATTCAACCACAACCATAATCTGGAGTTGTTAGTTCATATTAATTGACTCGTTTGAAATTATCATTTGAAGACTCAAATAATGAATCAGTCACGAAAATCTTTCCTCGTAAGTTCCCGAGTCTGAGGTGGTGGAATCCATTTAACCTAATTCGGGAGATAATTTTAGCTTGATGCACACAAAATGCATGCCGTGATTCCATTTGATTGTTAGAGAAGGAAGAAAGAAAAAAGATTAAGGTAGCTAAGATACTGGAACGGTGGGCTTGTACATATCATTTTTTGAAGATTAAGATACTTTTTGTTTTTTTATTTTAAAAATGTTTTTGAAAATTTTTTTTTTTTTTTTAAATTAATACTTTTTTAATGTTTTTAGATCATTTTGATATGTTGATGTCAAAAATAATTTTTTAAAAATAAAAAAATATTATTTTAATACAATTCAAAATAAAAAACACTTTAAAAAATAACTGCAACCATACTTCCAATCAGGATTTTAAGACAACTAAAATTCTCTTTCTATAATTTTTTTTTTTGGGCTTGAAAGATTTGTTTGCGAGATCAATCTATGATTTGAGGGTTTTATTTATCATTTGTTTGTGTTTATGTCAATTATTTAAAATTATCCCATCAATAACTTGTTAATAACATTTTGTGTTTATAAAAATGACTTAATTAAAATTAATAGTTATTATTATCTAATCAATCAATTAATTAATTAATAGGGTATGACATGAACAAACAATATTTTACATCCAATGTAAAAATCATTCATCTTGTGTGGAAATTATACCCATTATCACCAAAGTTCAGAAGTAGCAAAAGAATATTTTCGCTGTTTTGATTTTGGAAAGGAGGGTTGTATGGCATATTTGGTAGTGCATGGGGGTACAATATTTTTAAAATATTTGTTATTTAAAAAATATATTATATTAATTTTTTTATTTATAATATTAGCATGTAAAAAGACCTTAAAAATAATCAATTTGATTTTTTTTAAGTGAAATATACACTTAAAACATATTAAGAAATAGAATTTATATTTTAAAATATTTTTCATTTAAAAATATATTAAAATAATATTTTTTAAAATTATTTTAAATATTAATATATCAAAACTATTCAAAAATATCTTTAAAAATTAATTTTTTTAAAAAAAAAAACAATGCCCAACTAAAATGCCAAATAACTCCTCGAAAACAGAAGAATTGTCGTCATCCCCCAGGCATGAACATTCCTTAATCGCGTGACAGAACAACCCCCAAGTGTCATGGACTACCACAATGTTCTCAATGTTGTCGTGGGTGTCCATGCACGCTTTTTCAGACGAGATCTGATACGGCCACGTACGTGGCGTGCAGATGACTACCAATGTCTCGCTCACTGTGCATACGTGGCTGGAAGACAGGTATTATAGTTGGCTGAAAAGTTAAGATTTAGATGCTGACCAAAAGAATCAGTTCCCACATGAACTCATTTTCTATTAAAATATACCACCTGAGTTTTTTTTTATAATTAGATACTTTATTGTTTTATTATTGTTTTGAATTAGAAACGACAAAAACTTGGGAAGAGAGAGAGAGAGAGAGAGAGAGAGAGAGGTTTTCTTTATGTTTTTGTTTTTATTTTTATTTTAAAATAATAAAAATTTATTCTAAAACTATATCATAATATATTTATTTTTATATTTTCGTCTTTATTTTTTCAATTAAATATGTTTATATTTGTCTTTTTTTATTTTAATTAGACCAATTTTGCAAAATCCTCTCTATATATATATAAAGAAGAAACATAAAGAAGAGGAACAAATTACTTTATTCTTTACAGAAGGGAAACTTAAACCAAAAGATTACTGATTAATCGATGCCAATTTAACTAAGACAACACAACTATCTAGTTTTTCTTCATCTTCACACGTCCCCTACGTTCCCATCGCAAAAAACCAACATTCTTTGATCAAACACCAACAACATGGCTTGAAAATCCACGCTGAAGCTAAAAACGAAAGAAAAAAGAAACCTGAAACTGAGACAAGAGACAGAAACACTGAAACAATGTCTTTCTTTATTGGTATGATCATAGGAATCTCTGTTGGGATTGGTCTCATCGTAGCATTTGCTAAGTACGAGAATATCAGATCCATGCGTCGTTCTCAATTGGTAAATCCCATCTGATTCCTTGGTTTCGTTAATGATTCATGGTGGATTGGTTTTTTTTCTTATGTTTGCGTTAATGTTTGTGTTTTTTAGGCTAAGACAGTGGCAGCATTTGCAAGAATGACAGTCCAGGATTCAAGAAAAATTCTTCCTGATGAGTTTTATCCACCTTGGGTTGTCTTTTCACAGAGGCAGAAGTTAAGTTACTGTACATGATATGAACAGTAATCCAACCATTGGATTTATGAGTTTCATCACTAGGATCCGCATGTTTTTTTTTTTTTTAATGGGATTGATTTAGAGATTTTTTATCATGGTTCTGATATTGGTTTGTTCATGAATTGCAGTTAACTTGGCTTAATGCTCAACTTGACAAGATTTGGCCTTATGTTGACGAGGTAATAAATTTGATTAATTTCCCTTTTTCATGGTGGATTTCTTGCTACACTTTGGGTAATTAGTAATATTGAGCTGCGAGTTTCTGTGGTTTCTGGTTATACAATGGCATAGGCAGCATCAGACCTGATAAGAAGCAATGTTGAGCCAATTCTTGAACAATATACGCCAGCTATATTTTCATCTATGAAGTTTTCCAAGTTGACCCTTGGTACTGTGGCTCCACAATTTACAGGTTAGTTTGATTGATTACAAAATCGGTTCAAGTCCTTGGTGATTTTTCTTTTTCCAAAATGTTGGCAATCATGGGATCAATAATGACAGAGAATTTATGGTTAGAAATCGAGAAAGAATCCTTCTTTCCCCCTTTTGTTAGTCATTTGAGTAATTGAGTTCCTGGGCATGCAAAGGAACAGAGTGATGATATGTGCGAGTTGTGGATGTCTTATAGGAGTTTGCATTATTGAAGAGGAAAGTGGAGACCAGGGTATCACCATGGAATTGGAGATGCAGTGGGATGGCAATCCAAATATTGTACTTGATATCAATACAAGAGTTGGTGTGGCACTACCCATCCAGGTAATCTTCGACTTGGTGCTTGGTTTTCGTAGAGTATTCTACCGATCTCGTAATGTACCTGTCTTTGATATTGGTATCAGAATCTTGTTAACTAAGCAGTCACGAGTTCGAATCTCATTACCCTCATTCTATTTGATAGAAATTAAACATAAGATAATGTGAACATGTGCAAGTTTCAAATCCAAAAGACTTTCAAGGCTTTCACTTGAGAGGAGTGTTAGAGAATAATATAAAATCATATCTTGAGACCTTGTCTAAAAACTTAAACTATTGGGTTAAGTCGTTCTTTTACAATATATGTGTGGTAAAGTTTCACCGACATTGATTTAAGAATCATGCTTTTCCTTAATTGAAGTTAACTAAAGCATTGATTTCTAGTATCTTAAGATATAAATAGAATAAAACTTTCTAAGTGCAGACTGCAGACAGATTCTTTCTTTTGATAAAGAAGACTGATACTAATTTCAGCTCCCTTTTCTTTTCTTTCTTTCTTTTTCGGCTTTGATACAGCAATCAAGCCCCTTTGCCACGTTGTTTCAGCTGAGATATAGTGATTTTACTATGTTAAACATTCTTTTGTAATTCTGGGGAATTTACTCCTAGTTTGAGAGCTGGTATCTGCCAAGAAAGCTCATCTGTTTCACCCTTTATGTCATGTTTGTTGTCTAATTAACTCACACGATATATACAAAATCTGTCTAAGTTAGTGCACATTTAGTGGAAGATCTTCATTATTATTTATATATCTTTTCCTGTTTAACTTCATCTAGGTGAAAAATATTGGATTCACTGGGGTTTTCAGGTTAATCTTCAAGCCACTAGCCGAAGACTTTCCTGGTTTTGGAGCTGTTTCTTATTCCTTGAGAGAAAAGGTGAGTTTTATCTTGTTACTTTTTAACCATCTTAAAATTATCACAATCAACATTCTGGAAGGGAAAAAGAAATATTCTGAAGGCAATGCTGATTACATACATGAACTTTTTTCATGCACATGTGCACAAACTTAAATGCTTATTTATGAAATCTCATTCTGAAAGTAGATGAAGTATATGTAGTAACAAACATTTATGTTTAAATATGTAGAAAACCATATCCAAATATGCTCTGGATAACATGAACATGGAATTCTTTGAATTCAATATATAAATTTTATTATGACTGCAGAAAAAGCTGGATTTTACGCTTAAAGTTGTTGGTGGTCAGATATCAGCAATCCCAGGCCTTTCTGATGCTATTGAGGTTTGAACAAATTTTATTTCCTGGTTCTTTGCTTCATCTCTCACGTACTTGCATGCATTTCTCAAGGATTGTCTTGTGGCTTTAAGACCACATTACTTGATCAAAATTGATGTCACACCTTATGAAGGGTGATTAATCCTGATTAGATCACAAATTTTTGGACCCGGAATTTCTCATCTCGTACAAAGTATTGTAGGTGATTAAACATTAATTTGAAATACTCTTCCAGAACTGTACTTTTCATTATTTATTTGGTTCCTAGGACTATGGCTGTGAATGATCGTAGGTCTAACGAAACTGCTGTATTGTTATGTTCAGGAAACCATAAAGGATGCTATTGAAGATTCTATAACATGGCCAGTTCGGAAAATTGTATCAATATTACCTGGGGATTATAGGTGCGCTAATTCTATCTAGAATTCTAGATTATCATCTATTGTGATCCTTTTGCAATATTTCAATTCCCATAATGCCTGCCAATTATTTAGTTATGATCGAGGTACAATTTGCCAAAATCTTCAGACCTGTAATCCATATTGAGATAGGTAGGCTTGAGTTTCACTCGCTTCCTGAGTTTCGTGCACAGGCTAGACCAACTCCTTATCCTTTATTGTTCTATCCATGTCTGATTATGGGACTTTTGTTTTGGTTTAGTCTAAATTCATGTTGATCGGAAATAGATATGTTGGTTTGAGGCTGGACTGAGATTGAGATATAAGAGCATCTTAGGCTCATCTCAACCCAGCCTGACTTCGATCCCTATCTCATGATCAGAATAGTGCTTATTCTGTATCACCACAGTGTACTAATCCATTATATGTTCCAGAAGTTCACTGATAATTTTAAATTTGTATTTCTGATATAAAATGCTTCCTTCTTCATTGAACACACTGTCTCTCTATGTATCGAGCCCCAACAAAGTTAAAATTCCTGAATGCATCCAGCTGATTCACACTAAGAAGTAAATTTTTGGATTTCTGATGAAACTGCAATTATTAATGATTACTTCATGTTTTAGTGACCTGGAGTTGAAGCCCGTTGGAACTTTAGACGTGAAGCTTGTGCAGGGCAAGGACTTGACAAATAAAGACATTGTCGGAAAATCTGATCCTTTTGCTGTCTTATTTATACGTCCACTACGTAGCAGGATGAAAACCAGCAAAACAATTGTAAGACAGCTTCCCATATTTCACCACTTAGGTTTTCTTTGTTTAGATCAGCCATAACTCTTACGATAATTTCAGAGCAACCAATTGAATCCCATATGGAATGAACACTTTGAGTTCGTAGTTGAAGATGCATCAACTCAACACTTGACTGTAAGAGTCTTCGATGATGAAGGAGTTCAGGCTGCTGAACTCATTGGTTGTGCTCTAGTGGCACTAAAGGATCTTGAGCCTGGTAAAGTGAAGGATGTATGGTTGAAACTAGTCAAAGATTTAGAGATCCAGAGAGATAACAAGAACAGGGGTCAGGTAAGAATCTAGTATGCCAATTGAAATCTCCCATCCTCGTCATTGGTTTCAAGTATGTTAGAATGATATATCGATATCGAGTGCGTAGGAGATCATACTACGACTAAACTATTGTGTAATTTCTTACGAATTCAGAAGGGGATTAGAAACGAGTTTTTTCAATTGAGTTGAAAACCTAATATGATGATATTTCCCACAGTCAGTTTTTTTCCTGCTTTTGTTACAGATTTTTCTCTGTTCAAAAGCAATGTATGAACTTGCAGTTGTTAATGAGTGCCATCTTCTTTTTTTCATCAGGTGCACTTGGAGCTTTTGTACTGTCCGTATGGCACAGAGAGCAGTTTCAAAAATCCTTTTAACCCTGATTTTCAATTGACCACTTTAGAAAAGGCCATTAGGAGTGGCACTGATGGAACAGGTAATCCTAATTCTGGAAGAACATCTCCCAAGAAAAATGTCATCGTGAGAGGAGTACTATCAGTTACTGTTATAGCTGCAGAAAACTTGCCGGCAACTGACTTGAATGGAAAGGCCGACCCCTATGTAGTCCTTATAATGAAGAAATCTGAGAAAAAAGCCAAGACTAGAGTGAGTTCGAGGTTTCTGATTAACATGATCTCCGTTCCTGTTTTATTTTTTCGTTTTTTTCTTATCATTCACTCATTTTATCACTTGTTCAAAGAATCTGGCACATCGAAAGTGCAATTTTGGCTAACTAGATCTCTATTGATTATAACAAAGAAGAGTCTTCTAAACTTATTTTGCAGGCAAGACCATGCTTATACGTTCCATAACCTCATCCACTTATGCTTTCACAGGTCCTAACTAAGAACCTAAATCCAGTTTGGAATCAAACATTTGAATTTGTTGTGGAGGATGCAATCCACGATATGTTAATTGCAGAAGTCTGGGACCATGACACTTTTGGCAAGGTAATGTTTCCACACCAAGTGCATTATATTGCTCATTGTCATATAATTGTCTTGCTGAGCTTTTGTTTATGTATGTATTTAGGCATTGTTTTGTGTGCGGGCACGCACTTTGTTTTTCAAAGTTTTGCAAGGAATCTGCATTATTCTTGCAAGATTGTTAATAGTCTTTCAATATCATTCTAATTTCGACGAACTGTGTGAATCTTTCAGGATAAAATGGGAAGATGCATAATGACACTCACCAGGGTTCTATTAGAAGGAGAATTTCAAGACAGCTTTCCACTAGATGGTGCTAAATCAGGAAAGCTGCTTCTGCATCTCCAGTGGACACCGCAGCTAAAGTTTCGTGATTCTTGATCTACAACTAAAAGGGTATCTTTTCAAGCTTTTCCATGCAGATATTCTTGCCTGTTTTTCTCTTTGCACGCAAGTGCTAGAAGCCAATGCTACGATTTTCCTCGATGCTGTGTTTTAAAGGATATTAAAGATTAATGTAAAGGAAAGAAGAGGAAGAGGATGAGGAAAGTCCAGCTAGTCTTTTCTTCATGTCTAACCATTTTTACCCTTTTTTTCCCTTTATTGGATTACATTCTGTGATATGTTTAAATTCAGAATACATGTATGTGTATATATGCAATGGAGGCTGATGATATTTGCAGATAAGTTTTGGTCTTTCTTGGTAACAATCTTTAAGAGATGGATTAAATGCTCCACATCCTCCTTGTTCTTTCTCATTTCTTCATTTGCTTCAACTTTAATCGACTCTGATTCAATAGTGAAGTGTTCAAGCTTCTGCTTCAATTCATCATGGCATCATGCTCTGTCAGTATTCAATATTACAGGTTAATTAGTTTATGAATGCTGAAGACTGTTTCAAATGAAATTGCTTTGATATCCTCTTCTATAAGGGTAATATTTGATGAGAGCAACTCTATATCTTAAAAAAAAAAAAATAAGCTTTTCCGATTTTGTCAAATGCTAGAGGGACTCAAAATTCAAAACATAATCTGATTTGAGAAGAAGGAAGCTTAAGCATAATATTTTATGGACAAGAAAACAATTGAACCAGGTATTAAACCAAGGGTACTAGACTACTAGTTATGTCATTCATACGTTTATAAATAAATAAATCTAATATACTCCTTGAACCATTGAAATTTGATCTCACTGAAATCTCTGCCGTTTTCCAGCTGGAATTTGATGGATTGCACCAGAATTTAACAGATATCCCTTGTCTAGACCTGAACTAGAAGCACAACTAGCAAGATTTAACATGGAAGAACACTTTTGAGAATATCCGCGACGCAACTCAATGTAAGATGGTGAAGCCAATGGTTTTTGAGCAAGAGAGCTTGCATTTGCAAATGTATTCTGATTACTCATGGAAACAGGTACAATATTGAACGGTTGCAATGGAGGCGAATTTCTCCACTGTGGAAGCGCACCTGCAAGAAGTAGCGTTTGAAGGAGAGGGCGTGCTTCCATTAGAGCCTGCAACAGCTTTCCCAGGACTTTTCCTTTTACGAAATTTTCAATTACAGCATCAGCCGGATGGATCTTGGCCACTGCTGGAGGCACCAAACCTGCTGATATAGAGCCTTTATACTCTTGAACAAAGGCGTTGCTCACAAACCCCATATGACTTGAGTCTGCCAAGTTATTGTTAGAGAAATCTCGTGAAGTAATTGTATCAAAGAAGGGATCCACAGGAGAGGAGCCATGTGATTGGTGATTATATGTTTCAGATAAACTGTTAGATTCAGTTATGCTCGAGTTTCCTATCACAGAAACTACAAGGGGGTTTTCGGATTGTTCTTGGGGTTGAATAGGCAGGGATGCAGCCATAAGTTCAGAAAGTACAAGATTGTTGAGTAGTTTTTGCAGTTGACTTTCGGCCTCATCTCTTTCTTGGGAAGCAACCTTTAGCATATTGGTTAAATGCTCCACATCCTCCTTGTGCTTTCTCATTTCTTCTTTTGCTTCAACTTTCAGTGACTCTAATTCAATGGTGGCATGCACAAGCTTCTGCTTCAATTCATCAAATGCTCTGTCAATATTCAATACAGATTAATTAGTTTGAGAAAGGGATAATAACATGTTAATTATTACATCCTTAATATCATGCAGTATTTTCATGATTATAGGGTAACAGAACGAAAATAGAAGCCTTGGTTTCAAGGAGACACGAGAATGAACACCAATACCTTTGCATCAATATATGGGACATGTGGACAGAAATTCCAAGTAAATTCGGGAAATGGATTAAAATTAATCCAAGTTAATAAAAACATTTACATGAAATTAAATTGAATTTTAATCAGGATTAACCTAAATCGAACCGAACCGAGTCAAATCAAATTTATTCCGAGTTAACTTTTTTTACACCCAACCCGCAAAAGAAAAGCTAACTAAATCCTTAGCTAGTTCAGATTTAATAACAATAGTGACATAACTTGGGATGAAAGATGAAAATTACATCAAACACACGAGACACAATTCTGTGCTCAGTAGCGAAGCCACAGGCAAGACCATGGAATAATTTTGTGTTGTGAAGCATGAAGAAAAATATATTCTTCTTACTATTTTCTACTCTCTACGTAGTATTCAATTTCTTTTGAAACCCACGCAACCTTTTAGGGTATTACTTAAAACAATGCAAAAACTAGTAATTGGCTCCTCTTAATCCATGGTTAATTATTATATTTTCCATTTATGTAATCATTTTATTTGAATTTATCCGGATTTAGCTTGCCACACAAACGTTGTTTGTTCCACGTTTTTGTGGATTAGTATGTCGAGTTTCCTTAAATACTTCTTTTTTTAATAAAAACCAAATTTACCTCTGGCGGCTTGTGTGGGCCAATGCAAGAGATCAGTGGAAGTTTTATATACAGTTGCAACGCATCATGTATCATATGGTTTCTCCATTTTTCATTGCTTGGTGATGGAAATATATAGCTGACGATCCTGGGAAAATTTCATTGTATCTTGGCTTTCTTCGAGAACAGTGATAGGTTGGACGGTGAGTGTTATTTGCAAAATAATCATCTAGTTTAGGACTTTTCAGGTTAATATAATGTAAGAAAAGTAGATAAAAAAATAAATATTTTTCAATTGTGTTGTTGAGACATTAATTGCTAGCAGTGTGAAAATTGTGTTCGTGATAATATATAGATGTGATTAAGTTTTTGAATTAAAGATATTGTTAGTGGACATTCCTAGAAAACAAAAGGATGTTCATTTGTGGACTAACTCCTTCAAAAATTCATAGCTCTCTCATCTCTTGATTAATTTCTAAATTCAAAACAATGGAAAGATTCTCCATTTAAACCTCAATTACCCATTTCAAGCTCAAGTCAAATACAATCTTATATCACGTTGATGTAAGGTCTTCAGAATATTACCTCAAGTGTGAGCGTTGCCTCTCTTTCTAGACCTCAAAGATGACCTACTTAGCACACAGAGCTGAGCTGATAAGAGTTTTGCAGGATCTGATGCTCTTCTTTGGATTCATCTGCTGATAAAGTTCTTTTGATAAGAAAAGAAATGAAACTGAGCAATGAAAATAGTACTTTATTATATGATGATTTACAATGGAGTCGAGAACGATAGTGACCAACTGTCATTATTGAGCTAAGAAATCAAGGAATATTTCAGGAAATGAAACTTGACAAACTAATTCCTTAAAATGATATATTCAAAGCTGGCAAATTCAACAAATGGCCGTTTACTATAAATGTAGGACATAGTGATCCCAAATATTTCTGCGAACAGCACAGGTTGCTAGCATCCCCCGATCTTGATAATAAAGTAGTGCAAACTGCAAAATATTACTGCTCTGCCGCGGCAAGTGCACAAATTTATGAAACCTTTCTATCCAAAATCTTCAGCAACTAGCATGTTCCCTAGCCTTGAGATGTCTCCTTCTATGCATATTGCTTGCCCTGCATGACAATTCATTAAGAGCTCTAAATCGAATCATGTTCATGAAAGAAGTTATGGACATCGGATAGCCAATGATGTGCAACCATCGCTTTGAAGCATATGCTATTAATATTCTGTTACTCAAAGGCAGATCATTAAGTTATTCTACTGGCATCATGTTTACGAATAGAGTAACAAACTTGCATGTACATTGTTTACTTGGTTTTTAGGGTGTTTATTTTTTTCAACTTAGAAAGCAAATAAAAAACACAAAGCATACTGGAGCCACATATTGCACTTATGAATGAATCAATCACTTGTATTATACAATACTTTTGCATCAGTTTTGTTGCTCATCTGATATTTGATATCTTAGAAAAAACTTCCTCTATCTTCATTAGAAACTTTACCTTCCCTCAAAAAATGCGAGTACACAATGCCAACTTCCCAATGCAACTATAATACTTGTCTGATGCTTGAGAAATACCACCATGACTAAACACTAGCATCTAGCATTCTTGAACAAAAGGAAGGCAAAGAGATCACACTTACCAGTATTGGTTATGGAATATCACAGAATCAGTTGTTTCTGGCTTTCCGTCATCATTTCGGTTCCATTGGTAGAATGCATGTGTTCTGTTCCTAATCTCCAAGGTAGAATGGCCATAACTAGCTTCTCTGAATGCGGAATAATCTGGTTGTGGGTCGACGAACCTAATTATAAATTTCAACAGTTAATAGGTAACCCATATTTGAATTATTTAGATTTTCCTAAGCTTAAACAATTAGATTTGTCTCACCTTCCAACAAGACCTTCCTGATTTCCCCCATCCCCAACAGTTAGGTACACAGGCGCTGATTTGTCAGGAACAGGATAACGGTCACCAGTTGTCACGTTATAATGTATGTTTGAGATACGATACTGTAAATCAAGAATACTCTCAATGAGAAAAGGAAACACTTGATAAATTAAAAAATGGTGCATAAAACGATATATACAGCACCATTAGGATCAGAATATGAGGGGTTGCAACTCCAAGGCACTTTCAGGATAATCATGCATCATGAACATGACTTCTTAGAATATGAATAGCAGGGGTGGGCTAAAATTGTTTCTTTAACCATGCGGCTGGGTTGGGTCTCAACTATAGGAGCTGCATGCCAGTTTGCAATCTCCAAGGACCTACTTAAAAAAGTAGCAGCTCCTCTTTTCCAATGAAAACTTTGTAAATGAATGTTCTTCAGGATTCAGTGAAGTTTCAAGAGAATGATCTTATGGGAATTCCATTTAGTGGAAGAGGAAGGTACAAATATACAAATTGATTAGCTACATACCTATATGATGATGTATTGATAGGTCTATAAGGCATAAAAAAGAGGAAAGTACATACTGATCTTTCATATGCATGAACATGACCAGCAAAAATGAAGTCGACTTTGGATCTAACAAACCAGCTTTCAAAGACTGCACGCATGCTTTCACCTTCCATATAGTGGGCTGCATTGCTGTTGTAGATGGGCACGTGCATGACAACAATGAGCCAAGGTGTCTTCTCCCTGTTGACTCTTTTCAATTCTTCTCTAAGCCACATCCATTGAGGAGTGTATTTTACTGATTAAAAAATATTTGCAAATTCATTACGACCAGAAAACATTCGACTTGTAGTAACATCAAATAGTCTTTTGAAATATGAACTAAGAATAGAAATCATTAAAAGGTCAATAACAGTTGCCATTGCATCTACTTTGGTAAGAAACCAGCAAATTTTAAGCAGATAGTATCATCTAAGTTTTGGAATAGACTAGCTACTTCCTGCCTAAACATAGTGAATTAAGGATTACCAAATGGAGAATAGCTGGAGAGGACAATGATGTGAGCAGATGCACGGCGTATAGCATACCAAAGAGGATTGGTGCTTTTTGAGGCTGTATGAGGGGTGGCAAATCTATGCAGAAATGATTTAAATGGAAGGACTTCCTCCTGGAACAAGAGGATTTGTGTGTGAGTTGACAAGCATTAAAGCAAAGAGGATACATTAACAACAAAAATGCCAAAGATTAGACATGTGTTGAAACTAGAGCATTAATAAAACTAGAAACAATAGATCAATGGCAAGAGCATAAAAACTAGAAAAGAAAACATAAGGTGAAGAAGTTTAAGGTTACCATTTCTGGCATGTACTCTATCTCGTGATTCCCAGCTGACCAAATCCATGGTTGATATGCAGCACTTTGCTCGACAAAACGGCCCCATGAATCCCATCTAATACCAACATCATCATATTGATATCTATCAGCATAAGAGAGATCACCAGCAAACAAAACACTCTGTCCCCCACTCTTCATGTAATGCTCGAGAGTGGAAAGAGAATTATATGTTTGACCCAAATCACCTAAAAATATACAAAAACCAATACATAGTGAGAAAAATATAAAAACATGTGGTCCAAAACTAAGAAACATGTTCTTCCAACCACCGCATTCCATTGTCAGTATCGTATTACCTGATATTGAAACAATGGACTGTTGGTTGAAAAATATCTTGCTAAAGCAAAATCCAATAGGTATTCAGAGACAAAATTCAACTTAGTTATTCTTAAAAAGCAGCAAAATATCTTACCAATAATTCCAAATGTGTAGGAAGCATCTGGATCAATCTCTGGAGGTGTTTGAAACCAAAACACACGAGAGGAGTCACCTTCTCCGATCTTGTAGTAATACTTGGAATCATACTAAAAAGACAGAAATGTTAATCCTCAAAACTGAGACCATTCAAAAAGCGAAACAAAATCATAGTTCAATTGAATATTTTACCTCAAGCCCATCAACAAGACAGTGATGGATGTAGCCAGACTTATATTTGTAAAAGGTGTAGTTAGTAACAGTGCCCTCAGCACTAAAATCATAACTATTCTCTGAAGTGCCATATTTCACGGTATTAGAACCCGGTTCATCAGGCGTAACCCAAGAGATTATTACAGCCTTCCCATCATAATCACCTTGAGTGATGTGGACCTAACAATCAACAAACTAATCAGGTCATAATTAACTTCAACAAAAAAAAAAGGGTTTCAACTAAAATTCAGTAAAATGTGCAAGACTCACTTGCTGTGGAGCATTATAACCTTTTGGAATTGCAAAAACTTCATTGTCAAGAGGGATATCTGCCGCTGGCCATTGCGTACGAACAAAAGTGCTCGTTAAACCCGCATTCCCATTTTCCACATAGCTCAAGACTAAAACTAATATAATTACAAATCGAAACAATTGCAACCGCAATAATCTAGAAGCCAGCAGCATATTCTTTGCAAGAGCAATCCCTGGGAAACACAACCTAATAAATCCAGTAAGTACAACTACAGCAAAGAAAACATATAGACTAATAGCAAGACTAAACTAACCCAAATTAGGAAGTGCAAATCATCATTAAAAAAAAATTGAACTGTTTGACCCTTAATTAGTTTGGCTTCTTTCTTCTCTTTTTCTCTAGGAAGCAACTTCCTTGCATTTCAGATCTACCCACCATAACTATATTGCACTGCATTAACCTCTATGGTTTACAAATTTTGATTCATGAATCAAATCAAGAAAACTCTGCAATTTTTACTTCAATATAAAATCAATTACAAGCTTTCATTCTTAACTTGTAACGATGAGAAAGCCATAGAAAAAAAAAATCCACAATCTATAAAGTTTTTTGCAAGCAATCTTTAAGAAAATAAAATCAAAAGGTTGCAGAAATAAACACGAGTCCTACTTACTATATCGAAGCAGAGATGAGTCAGAAAGCTTTGAAAGACAGGAGGGGTACCTGAATCAATGACGAAGAACAGAACGGAACGGAAGAGAGACAAAGACAGAGGTTGTAAGACAGACGCTGTTGTAGATCTTTGACAGTTATAAACGGTGACCTTTTCTCAAGAGTAAGATGCCAGCAAACAGTTAGAGCAGTTGTTGTTTTCAAAGTTTCCAGAGCAATTTGCTAGGTATAGAGATTCACCAATCCGCTATTGCCATTTTAGTAATAAGTAATTGCATTAGATTAATTGCGTGAAGCTGAATAATTCTTCTTCTTTTTTCCTGTTTTTTCTAGACGTCGATAAAATCAATATATATATAATATTCAAAAACATTTGTAAAATATCTGTAAAATATTTAAAAAATTATCTTGTATAACTTATCATGAAAAATGATAGTTTTTTTTTTTAATCTCTACTAAACATCCATATCTAAATTTATAGTTTATATACTTGTAAAAAAATTAAAAATAAAAATTATCTCAATTAAATTTTGATTCAATTGAAGTAAAAAATCTTAATTGGATTATAACCCAGTTAAACCCAAGTTGAAGCTCGGTTGAGTTACCCAACCATACTTCATGGTAATTTTTTTTAATTGTATTATCAAATAAAATAATATTAAAAAAGATAATAAAAATAAAAACAAATGAGATATACTGAGAATATCCTAACTCTATGAATCAAGACATGCAAGAATCCACCATCCTTCATTTTTATTAGCCACATGTTTAACTAGTGAGTCTCTATTAATAAGTAGTCATTGAGTCTTAATTGCATGCTTATCCGAGGTTCATCTTGCTTGAATAAATAAATAAATAAAGGATAGTTAAAAAAAAAAAAATTGTACTTTGGGTGTAAATTATGAGTGAAAAATTATATTTTACATTATGGGTCAACAAAAACTTTAAGATTTGATGAATCAACCTTCATATATTTTGAATATAAAAAATCCAACAAAATAAAAAAATCTCCCTCCAAGCACAATTTCTCTCTTTTTGAAAATTATTTTCTCTCTGAAAAATTTCTTCTTCGTATCTTACCCAAATCAAAACCAAAATCTTAATAATTACTGCCCTATCACCAGATAAAAATTAATCAGGCTGTATTTGATCTATTTGTCTCATTTTTTTATTAAAAAAAATTAACGTGGGTATCCGGATCAGCTTGCGCCGGGTCAGTTTACGCGTACCTTGACTAATCTCACGGATCATGAAGTTAATGATCATATAACCCTGAAGTTTATAAAACTCAAACTAATAATTTTTAAAAAATAAATCCAGAACATGATCAGTTAAACTATACACGTGAGAGTTAATTTTGACATCACCTCTTAATAGGGTAAGAAAAGGTAAAGAGAATGGTGGAGTTCCAAGTCTTACGTCTAAAAGCAGAGCAAGGTTTCGTTTAAATTTTTCATTGGTTTAGGTTTTCCACAAGAGGATGCCTCCAGAACCAGTCAATCTTCATCATGACTACTGTAATACTCACCAAGTCTTTGCTGTACAGTAGTGAGTTTAATTTCTTGCATTATTTTTCTCTCATTTCTTTTCTAAACTGTGGATGCGAGAATAAGTTTATTGAAACATTGATAGTTTTTATGTTTTAAAAATATTTTAAAAAATTGAAGTTTATTTAATTTTTTTATTTGTTTTAAATTAATTTTTTTATATTTTTAAATTGTTTTAATATTCTAATATCAAAATTATTTTTTTCAAAATATATATATATATATATATTATTTTGAAAAGTAAATGCTATTAAACACTTTTTTTGAAAATCAAGGTGTTTCATAAATAATTTATTATCTACCGTATCATGTATAGCTCATCGAACATGTTGTTTGCTTTAACAAATTTCTCATGAGAAACTAAGAAAGTATTTAGATGATATTTTAAAGTATTATAGCAGTTATTTTTTAAAATATTTTTTACACATAAATATATTAAAATAATATTTTTTATTTTTAAAAAATTCTTTTTAATATTAGAATATCAAAATGATTTAAAAACATTAAAAATATTAATTAAAAAATAATAATAATGTTTTTCAAAAGATTTTTTTAAATGTCAAAATAAACAAGCCCCTGGAGCAATAAATATCTTGGAAAGTCTTCTCTGGTTCTTAAGTTTGGTGCTATGTTGGGGGGGGGGGGGGGGGGGGGGGGCCTGTGTCGGCTGGGTGGATTTATAACTTTGACATTTGTAAATGGATGTGTCTTCTAATGAAAAAATGTTATACGACATGGTTAATGATGAAAACTAAATTAAAAATGGGTCTATTTTGAGGTTAAGTTTTTGTTAGAATTTAATCTTTCTTGATATAAGCTTTTTAATATAAAATATTGATATATATTAAAAAATTATAAGTAAATATAAAATTGATTTTAAAAAATATTTGGTTGATATATTTTAATATTAAACTCAAAACTCTCTAAAAAAATCTCAACTCAAAAAACAAAAAACAAAAATCTCTTAGTATTTATAAAGTGTGGAATTAAAGTTGGGCTCGAGAAATACTCAAGCTTTTAGATGAGAAATATCTTAAGTAAAGTGAGCTTTAGGTTTAAACATATGGGTTAGGATTGAGTTTGAGTTTATTATAAAGTAATTTTTTAAAATATAAAATATTATTTTTTAGCTTATTTTTTAGCCACCCTATAATAATTTTGGGTTTGGGTTTGGAATTAAATTTTTTTGGCCGGTGTAAAATTATATATGTCAATCATGTTTTTATCCAGTCGAGCCTATAAATGCAAGAACTTAACCAGTCTCTTCCATAGGTATTTTCTACAAACATAAATAGTTTCTTCAGCTAGAAAAACTTTAAATTTATAACCAAAACATTCAAGTTTAATTCTAGATTTATGGTGGCCAATCAAAATTGATAAATATACCATAATTAATTATTTAACTTTTTAGTTTCTAAAATTCATTATATAAAAAGGGGTAAATGAAGAGTTCGACATAAGATTTTTTTTTCATATTTTACATATTCTTCCTTACTTTATTTTTAGTGTTTTTCTTCTCATTTTAAGCTTTGATTTTCCTTCGAAGTCTAGAATATAACCATAAACTAAACAATTTATATTTTATCGCAGATCTAATATATTAACACTAACCAACTAAATAAATTATAATGATAATTCTATAAATAATCAGATATTTTATATTGACTTCTTTGTTAGGATATTAAGTGTGAGAACACATAAAGTTCGAGATATAAAATTTATTTTTTAAAATTGTAAAGGATCATCTCGATTTGAACCAAACAACATGAGATTTATTGTAATTATCCCTCAATAAAATTATATAGAATGTATATATCATCAAGTAAGAATTATTGTATTTTACATTTGTGTTTTGTGGTTATTAATCTAATTTATAAGTGAAGTGATGTGATAGATTTATTTTATTTAATAAATTTTATCATCCATAAGGCGTGGAGCAGGTCACAAAACTTCATGTGATAAAAATAATAATTCGATAGGCATGTCGAATAATTACAGGCACATGCTTACTCAGAGTGATGTTACACTGGAACCCAGTATAAGATGTGTTACCCACCTTCTATTTAACAAAAATAACACTAATTTACATGAATGACGCGTACGCACCACACCCATCCATTTTTTTATAAAAATATTTTTAAAAAAATTTAAATTTATTTTATTTTTTTACTTCAAATTAATATTTTTTAGTATTTTCAAATCATTTTGATGTACTAATATCGAAAATGATTTTAAAAAAATAAAAAATATATTATTTTGATACATTTCCGAGTGAAAAGTACTTTGAAAAGTAACCGCAACCGCAACCGCACTCTCAAACAGGCTAGTATATCTGATCTAGATCACCGGTTTGAATTTTACAAATTTCAGGGTTACTGGAGACTTACATGGTCGTTAATTTCAGGATCTGTGGGATTAATTGAGATACGTGCAAACTGACCCGAATACCCAAGATAATCTAAAAAAAAATAAGACTATACCTTACACGAAAAAAATTGCAGTATCAAATTAAAAAAAAAAAAAACATATTTTGTTATTTAAAGCATTCTTGTGGATAAGCATGCTTCAAGTATTTTGTATTGAGTTATAATTATAATTATAATTCCTTCTCTCTACGTATACCTACCATGTGTGTAATTAATTTGTTTTCGGATTATGGGCTCCACCTTCCTTTCAAAGAAGACCTGCCAATTCCATGGTGGTTACTTGAAAGTTTTATCATCAGCTTCCATGTGAGTAATAGCTGTCGGTTTAGAGAAGAGTCTAGTAGCGGTGTTTTTCTATATAAAAAAAAAAATTGTTTAATATTAATTTTTTATATATTTTAAAATTATTTTGATATGATAATATTAAAAATAATTTTTAAAAACTAAAAAAATTATTATATATTATGAGACACGCTATAATGAGATGGAGAATTTCTCGCCCGGGCAAGAAAAGTGAGGTGGAAATACGATGGAGTTGGTTTTTCATAAAGAATGATTGGACGGTGCGTGTTCATCAAGGTGAGGTTGTGACACGTCAACTAAGGGGATGCGAGCTAGCTTTCAGTGCAAGAATATCAATATTTGGGTAGAAATTAAAATAAAATAAAAACTAACTAAAAGGGAATGAGGTTTTCCTGATATTATTATTTTTCCCTTCCTGGCAAAAATTTGTGGAATTGGTAGTGGGTGTAAAAAGGTAGTTTTATTTTTTATATATTAAATGGACTAAAATACCCTTTAAAGCAAAAAAAATTTAAAATGGTTTGGATGGGCCGGTTTGAATTTTCATTTTTAATAGCAAAATAAAATACTTGCATTGCCCTTGATTTCAAATTTGGTATTTAGCAGAAGAAAAATTAATATTTAATATTAAAAAGTTATTGAAACTATTTTTTACACGAATGGACATGGCTATATTCTTGTTTTTTTGGATAATGTTGTTTGGTGGTCAAACATTAACTTCCATAACAATGTTTTAACCTTCACGACGACTTCTTCATTATTGAACAACATGTATGGCCAACATAACTCTAATTTGATATTAATAACCTTTTCATTTCTTTTCTCTTTCTTACTCTATTTATGTGTCTGGCCATGCAAGGTTTCAAGCATCCCTTCAAGTTGTTTTTCTTTTAAATATGATATTTGTTTTTTTATTATTATTTATTTTATTTTAAATAATTCATGAAATTGAGATTTATTTCAATTTCATCATTCTGTTATTTTTTTATCTGTCAAATTTGGTCCTTATTCGTTTTATTTTTATTTTTTTGTTTGGTAATTTTTCTAATTGAATTTGTATTTTAATTACATCCCTCAACAATTTATTTTTATTTTAGATCTAGTTCTTGTTATTTTAATTGTTTTTTTAGATCCTTTTTTATTCAGATTTTTTTTAATTTTATCCATTAATATTTTGTTGGTTGGGAATTTGATTTCATGATTTTTTTAGGTTTGCCTTCTACAAAATGATTTCAGCCTCGAGACCTGGGTCACAGGTTTGAAAGGTTTGGCTGGATTGACCCAAGTCTTTCTTTTAGGTCATTTTTTACAATTAATTTTTTCAATTACATCATTTTATGAGGTTATTCCGATCTAATGTGTTGGGGTCGCATGTTTCACAACTTAACCCATGTTGACTCGAGCCAAGTTTGTTTTGTTTGATTTATTTGTTGTTGTCTCGGGCCAAGTTTGTTTTATATGATATTGTTTTTAGTTTTTTTACCATTTCATCCTCTTTTAGTTTTTTTTTCTATCAGATTTTATCCTCATTCTTTGTAGGTTTGCTTTTTTAAAAAAAAAAAATTCTTTTTTTAACCTCATGTTTTTACAATTTCATCCCCTAACATTTATTCAATTGGATATTAGACTCCGTTATTTTTATTTATTTGCAATCTATAAAATTTTTCATTAATTCTAAAAATAAGTCGGGTTATACCAGTTCTTTTTTTTTTATTGTTCTTTGTTGAATTTATTTTGGAAATTTGTTTAAATTGATGTTTTTTTTTTTAATTTTTTCCTTCAATGTTAGATTAGTTATGAATTAATTTTCGATTTCAGTTTCGTCCTTCAAGGTTTGAGTTTTTTGATATTGAACTTCATGATTTCCCTCAATTTCTCTTATGTTCGTTTATCCTAATCTCATCACTTAAACCGTTTGCTTAGCGAGTTAGTATGGGTTGGCTTGGGTTGTTTTTATAATTTAATATTTTTTATATTTCGTCCTACAACACTGGATTGTTTTATAATAGACTTCATAATATTTTCTACTTTACTTTCTATTAGTTTATTTCATTAACGTTATTCGAGTCGTAGAATTGCGTTGGCTTGCTTCCTTTGTTGGTTTTTTTTGTTATTATTTTTTAATTTCATCATTCTAAGTTGTATTTGTTTGGAGTTGGACTTTGATTTTTTTTTTTATTGGTTTATCCCAGTCTCATGACCTAACTTGCATATTTGACATGTTCACTTAAGTTGCCTCGTGTCAATTTTTCTTTTCTTTTCTTTTTTCATTTGATTAGATGAAATCTTAGTTTTGTTACATTTTTTATTTCAATAATCATGTTTTTGCAGGTTTCCATGAATTTTTTTCTTCTAAATTGGTCCATTTAGTGTTGTTATTTATTCTTATATCATATAATTAAATTATACCATTTTTTTTTCCAGTTGAATCTATGCCCCGAGTGAGCGTTCCCCCAAGCCTTTTTTTTTTAACCGATAAAAGAAATATTAGCCGCATAGCTCAAACCCACAAATCTTAACCAAATAGAAACAAAAGCATTGGAAGATCGAGTTCGATGTCCAATCAAATTTGAATTTCAAAGGAAAATCTTATCTTCATGTGCTATATGATTTAATTAACCGGGGAATTCAAATTAGGAAGACACGGAAAATTTTTAATTGTGATTTTTTTTCTTGGGAGGCTCGGACCGCCTCAAATTGTTCCATGAAAAGTTGTTTCGTTCAATTCAGTTCATTTTTCTTTTATATTCAACCCTATTTCAATTCAATAAATTATCCAATTTCATCCTTATAATTTCAAAATTATTATGTTTCGGGTCATGAGGTAAACCCAATAAAATCATTTTTATTAAAACAATATTATTTTTGGTTTTTTTCTTGGTGTTGCGACAAGTAAGTTTGAGATTATGTTTGAAGAAGTTAAACATGTCAATAAAAATCTTGTCGAGTCAATGCTTTATCTAATTTAACTAAAAATTTGGCTTAAATCAAGCTCTGACTCTTAAAGTTTTTAAATTAACTTATTATATCGAGTCGAGTTTAATATGATGTAACTTAAGTTGTTTGTCTATAACAGTTAAAATGTAGGCTTACATTTTAGTTATTGAAGCTGTGCTTAAGTCATTGTGTACAAATAAAATTATTAAAAAAATTTTAATTTTAATGTATATTTTTTTTACTATATTATATAAAAAAATAAATTGAAATTTGATGTATGAAAACTTAATTAAGGACATCCTTACCCAAAAAAAAGGCATTGTTAATATCTAATATAGAGGTCAACTATTAGATACACACACATATTTTTCACTTAATCTTTCTATAAATGTGTGTTTGAGGTTATAATATATGGTGTTTTTTAAAATAATTTTTTATTTAAAAATATATTAAAATAATTTTTTATTTTTTAAATAAACAAACCAAAAATATTATAAAACACTAAAAAAAATATAATTTAATATTATTTCAAGCTAAAAGCACTAAAAACCAGCAGCAAAACTCTCTCTTTCTCTCTCTCTCTCTATATATATATATATATATAAAAGGCTATTAACGCCAGCGCAAGCTACATTTCCAAGCATATAGAGGTATCTCGTTCTTTAAAACAAGGCTATTGGACCCCGCAAAACAAGCATAAGCCAGAATATACCCCCAATGCACTATGAAAATGGATGATACATTCAGCAGCATCATCACCGCTGTAGCTTTATCTTCTTCCTTTTTTTGGTATTTAAAATATAACTTTGATTTGATTTATTAATTACATTTCACAGTAAATCCACTAATTTAGTAATAATCTATGCAGTGAACGTGTCTCGTAAATCTAAAACCATTGATAGACATCAATGAGCACTTAATCTTGTCAATTTAAAAGTTTAATTAATTGAAAAATAGTAAAAAGGAAATTGAGAGACAACAAATACTATCTATTTCCTTTAATTGTCTTACCATAATAAGTTAGTAAACTGAAAATCAATCCAGCTGTACCTGTTTGTTTTTTTATTGTAAAAGTATTTAAAAAAAAAATTAAAATTTTTAATTTTTTTCTTTAGTTCAAATTAATATATTTTTAGTGTTTTTAGATTATTTTAATATGCTGATATAAAAATAATTTTTAAAAAATAAAAAAAACATTATTTTAATATATTTTTTAATAAAAAATATTTTAAAAAGCAATAACAACTACACTTATAAATACACGTTTTAACTTTAACTTCGATGATTTGTTGAGATTAAAATCTTCAATGACTATCTCTTACACCAAATTTAATGTTTTTTTGGACGGCTATTACAACAATAATATTTACTATAATGTCTATAATTAAATAATTCGTTTTGCTTCCCACATCCCGACTTCCTATCAAACACTATTAAAAATAATTTTGTTGAAAATATTAAAAAAATAGATAATTTTAGAGAGTGCTTGTTTATCGAGTGCGGTGTACGTGTACCTCACAAAAAAAGCATGTAATACATTTCTTCATGAGTTGACAAGCACAACCGGTGCCCTTACTTTAGATGTAAAAAATTGATTGAAAAATACCTGACGGTACAAGAAAAACCACCAAAACTTAAAAGGAAAAAAATAATAATATCTAACAAATTAAACGTCTCTCTCTACCTTTGCTCCCTCCCTTTTTTTTTTATCCCCAAGCTAATTCTCTCTTAATTTGCAAGAATCTCTTCCTTTGTTTTCTGTTTCTTAACTCGCAATTTACACCAGCCGCCTGGTTAAGCATCGAAGCACAGACCTGCCAAGCCTGAGAGAGGGATATAACATCACCCTTGACCTTCCGTTTTTCTTGCAAGATTTTTTATAGTCATTAACTACAGTTAATTATACCTACGAACGTTGTCGGTGACCAGTACATACCCAAATTAAGATCTGAGAAATTTTGCAGATCTCTGAAATTCTTTATCTGGGATTTTGTTAAATCTGTGAAACATTCATGGGTTGGAGATATAGAGCTGGTTTGTTCTTGATAGCTGCTGTTGTTATTATATGGGTCACCTCTGCTGAAGTTACCCAGGTAATTTTAACTTCGTTTTTTTCCACATATTTTTCCCTTTTTTTTTGCTGGGAATTGAATTGCGTATGTGTTTTGGTTAAATTTGTGAGTCGTTGATTAGATGTGTATATGCACATTATGTTCATGTTATCCCAGGGTTTATGCAATTGGCCCAGTTGTTGAAACTTGAAATCAGCATTTGCTTTTGTTTTGTTTTGCCTGAGATGCTGTGGCTGTTTTTTCTTTTGTTGTTATTGGAATTGTTGTTGTGAAAGAAATACAGTTTTGTGTTAAAAATTCAATTTTGAGATTGCTTAATTATAAAACTAAGCTGTATTGATTCACCCTTTTACATTTGATGGGTGGTTTGGGAGTTTTTTCGGTGAAAGATTCTTTGGTTTACAAAGAAATGAGGTGAAAAGAAGGGGAACGCCGAATTTTGCAGAAAATAAAAATTATCAGGCAAATAATTGTAGGTTATTTAGTCGAGCTGGTGATGGAAAGAGCGGAAGTGATGTATGTGAATATAATATAAAACAACACAGATCTGTAATAACATGATTACTATCTTTCTTTACTGTCTGGTTTCTTCGCAATGGAATGGATTGTTGGTGGATAACCGTAGGAATTATGTTCGTGCTAGTGTTTGCTAGAGAATACTTGAGTTTTTATTGAAATTTATGGAAACAAAACTCTAAATGATAAGGTTTTCGTGCATTTTAGTTTTTTGGCCTAATGAATGATGTATTGGTATAAAAATGCGTTGCCCTTGCCCATCAGGATATCTTTGCAGATTATAAGCAACCATTTGCAGTGACATATCTTGGAGCCTCTCTTATGGTGGTTTACCTCCCATTGGCATTCCTTAAAGACTGGATATGTAATCTGCTAAAACGACGGACTTCTAAAAGTGGTAATGATGCAGCCAACATAAATGGGTCATCCGATGAATTTAGCTCTCCTTTAAGTCACAAAATCTTTGAACTGGAACTTCAGGGAACTTTGACGAAAAAAGGCAGTGAACTGGACCTTACATCTTCAGAAGAAGGAAGGCCTTTAGTTTCTAGACACAAGGATGATTTGAATGTTCTGAAACATGAAAAAGAGCTCACAGCCAGAGAAATTGCTATGTGTGGTTTTTATATTGCCCCTATCTGGTTTGTAACAGAGGTAAGGCTTCTTCAGGATTATCTTTTCCTTTATGCCTTTTGGCACTATAACAATCCATTTAATGTATCTAATATTGATCAAGGGAAAATACCAACATTGCTTTAAAATGCATGTACAAAACGAAGATAAGAATGTTTCTATATTGCTTGTCCATGTATGTATGCTATGTTCACTCTTCTTTTTTTGTAAAGGCTTTCAGTTCATAAAATTAACAGGAATTCAAGAAGGTTCTTAGTTAACCTCTTTTGTTGTGGGCAGTACCTATCAAATGCTGCACTAGCACGAACGAGTGTTGCGAGTACTACAGTTTTGTCATCAACTTCTGGACTTTTTACTCTTTTCATTGGTGCATTTTTGGGTCAAGATTCTTTAAATGCAGCAAAGGTGATAGCTGTCCTGGTGAGCATGGCTGGTGTTGCCATGACTACTTTGGGAAAAACGTGGGCTGCTGATGACTCACAACTAAGTGCTTCTGCGTAAGTCCACTGCTCTGTATTTGTTGGTTATGCTGCCTTACTTTTAACTTCCCTATCTGTCAGCATAAAGCGAAATAAGGACATCATTGGTGCTGTTCAATGTGCCCTTATAAGGTACCTTTCTAGTAATGCACCAAAAGACTTTCCAATTCAGGTTCCCAGTTCATTTTTTCTAAAGTATGAACAGAAAAGTGATAGTTAAGGTTTGTTTGTCTTCTAAGGTGAATGTTACCTGCACTGAAAATATTATAGAGCACTGAGTCAAATAGTCTACTGATACTTCAACACATTTGATGCAAATACCGTGGTTGCTCTACGTGCAGTAGCATCTTATGCAGGATTATAACTTCATCAAATTTGAAATGTTTTATCTGAGCAGCTATTATTTAATAAGCTTTCTCTCTGTACTTCATTTGTGGGCATTGATGGTTGATATTTGTGTTTAGAAATGGCAAACGCTCTCTTGTTGGGGATCTTTTTGGGCTTCTCTCAGCCGTGTCATACGGACTATTTACAGGTTGGCTCACTTGATTGCTTCATATATTTTGTCCCAATATACATAGGTGGTCATTTTTCTAATTTAATCCTGCCAAATTAGTGTTAGTGTTTCACTTTTCGATCGTTGCTGCAGTTCTTCTTAAAAAGTTTGCTGGAGAAGAAGGAGAAAGAGTTGATGTGCAAAAGTTGTTCGGATATATAGGATTGTTTACTCTAGTAGCTCTGTGGTGGCTTGGTAAGATGTGTTATTTGTTCAATGTCCTTTTATTGGGTGAAGTTACAATGCATAAGACCAGTTGGAATCATGGGATCATAGCTTTCTAGGATGTGATTTGATGATTTAGGCACAGAATACTAGTCATTTGCGGAGTCATCATTCAACCTCAGATAGACTTACTAGTTCAACTAAGAAACTTTATTTTTGTCATTACAGACCTGGAGTTTAGATATTGATATTCTTAAAGCAATCTTGTCTTACTTCTCAATTTGTGTGGTGATGGCTCTGTTCTGCATTTGGTTTCCGTTTCAAGCCTTGATTCAATCTTTTTTTTTTATATTGATGTTTTGATGTGCAATAAATCTGAATTAAAAACAATTTATCATTTTGATTTCATCGTTCTCTTTTCCTCTTGGGTTTTCTTTGCCTGGATGTATCATATCCTAACTGACTGAATCATTGTTTTCTGTTGGTCTGTCAGTTTGGCCATTGACAGCCTTGGGAATTGAACCCAAGTTTACAATCCCTCACTCTGCTAAACTGGATGAAATAGTTCTTGCCAACGGCTTTGTTGGAAGTGTCCTCTCTGACTACTTTTGGTACATGAAAGCAACCCGTCTTTATATCACTGGTTCATATTCATCATTCTAGCCTCTCATGCTAAAGTTGCTTTGCTCCTGCTAGGGCATTATGTGTTGTATGGACAACTCCATTGGTGGCCACCTTGGGCATGTCCCTCACCATCCCTCTTGCTATGCTAGCTGATATGGTGATTCATGGCCGTCATTATTCAGCAATTTACATCCTTGGTTCTGTTCAGGTAATGAATCCCATTATCATAAAAGTGCTTGAGTTAAGTTTCTTCGACATCATGGAAAAAGATTAGTATTCATTATATCTGCCACAAATTAAAGTACTGAGATTTAGCTAATGTCTGTGTCATTTTCTTCTCCTTCCATCTTATGATGAAAACGGTGGAAAGCTGTTACTAGTTTAGTAACAACTGTCTGGTCATCACTCCCATGCATATAAAATCTTTTGTTACAAAGTGATGATGGCATTTGGGTATTGCTTGATTAAATGACCCGTTGCCATGTTTTTTAGACAGGAGCTGGAGTTTGTTAGTTGTGTCTTTGCGGAATAAATGACAGTGTAATCCTATCAATTTGATGTTCTTTTGTCATGTGCTGCAGGTTTTTGCTGGGTTCGTGATAGCTAATCTTTCTAATTGGTTCTCGAAAAAGTTAGGGTTATAGCATTCAGTGAAATCATGGCCTAAAGCAATCCTGCTTTTTTCTCAGGGCCTTTCTTCTCCAGTTTGATTGATCCTCGATATGTGTTGTTGTTACACAAATGTATCGTCATCGCATGTGTAAATGTAAACCACAGGTTTTGTATTTTGGGATGATCATGTCTGTTGGAGGGAGGTGCCTAATTGTAAAACACATTTTTGTTCGAAGGAAAAAATAGTCTTTTTTTTTTTTTTAACTTTGCAACCAATATTTTAAATATTAAACTTTTTATTTTGTATACAGATCTGATCAATATTAATAGTAAATTTTCATTATTGCAGTGCACTACAACTATACAATACTGAATAACATACCATAAAATATTTTGAAAACCAAAGAATCCATTAACTGCAAAGATGTTGGGTGCACGCCACCGCTTGTTAGAGGGTCACCTAGAGGATCGGGTACATCGTTAATTCTTTTTTCTTTCTTGGTCGGTGGTGAGGCAAACGGAGGCATATGGAGGGAGATGTGACAACTTTAAGATCCATCCCTCTTTTATTCTCTCTCCTTTTCATGTAGTTGTTGTCGTTGATGGTAATGTTGTTGATGACATTGTGAGGTGGTGATATTGTGTTCGGCGTGACTCTGGTGGCTAACATTGAAATAGGTCGTTGTTGATGAGGCTCATGTTTTGTTGGCGTTACGAGCTAGTGATACTATGATTGGCGGCGTGACTGTGGTGGCTGCCGTTGAAAGAAGTGGTCGCCGATAAGAATTTAAGTTAATAGGCAGGTTGAAAAATATCAAATCTTAGGTTGCTCGGTATAATTTTTTTTTATATTGTTCGTTACATGTTAAAGTTAATATGTAGGTTCAAGTCTCGAGAGTATAGTTGTTAAAATCAATTTTGGTTTAACATATTAATTTAAAAAATTTAGAATTTAGAGCTTGTAGTGGTTTCGAGTTGAAATGGACAAAACAATAATCCTATTAAGAAGGTTTTTGTTTTCCAGAAAGTGGTTTTTGAAAAATTACTTTTCAAATTTTCCTGTGTTTATTTGCTATTAGGAAAGTTGGTCAACGGAAAACACTTTCCGGTCAAAAAACAATTTGGCTTGGTTTTCAAGAAAATATTTTCCTTTTATTTTGGGCAAAAAACACTTTTGTGAAAAATTTAGAAATGTCATATTATTTGCTGATTATATCAAATTTGATCCTCAAACATTTGATTGCTATATATATATATATATATATATATATATATATATATATATTGAATATATTTTTTCAATTTCATCCCTTAAAATTTAATTTTTTTATTAACTTTCGTCCTCATTCTTTTGATTGGTACTTATTTTATTTGAAATAATTTATGAAATGCTAATTATTATCATTTTAATTTCTTCATCTTTCAATTTTTTTATTTTTTATTTGATCTCTATTATTTTGATTATTATTTATTTTATTTGAGATAATTTATGAAATTATATTTTTTTTCAATTTCATTCTCATTCAACTTTTTAATTTGTAAGATTTGTTCCTCATTATTTTAATAAACTTGAAAAAAATAAAATATTAATAAGTTATTTTCCAGCTTATTTTCCATAACATAACTAAACACTGGAAAGTGTTTTCCAATTTATTTTTTATACTACCAAACATTGAAAAATATTTTCTCTAGAATTTACTTTCTCTAGAATTCACTATCTAAAAAAAAAATTTATTTTTCAACAAATAAACAGTAACTTGTTCGGTTAAACAAGATTTTTAATCATCTTATTGACATTGTTGAGTTTGGCTGGGTAACGAGCAAAATGTTGTTGTCTGAATAATAATGGTTGATTGGATTGATTCAGAGACTCGAGATTCGACCTTGTGATTAGAGCCTCTCCCCCCCCCCCCCCCCTCTCGAATCGGTTCCTAGAAGCTCAAAAGTGATTTATGTGTTCAAATCTAGCCTCGAGCATGGGGACCCTTGCCCTCACCCCTGCCTGGGTTCAAAGCTCAGGTTGTCTACCCTTCGGATTGCCCTTCAATTCCATTATAGTAGTAGCCTCGGAAAGGTAATGCAATTGAGACTGTCCTTTCGAGAATGGATGGTGCTAAGAGCAGCCCCCGAGCTGCTGGCTAATAGTGACTAGTACCAGGTTTTCATGGCCCAGAGCCCCACCAGAATTTGTGCTAATTATTTTTTTCTCAATCATCTTTTTAATATTATATACATCCTAGCAAAAAGATAATCCCATCCTTTTCTCGTTATCCTTACAATTCTTTATGTCAAGAATTGAACTGATATTAAATTGTTTCAATCCACAATACTTTATATTTATATAAACAGTAATAAAAATACTCAACCTTTTAGTATATTGTTAATGTGTCGTTGCTTTTATTGCATGTGCAAAATGCAATTACTGATAGCAAAAAATCAGAATCAACACTATAGAGTGAATAGACTAGAAACCTTTCAAAAGTTTTTTTCTTCTTCTTTTTCTTCTTTAATTTAAGGGTCATGTATTATTTTCAAATTAATTTAAAGAGGTGTTTGTTTTTGTAGTTAAAATGCACTTTTAAAAAATTTTGAATTTTTTTTGTTTCAAATTATTTTTTTTGGATGATTTGAGTTATTTATATTAAAAATAAATTTTAAAAAATAAAATAAATTATTTTAATATATTTTTAAATAAAAACACTTTACCGTAATTCAAACATATAAACGAGTAAATTCATACCTTTAATTAATCTAGATTGGATAATTTACATAGAAACTTGAGAGAAAAATTAACAACAAAACGCAATTATTAATAATTGTAGCATCATGGCTGGTTTTTTATATCGTTTTTTTCACCAAATCGGAGTGGATTTAATTATAATATGAAAAGAATAACATAAAACCCAAAAAAAAAATGTTTTTTTTTTGTACTTCCCCAACTCACTTGTGCAGTTGTACTAATATTTTGGGCTAAAATGGCTTTGTAACTTTCTTGGTTTAATGCCATGGCACTATGGGCTTAGGCCCACATTGATAGAAAACTTCTTTTTTGCAAATATTAAAAACAAAAACCGGTAAAAATAAGGATTATTGTCTAATTAGTAATTACATCAGAACAAATGAACAATAAACCACACAAAATTTATTTATTTATCTATTTATTTTTCTAAAAGGACTGAATCTAGTTTTTGTCAGCTGCTGGAGGCTTGAAGCTTTCTCTGATTTTAAGCTGCTATCATGGCATCGTTTGTAAGATCGAAACCGGTGATTCTCCTCCTCGTCGTTCAACTATGCCTCTCTCTTCTCTCTCCATCCCTCGCAATTTCATCTGGGTACGGTTTCTCTTTTTTTTTCTTTTTTTTTTACGTTGATTGCTTATTTTGATATTAATTAAGTTATTGTTTTCATTATTACCAGGTCTTCTGGTGATGGTTACGCAATCAACGGTAGAGTGAAGATCCCAGGTAATTATTTTGTGCAATTTACGTGTTTCTTCCATGTTAAGTTTTTCTTGTTATGTTCCTTAAACTCAATACTCCAGTCAATAATTTTATTTTTAAGATGGTGTCTTTTACTTGGTCTGTTTGGTAAAAAAATATCGGGTTTGTTGAGACCTTTTGTGGACCATTTTTAGGATGCCCAAATTAGTTCTAAATCCTATTGCTCTTGTTTTGAGAAATGTGTAAAATCTACGGTAGAAAAGAGTTGTTTGTTGTTTTATGAGGGTATTAATGGATGATGGATTTTGATGTTGGGATCTTGGTCGGGGATTCGTGTGAATTTAATTGTTCTAGTCCATCCTTGGTGAATTGTTGTTAATCTTAGTTCGATTGTGAAAAAGAGTTCTTTTTTGTTGGGAAAGGTGAGAGTAAACCGATGCATAGCATAAGGTCATGATAGTGATTTCTTTAGAAGTAGAAGTCCAGCCTCTGTCTGCGAAGTAGAATTTGCAAAATAAACTATATCACTATGATTTTGTCACTAATGTTGGTAATGTATATAATGTGAAACTATGACTCGGATTAGTTAGCCTGCGCAAGGTCAAATAATATTCTGCCTCGGCGAAGATAGTATCAATAGATTGTTGATTTGTGGCTTATTTTTGTCTAGAACAGCATTAACGAGTATATTTTGTTTTGTGTACTTCTTACATCTATGTTTCTTATTTGTATCCTTCTTTCTTTTTTAGTTCATCTTAGATTTTTCCTGAATTTGTTAAGCAGGTATTGATGCAAAAAGACTTGGAGGTCATGGAAAGATATCCAATGTCAAAGTTACACTAAATGGTGGCCAACATGTTACTTTTCTGAGGCCTGATGGATATTTTTCATTGTATCCTACTGTTTTTTCCTTCTTCTATGCATGGTTCTGTTCGAACTTGACTCGGTGATAGCTTTGGCATGCTTTTTTTAAATAGCATGATTCAATTCTTCATATGCCCTTTTAGTAATTTAATCAAATCAATTATTTGAAAACCATACCCATTTCCATTGGTTGTAGGTTTTGGGGGGTATTTGTGCTGAGGGTTTGACCGAGTAACTTTATTCACATGTAAACTTTGATGTTATAGCATTAAGGGGATGCTAATAAGCACTCTCTATTTACTTCATTCCTTGACTTGTCTATTAAAAGTCATAATGTGCCAGCGGGGACCCATTTAATTGAAGTGGTTGCTACCGGCTATTTCTTTTCTCCAGTAAGTCTTTCAATCTGTAAAATTTGATTAGTGAATTATCATGTAGTATTATATTCCCATTATTGAATTTTCTTTAAAACATTTAGGTCCGAGTCGATGTTAGTGCTAGATTCCCGGGTAAGGTTCAGGCAACACTAACGGAGAAAAGGAGGAGTCTGAGTGAAATGGTATTAGAGCCATTAAAGGAAGAGCAGTATTATGAGGTTGATCCTTCTCTCTCTATTCATATTGATATAGTTATTTAAGGAATTACTAACCTACCTTTTCGCCAAATATCTTATTCTCTTGCAGATTAGGGAGCCCTTCTCCATAATGTCTGTTGTCAAAAGTCCGATGGGTCTCATGATGGGATTTATGGTGTTGGTTATGTTTGTGATGCCAAAATTAATGGAAAACATGGGTAAAGTACTCTTATTCACAAATTGCATGGCTTCGAGGAATTGCACTAGACTTGATAGTTGACTTGGCTCATAGATTTGATTTTTTGAATGCATAATGTCACTTGAGGGGTTTATGAGGTGAAGTACTGCCTAATAATGCAATGTTTTGACCGGCAGAAGAACATGATTTTTACTCCGCTGCATCCATTATCCACTAATTTGCTGTAACTGGTTCAGGAAGTCATAGAGAATTGTGTTCCTATTCTGGAATTTTAGGATTTTAAATAGCCATTTACATGGCTAGTACTTTTTCACATGCATTGATTCTTTTCATTTTCATGTTTGATATTCTTGACGCATTCAGCCATAGACATTATTTTCCCGTGCAAATTATCAAGAAAATCTTATTTGAGTATTTCTAGCAAGTGAAATGACATAGTTTTACCATTTCTCAATCTTTAATTTGTGACCTCTTCAGCTCCAAGAATTTGTTTTAATTTTTCTGCAATTATTGGCCTCATGTGATTTGCAAACATGTAGCTTTCACATGCAAGACTCCTTGGACAAGCCTTTTTTCACATGCCCATTTGCCTTCAACCTTGTATCAACGAGTTTGACAACTTGCTGTTTATGTGACGACTGTTGACATGAACCTGGGCTTCCATTACACATGTTTTTATATTTTTTTGGAGCTTGTCTTTTCATGTATTATATGACCAAATGCACATTTGAAGATTAGTGGAGCTTTCCACAACATTATGCCAGACTTGATAACTCGACTGCTATAGATGACATATTATTCCATTGTTTTTTTTTTGTACTTTACCAACCGTGTTAATCTGTTTATGTTTGACAACAGATCCCGAAGAAATGAAGAGAGCACAAGAAGAAATGAGAAACCAAGGAGTTCCATCCCTAGCAAGTATGTTGCCAGGAGCTGCAAGGAGCAATAATTAGAGGTGAAATGCGATTCTTCTATTCGATTTAGGCTAAAAGAAGTAATATAACATTATTGCTATCGACGGTCATATCTTCACTCCAATCTGGTAGTTGGGAGATGCTAGTTTTACTTTGTTGACAATGCTGATGGATGAATTTACTTGGAAAACACTAAATTGTGTAACACTGACATCATTACTCACGAGTTTGTTTGCTTGACGGATAGACAAAGCCAAAGCCCTATTTTCCATGTGCTGTGTCTCTGACATGTTGATTCTTAAACTCGAAGCTTCTTGCAAAGAACCAAGTTAAAAGAAAGTTATTCCATCGGACACGGATGATGTAAGTGATCTGTGTGGGCTGTTCTATCATCTATTTAAACAGGGCGGTTGTTACAATAGTCTTCATTCTTTTGTTATCTGCTCACCCAATTCAGTCACAGAAAATAATTAAATTTGACTGAAATCATGGTAACTTGAAGTCGTGGAAGAAAAAACCCAGTAAACAGCTTAGGGACTGCCACAGAATGCTCTGCTAGTCGTGAAAAGAGCAAGGCCTCCCTCCTATGTTCAGTTCATTTTTTCTCTCCTTGTTTTGATCAAAACTATGAGTTGACTGGATTTGATGAAGTTAGGTGATCAACAAAAGTTGTTGCTAGAATAATCATGAGGAAAATAATTAATTAATCTTTTTACGATCAGTGCTATGCTTCATTTGATATTTCTCTATTCTAAAAAATATCCTTTTATTCCTTGTCAATCACACATACTATCTATTTTTTTTTTATTTCTTAAAATAAAATCAACTAACAAATAGATATAAATTACAAGGATTAATTAATTATTTTCAAAACTAAATAGATTATTTAATTTAATTTGTAAAATTATAAAAACTAATTTATAATTTCCTTTGTTATAAATGACATTTTCAATATATATATATATATATTTTTTACGCGCTAGTTATGTAACTTGTAACTTGTGCTTTTGAATTGAGATAATCTTGAAAAAAATAAAGTAGAAAAAAGTATGAAGTTTAATTTTAAAAAATAAAATGTTAAATGATAAAATTAAAAATAAATTAATTTTATAAAAGGATAACCTAAAAAAAAAGATTAAAATTAACCCATGTCAACTATTGAAACTTGTGACTCTAATTATGATATTGGGACTAACTTCATATAAGGCTAAAAAAAACAAAAACATTCTTATAAAATAATTATTGAGGAATGGAATTACAAAAATAAATGCAATTAAAAAAGATCCTAAACAAAATAAATAACAATAAAAAGAACAGAGACTAAATTTAAAATAAAAATAAATTGAAATCAAATACTAGGGATGCAATTGAAAAAGAAACTCAATTTCTAAAAGGATAAAAAAAATCAAAAAAATAAAGATCAAATCTTATATAAAAATTAAATAAACCAAATGATTATGGTTGAATTAAAAAAAATCAAAAGAAGATGAAAAACATAACAAATAGCAATTAATATCGAATGATGGATTTTTTTATTTTTAAATTAAAAAAACTAATATCGAACTATGAATTCAAAAAAGAAAAAAAAAGATGTCGATTTGCATTAGCTTCTCAAACATATAGCTCGAGTCATTAGACCAGAAGCACCACAAACAGAAAAACTGTGAAGTCTAATCCCAAGCAAATCAAATACTGAAAGAGTGAAATCAGGGGGGGAAACCATTTACACAAAAAGATATAAAATAAAATGTAGTAATTAAAAGTACAAAGGTTAAAATAAAAATAAAAAATAAATTAGAGGACAACTACAAATTTTCGATTAGAGGGTTAAATTGAAAATAAAAATAACTTTAACAAAAGGAAAAAAATTAAAAAAAATAAGAACCAAACTAGAAAAAAATAATACACTATAAACTTGGATTAGAGGATAAAATTTAAAATCAATAATTTTTTTATAAAAAAACCAACAAAAAAATAAAAATCAAATTAATAATGATCAAATTGATAAAAATAATATATGATAAAATTAAATTAAATAGTTAAATTAAAAATAAATAAAAATTTCATGAAAGAATAAAAAATTAAAATTAAAATTTAAAAGAATAAATACTAATAGTGAAATATCAATAACAAAGCGTTAATTGACTTTTGAAGTAAAAACACTTTTTTTCTTTGAAGCAAAAAACAATTAAATTTTATGAGAAGCATTTTTGCACCGAAAACCAACAATGCCCCCAGTAACAGAAAGAATCTTCTATATTAAACTTAATACAGAAGGTAACAACAAGAAGTGGATTAAGAAAATATTTTAGTAAAAATAAAAAATTCCATTTTTTATTATGACAAATACTCATATTTTCTACAAATATGAAATTGACTTAATCTTACTGGTGAATTGACTTTTCAGTACTATTACTACTCTACAGCCTCTCCCATCCGATAATTTGCCTAACGGCTTCCGCCATCTATATTCAAAGCAAAACAATTCGCTGTTACTTCTTTAAACACTCCTCCTCCTCCTCCATTGTTAAATAATAATAATCATCCCGACAGAACCAACCAACATACCAATTCCTCCGTCAAATCGCATAGTTCTTCTTTACCTGTTAATATACGATCCACTTACTTACGCATACGTATAAACATACGGTATCTCTCTCACCCTGGACATGGAGAGCAGTATACCGTTATCGACAAAACCAGAGCGGCGATGGAGATCGAAGCCGTTACAGACCTCTAAACCTTCTCTTTTCCTAGCTTTCTTTTCTTGCTTTGCTTGGCTCTACGTTGCTGGCCGGTTTGTTTGTTTCCCTCATTTCTTCATTTATTTCTCAATATCAGATTCATCAAAAAAAAAAAAATGCTGCTATAATTATTGAGAATTTGTGGATTTAATTATACTAATTTTGAATTTTATTGATGGAATTTGGAAAATATTCGATATGAGCATTTATTAGGACGTGTTTGGCAAAAAAAAAAATGGATATAATTTGTAATTGCGAATGTCTTAGCGATAATTTATTGAGATCGTGGTGATTAGAGTTGTATAGTAAATAAATTAATCTTAATTAAGAATTATGGATTTAATTGTAATTGGTGTGTTTCTGTTTTGTTCTGTTTGGCTATGGTTTAGGTTATGGCAAGACGCAGAGAACAGAACATTACTTTCTAATCTTCTACAGAGAAATGTAGCTCAGGTTCATGTATCGATCCCTTTTTTATTATTTATTTATTTATTCATAAGAGAAATGAAAAATTATATTAATTTTTGTGATGCTTCGCATGTTTGTTTGCAGGGATCGAAGTTGCTTACAGTCGAAGATAAGCTAGTTGTGCTAGGATGCAAGTATGTTTTTCTGTCTTCTTTATTTATTTATTTATTTCGAATTTTTCAAAATTGAATTTTGTTTTATTGTGATATGAATTGGTGTTGTTGATGGTGATTAATTAATTGTAGGGATTTGGAGAGGACGATAGTGGAGGCAGAAATGGAATTGACGTTGGCTAAGAGTCAAGGGTACATAAAAAGTCGGCTATCACAAAATGAGTCTTCGTCGGGTAAAAAGTTTCTTGCAGTCATTGGTGTATATACTGGATTTGGTAGTCACTTGAAGCGGAAGGTGTTTAGAGGGTCTTGGATGCCAAGAGGTTAGTTGATGTTTGATATATAATATGATGGCTTTGTAGTATTTTCTCTTTTGAATAATTGTTAAGGTTGCAAATTTTGTTTGGTTTTGTATACTGTGTTGGATTTTTTTATTCCATTGATTTTCATCCAATAAAGCAACAAATAATGGCATTATACTTTGACTTTGAAAGACTGGAATATTTACTTGACGATTCCCTTTTTTGTAATGATTTCCTCTGTTTTTTACAAACCTTCGTTGTCATCCTGTTCTCCTTTCTTTTTTATTGAAGTTTGTGGGAATTTAGTGGCTGTTGTTCCTTACGTTGTATCTTCCCATCCTTGTCGAATACATAGTTATTATCATAGATCTCACTTACCCTTGCTGGCTTAACATCTTGATTCTTGATTTCCTACATGGTGCAGCAAATAAAGAACAAGCTCAAAGCACATAAATGAAAGCATGGATAAAAAAATTAATTAGACTCTTAAACCAAGAGACATGAAATAGGAAATATCTAAAATGAATGTTATTTACCAAATATGGCCAATCTAAATGTAAGAAATTCTAGTTAGAATCTTTTATAATTAGGAAGGTAACAAACCCAATAAATAAAATCCCTATTCTTCTTATTGTGATTTTCTGCTTGCATCCCTGTAACCAGAATGTTGTTACTTATGACATTGTCATGCCACATAGTATGTCTATCATTGTTTTTGTTGGTTTCACAATGTGAATGATAGTCATATATACTTTACTTCTTGAAAAGTAAGTGGCCAGCATTATTGTTTCTTTTGTAGGTGATGCCTTAAAAAAACTTGAGGAAAGAGGAGTAGTAATCCGTTTTGTGATTGGTCGCAGGTTTTCCCTTGCACTGTAGTCTTATTGTATTATTTGCGTATGATTTATTATTTTTTCTATGAATCAATTTGCTTGGTTTGATTTCAATTTCACTACCAGTATTATGGTTGAGGTAGCTACTAATGCCATGGATTTTATGATAACTTTTAAACTGGCAGTGCTAATCGAGGGGATAGCTTAGATCGAAATATCAATGGTGAAAATCGTTCAACAAAGGATTTCTTGATTCTTGTACGTGATGAAATCAAATTTGTATTTCATAGCTTATCTTTTTAAATGTGCACATGCACGTTTTCTAGTATTATGTACTTTCAGTAGTTATGAATATTGGCACTGATCTTTCAAAGTTTTATCCTTTCCTTATTAAATGTCCTGGATTCAAATAAAGCCTTTTCCTGTTCATAATCACTAGATATTCCTTAGATTTGAACTTAACTCTGGATGCAAAAAGCTCACTTGCTTTCTTTAAATCAAATGTATTTGCATAGTGTTCCTCTTCTCACTGGTTACTTGGATTCTTCTGGATGGAGTTTAAGTGCACTTATCATTAATTTTGTTTCAGGAAGGTCATGAGGAGGCTCAAGAAGAATTGCCCAAGAAAGTGAAGTCCTTCTTTAGCACTGCTGTGCAAACATGGGATGCAGAATTTTATGTAAAAGCTGATAACAATATTAACCTTGATCTTGGTATAGCTCAATGTCTTATCTGGTTATTTGCACATACACGAAGGATATTCAACTTTTATTCATTAAAACTTCTTTTCATTGTTGTTTGCTGTGTTTTATTGTGTAGAGGGATTAATTGAACTTCTTGAACATCGTCGCAGTCAAGCTAGTGCTTACATTGGCTGTATGAAATCTGGAGAAGTTGTAACTGAAGAGTACGTGATTTATCTAATATTATTTCTCCCTAATTATGTTTCACTACCTAGATACTTTGCAGATATCTAAATATGCGGTATAACTGCTTTATAGATTGATTAAGTATTTGATGGAAATTTTGGGCTTTCCTTCCCCATATATTTGGAATAATCAAATTCATATTACACGGCATTATTCTCCTAACTTATCCGCCATCATGTTTCAGTGCTGTCATTCTGATCTGCTTGGTAGAATTTATGCAAAGTTAATATATCATTTCCATCAAGAGCGTTTGCCTAGTTTGGAAAGCATGAAAGATACATACCTGCGTTGTTCCATTTTTCTGTTGCATTTATAATTACGTATTGATCCAACAATTACGACGCATGTGTGCATTTCATTCATACTTTCATTTGGGCAAAGTCAACAATTTGCCCATTCTTACTTTTAAGTCATGTGAAAATTTGGTATTTTTTTCTAAAGCAGCTTGAGGTTCCTAGCTTTTCTCAGCCCTGGAACATTTCAATTTTGAGGTTATTGGAATTTACTTCAAGGATATATAAACATTTGTTGTTTTTCAGGGGAAGCCCATGGTATGAACCTGAATGGTGGAAATTTGGAGATGAAAAATCGTAAGTGGCTGAACTTGTGAATGACAACACAATAAGATGTTTCCTATATATGTATTACTGATAATTTTGGTTGATAACTGCTCCATCACTTTATGGTTTTGAAGACTGCTTGAATGGCCAGAAATTGGATAAACATCAATCTCTTATCATTTCAGGTACTTCCGACATGCGGCTGGTTCACTTCTTATACTCTCCAAAAACTTAGCTCGGTATATTGACATAAACAGGTTGGTTATAAATTCTATAACTGGGAAAGCTTTGGTATGAAATCATGTTTAAAATTTTAGTGGTGAGGATGGACTTGGGTTGGTTCAGGACTTGGGGGTTGCAGCTCATTGCAATTTGGTACGTGATAGGAACTCTAGGATTAATATTAGATCGTATAGTTCTACTACATTAGCAGTCCGAAACCCTCAATCCTCTCTTTGTATGATGGTTATTGAGCCATATGTGAAGTGGATAGAAGTCTCCCAGCATGCTTTTCTGACGTATAAGAACCAGACTTCAGATGGTGTTAATTGCAAGTAAGCTATTTAGTTCTTATTAGAAGTCCTGGTGATTGAGTAGCCCATCCTTGTGTTATTCACATGTGCAGAATTTTACTTCACTTACTGTAAGATCATACAATTTCATCACTCACCACGTGAGCTACAAACTAATCCAGGTTACTTATTACATGCAGCGCATCTCTAAAGACTTATGCTCATGACGATACATCAGTGGGATCCTGGATGATGGGTCTCCAAGCAACCTATATAGATGACAATCGTCTTTGCTGCAGTAGCATTAAACAAGGTAAGCTTTTCATATGATGGCCTTTTGATAGAAGTGGACATGTTTTTCTCAAGCTTTTATTTTTTTTTTCTTGTTCTTAGAGCTGTTCTTTTCTTTTCCTTTCTGAGTTGATAGCTATCGTCTCTAGACTTGATAGCTTGAAAAGCATATATTAGAAAAGAGAGAGAACCACACTTGTAATTATCAGAGTGATACTTCTTTTCTACCACGCATGAAAGTTTCATTAAAGTGTTGGGCTCTTTTTAATCCACTCTCCCACTCCTCCCCCCTTAGTGAATTTGAATTGAACTTTTTCAAGCTACCTTTAATATACCAGTTTACCTTACAACCTGCGCTAACCGCAAACATGTCGCTGTTCATTTGCAGACAAGGTTTGTTCCCAGGCTTGATTAGGCTTCCATACAGGTTAACTTGCTTTTACAGTTGTTTATCAGCACATTCAGCGACACATGCTGCTATATTTCACACTTCATGCTGAGCTCCCATGTTCACCAAGACCTCTGTAGCCTTCACCGGATAATTCTTTTTAGGCGCAGAGATTAGCCACATTCTTTTAGGATTAACACAAGCAAAGTGCATATCAGCGCCGCAGTTTGTGAACGCATCATTTTTTTCTACTTATAGATGATTGTGCTGTCTTCCATCCCCTCCAAGAGATTCCTTCGTAGTTAACGAGCAAATGGTTTAGTTGAACAGCGACGCTGAACTAAGGTAAAATTGAGCATCTTTTTTGTAATCTTTCCTTCAATTTATTTGATTGCAAATAGTTTTAATCAAAATATTTAGACGATGCCACGCACATCATATATATTTTTTGAAAATAAATGAGATAGCAGAATGCATACTACAAGTGCACAACATACCAAGCAAGAAGTCCAGGAAGCAAACCTCAAGTATTTGAAAAGCTTTAACCTAACAATGTTGTGCATGTGTACAAGAGGAAATAGCCTTTACAGGGAGGGCAAAATACAACAGTTCTTCCTCTGAACTTTCATCATCATCCCAGGCATGCAAAAAAGGAGTCAAAATCTCCAGATGCCATTGACCATGTAGCGATCAAACCACGCGAGAGCTGAGGGGACAGGTTGCCCTGGCTTTGCATATCACTGCACGCAAGTAAACAAGAGATAAAAAAAAATAAGAACTCTAATCTTACACATGGTAAGCAATTTTGAGGAACTCAGAGCATTTTTGCTTAAAACGTCTATTGTTGACTCTCTTCTTACCTCGATCTTATTTTAATGCGTCGATTGAAGGGGTTTCGGTAGCTTTTTGAACCCTAAGCCTTTTTGTCCTGAAATCAAAAGAGAACTTAACACGGTCAAGCATATCAACCAAAAAGAAATAAAAAGAAAAGAGCATGCGATAAAGAGATCAAATATATCTATTATAGGCTACAGCATTGCCCTTCAAGAACAAAGTCAACTTTGCTGCACAGGATACCTGCAAGAAATACCTACATGTAGACCCATATACACAATAATATCAGATTCCTAAAGAAAAACACAAATGAGAAGGCACAACGTGTGATTTTGATAGCTCAAACATGCATCCCAACAAGAAGTTATCGTGCATTTCATTCTTTCACATGAACAGCACAAGAGGAACAGATCATAGTGCATTTTGGGCAGGTGGTAGCACAACAAATGAATGACGACAATAACCTGATGACAATTCTAGTTTGGTTTAATTTCAGATCAAAAGGGGCCAACAGTTTTTTTTTTCTCCTTCTAATTTCTACATGGTAAACGAAGTCCCTAGAATTGCATGTTAGAGGTGAGATTCATATGGCATTAGCATGTCTCCCTTCACAAGTCACCTCTCCTTTCTAGTGATTTTAATACCAATCATACCGCAATGCTGGGGTAATTAAGTTATATGCTTGTGGGTATTAGGCACCAACCTATACAAAAAATCAAATCTCCAAAAGGTAAATGTTTAGCAAGTTCCTACTGGTTACAAGCTTTCCAGTCCTAAAAAAATTTTCTTTCTAAAAGGGGAAAACATGGGGAGCTAGAAGTGAACTGTAAGATGACTTCTCAGTGCAAAAGATGTATCAATTAATGTCATTACCTCGAGGAGGTGATGTATTTCTCAATTTCCAGTTTCTGTTCATCAGCATATACTAACCATTTTTCACTTGGTGCAACAGAATTCCATGTACCCATATCTGTACAAGAAAAATAAGTGATGATATGCAGCATGTGTACTTCATATACACAAATGAAAACAAACCAAGCATCCTGACCTTGAAGCAGAATATCTGATTGACCATTGTAGCCATTTAGTTTCCAGAAAGCTCGGCCATCAACGTCCAGAAGGACAGGCTCTGTTCTGACAGCATTGGATAATAACCCCTCTGATCATTGCAGGTAAAGGTTAAATATATATATATATATGTTTGCAAATTATAAATTAATTTGCACGTACGATCAAAAAAGAACAATAGATTAATGCAAAGAACTGATATAACAAATCCCACTAGCAAGCACATGATAGGTGTTTCAAAAAATATAATTTGATCTCAGATTCTTCAGTTTCCTGTAAATGTCTTTCTTCTCAAAATTTAAGGGCATTCTCTTCGACAGGTCAGATAATTCTTATCTAGTAGCCTTCAACAAGAGTTGGTCATGTGTATAGATGGAAAGAAAAACCAAGAACATTATCTCTTGTCTGATCTTGATTTTGGCACCAAATTTCAATGGCCAGAATAACAATTATTTAGTATAGAGCAACAAACCCAAAAGACTATCAAACCACTTAAGCCCACTGTATATCTAACAGTATTTAATAAAATCAAAGCAAACATTTTTATGCAATCACGTTAACTTCAAAAGGTATATTTTGCAATCACATTAACTTCAAAAGTGGAATGCACTTACTCTTCAGTGCCATGGCCTCCAGCATTTCTGAGTGGGCTTGTGCAGCTTCACTTTTTATTCGTGAAACCATTTCTTTATGGTTAGAAACAGAAATGGGAGCACCATTTTTCTCAATAATAGCTTTGGCCACCTCGTCTAGCATCTTCTGTTTCAATTTTTTCTCCTGCTCCAAACAAATAAGAGAAAATAATTAATTTGCAAATAAAGGATGGATTCACTGACATCACTGAAAAGCCAACATTGCCATTTACAATGACTATGACCTTATCCTTTGCTGCAAGAACTTTTTCTTTGGCTTCCTTCTGTCTTTCAAGAAATTTAGAGTTTTCATCATCAATCCAACTGCGCAACTCTCTGGAAAACATATTTATAAACAATCAAAATAAGATAGTAAAATGTCTTGTCAACACAGATTGATAATTGTAGAACCAAATGTATAGGACCCATTTCCTCATTCTGTTTTTGTCGCTTACTTGGTATTAAGAGCTTCATCACATATAAGATTCAAGAGTCTAAGCTTTTCTGAGCTGTTTAACTTATCATATCCTTCATTACCCCAGTCAAAACAATTAGAGGGAAGTTCTTTTGATAAGAAATGGCATTTCGAGACAGATTTCCTGAGAGCTTGAAACCATGAGTTTTCATTTGTTGTAGTTAGGGTTGGAGATCTGAACAAGAAATCACAAAATTATCATTCTTCTGTCGTCCCCACACGAAGCAAAAGTGGTTGAGAATAATTAGACAACGTAAAAGATTACATACTCTTCTCCTATATCCTTTTGAATCAGAGACAGTAGCTGAACATGAATCTGGGCTAGATGATAGGATTGCAACCGACGCCCTCTACGTCCATTTATTATTTCCCTGAGTGCAATTTCAGCTTGCCCCTTCTTCAGACCAAGAACCTAATCAGGGGGAAGAACAAGGACAGTCAACAAAGTCATGAATAACGAACAGGGAAGATGGAAACAAACTACAGCACGGTGGCAACAATTATCATCCATTTACATAATTAAACTTGGTGGAAACTGTCACAATGCTTCATTTGGTTCAATAGTAATAAAAGACTTGTTCATACCTTACCAAAACTAGCACAAAATTCCAAGAATTGCAATGCATTACCAACAGTCTCGGGAGGTAACTCAATGCCTGCTACAGCCGTTAAGCAGGTTCCCTGAGGCAATTGAATGTCCACGTCAATTTCTTTGTTCTGAAGTTTCATGGTACGCCTCTCATTGGCTGTCTTTGATTTGGTTTGAAATTCTGCAGGAAACTTGTCAACTTTGCATGAGTCTCCATCCATCTTGGTCTCCGTTTGAATTTTATCACTTCTAAAGCCACAAACTAGTCCACCATTACAATTTGCACCAAGTAAAACTTCATTCTGGGAAACCTCTTGAGGCTGTGTCTTAGTCCTCTTTTTCTCAACAAAAGCATCTTCATTCTTTCCATTTTTCAATTTTTTCTTAGAAATTTCCTGAGGATGTGCCTTAGTCTTCCTTTTCTTTCCAGAAACATCTTCATCCTTCTTGTTTTCCTTCACTTTGTCCTTGGAAAGTTCCATGGACTTTGTCTTAGACTTCTTTTCCTTTGCAACATCACCTTTATCTTTTTCATTGGTCTTCATTTCATTTTCATAAACATCTTCAGTAATTAGAGGCTTCTTATAACCACCCTTCGTACTGCCATTACTAACCTTCCCTAGTCCTTCCCTTTTTGTTTTCTTCTGACCACTCTCCTCTAAATTAATTTCAGCATCCATGTTACCACTACCAACTTCCTTCAGTCCTTTCCGTTTTGTTTTCTTAGATTTCTTCTCGGCAGAGATGGGTGTTAAATTCTGAGGATGCAGATTCGTTTCAATGTTTCCATCAAAAGAATTTTCCTTCCCTGGTTTCCATGGAGAAGCGACTGTAGACTCCTGTTAAAGCATCAATTGACGTATACGTATGGCAAATCAGAAATCCCATGGATGAAGCAGCCTAATAATCATAACAAAGGACCATCATTAGCAAACACTTCCAAACCTTATATGACGACGCACTCTTTGACGAAACATCATTGGCTTTCACATCCTTGTTGTGATTCAAATTTTCAGAACCTTTAATCTGCAGCAGTTCTGAGACAGAACAAAACCCATTTTCCTTGGCTGTGTAGACAAGTATTCCAGTGGGCTTGTGGCCTCGTTTCTTCCTGGAAAAACTTTATTCTATTAGATTCACCAAGAAGACCAGTTATATTCAATAATATCATCACCAAACTTCAAACATGATGTACAAGTCAAACATTGATGTACTTACATGCAGAAGCTACAGTTGCAAATGCCCCTACACTTGGGACACTGCCAGTCATCCAACAATGCTACATCTTCTGCTTTCTCTCCGTATCTAGAACACCACCAACCAAAATGTATTGACAAAAAAACTTAAATGCAAAAACCTCCTTAATTGTTTGACAAAGTTTGTTATGCGAGAATTGCGTCACCAAGCTAACCTGTTTAATAGGCATTTGTGGCAGAACTTGAGAGTACATAGTTTGTTTCCTTTCTGAATTGCACATGCTGCCGCAAAATCCATTGTTTTTTGGCGGCACTTCGATGATTTTAAACAAACAAGGACAAAGAAAGATATCAATCACAAAGAGAACAGACATGGAAAAAAGATCAATGAGCCCGTCAATTGTACTACCACCTCCAATTTAGAGATAATAACATTACCAAACCACTTTCTTGATTTGCTTTCGTGTGAAACAACAAAATTAATGCAACTGACCAAAACAAGTGCTCTTAACATCACTAAGAAAAGATCCCGAATTCCACTTTCATTTTACCTTCCCACATTCTATCATCAACCAACAGAATCGCAAGGAGATACATGGCAAAAAAGAGCATAATTGAGCATATACACTAACTACGAGACAAATAAATCATGAATGTACTAACTAAGAGATGAATAAATCACAAAAGCAATTATGGGTCATTGTTAAATGAGCCGAAAACTAAAAAAGGGACTTGAAACTTAGATATCTTTAGCTTTCCTACATCTTCACATTAACCAAACAGAAAACCATGGTAGGGTTTACTTGTTGTCTAGAATTCTATCAACAAAAAATCGTGAGTAAATTCATGGCTTCTCTTCAAATAACCAAAACTAGGAGCTAAAACTCGAAACTTAGGGTTCTTTCATTTTCTTGCATCTTCCCGTCAGCCAGACAGGAAAACACAAAGGGTTTACGTATTATCTAAAATTCTATCAACGGAGAAATCATACAAATTAGATTCATGGGTTCTCTTCGAATCAACCCAACAAAAAAAAGACAATCAAGAACTGAAACTTGGAGCTTAGGTTTCTTTCATGTTCTACTTTCTAGCATGCTCTCATCAACCAAACAAAGAAAACAAAGGTTCACTTGTTATAATCTAAAATTGTATCAAAAGAATCACTCGTTACTTGATGACAAGTCTTCCCATTATCAGAATCATAGATCCTCCCTCCAACAACACGAACTCCAGGACGTTTTGACCGACTCCTCTTCTCTACAACCTCCTTTTCTTTCAACGCAACAGGACTTGAAGTAACTGCCATGCTTGCAAGACTATTCTTTGTGAGACAAGAACAGAACAGGTTACTAGTTATTATAGACCTCTACAAAAGAAAGGTTCTTTCTTGCTTTGCTTTAGAGTTTGGAGATTCGCGCTTTGATTGTCTCTCTCTGGTTGTGGCGGGAGATATATTTTGATGTGTATTTTGGTTTTGGAGGGATGAAGGAGCGCCAAGTTGAAATTTTTTGAGGGTTTCCTTGTCTTTCTCTCTTCTTTTTTGCCTGTCTGATGATTCATTTCTTATTACAGGACATGGCAGGCATAAAGAAGTTGGAAGATCATTGATTTTGGTTTTTCGTGTGGAGTCATTATTGCTAAATTCCAACAACCTTAGTGGATCGACCTTGCCTTTGGTATGAGCCAAGATAAAAAATAAATAAATAAATAAATATTGATTTGGTTTAATTTGGTCTCAATTTATCTTATCAAAAAAAATTTAACAAAAAAATAAAATAAAATTATTTTAATTAACTTGAAAAAATTGAATTAATTCATAACTTAATTCTTGAGTTGAATTATAGATTCCGTGATTATTATAGATTATTAACAAGAGCTAAAACTCATTGAAAAAACATTGTTCACCATGTTCGGGAGTAATGTTCTCTAGAATAGTGCAATGCCGTGTCATTTCCATAAAAAATATTTAGAATAGCGATTGGGAGTAGTTTAGTCTTTGCCCGTAGGTTATTGTTGTATGGTTTGGGGGTAATAAATTTTTTATTATTATTTTAAAAACATGATAAAATAATTAAATTATCTTTGAAATTTTCTTTAAGGGTTTTTGTGGTTGCTTCTACTTTTGAAGCAAATCACCTAAAAAAATTATTTGTTAAAGTAAAATGTGATTTGCTATTTGTGGGACCCAGTATATTTTGCATTTAAAAAACGCAAGTTAATCGATGCTTCTCTTCTTACATGTCATCTATGTAGAGTGAATTAATTCACTTTGCACACAAAAGTGAACAGTAGAAAAATTCAATTTTTTGTGTTTTATTTGAAAAACTAGTATTTAACAATATTTAATGGCAATGTATCAATTAAAAGGAGATCGCATGATGACGTAATATTTGTAGAATTTGATCGTAATCCCAATTTTGTTCGTGATGATATTTTATCTGATTTTGTTACATGCTCAAAAAACCATGAAAACTGTAGTTCTTGTTATATGAATTTCGTACATGATAAAATTGTAGATGGTTTAATGGAACAATAAAAAATATTTTATATAAAGTATTATTTATTTCATGATATAATAGTAGTAGTTAAATCTACAATATTTAAATTAAAAAACATCAATATTAATATATATCTTTTTTACTTATTTTATAACTTCAATTTAAAAAGCATTCATAACCAAACACATTAAATTACTTTTTGTTCAACCTCAATTTCAACCAAAGTTTTAACCGAACATATATAAATACCAAACTAACCCCAACTAAAAGTATTTTATATAAAATAATTTTTTTCAAACTATAACCATAAAAGTTACCACAATATCAAACACACTCGGGAAAAGAAACAATTTAGTATTTTAATAAACATAAAAAATAATTAAAAAATAAAAGATGGTTGGTGTGTGTGAGACACGCCGGCAGGTGAGAGACATCAAAGTCATTTGAGCGACGCATGCAACGTCTCTTGCTAACCAAAAATTATTTCCCATCATGTCATTAAATGCATCGTCATGACCACTTCCTTGTGAGACGGTGTGTGTGGTCAGGGTCGGTGCGTTCATGGCCGACAATCCTTTTTTCTTCCCCCCCTAATTTTCTCAATTTTCCTTGAAAATCTCACTCTCCATGCAGAATTTTAGAGTTGTCCATGGTTTTGAGATCTTGATTTCAGCTCCTGTTATCTTGATTTCTATTTTTTTATATGTTTTCAACTACATCAACAACATGGTTCTCATTCTCTTGATTGATTTTTTCTTTTTTAGTTTTTTTGTTAAACTAGTTTTTCTTTTCAATTTCACCATTCAATTAATTTTTTTTAAAATTTTAATCCTTATTTCTTTTTTTATTTCCCCCGATCATTTTTTTTATTTGATTTTTCTTTTCAATTTCACCCTTCCATCAAAAATTAAAATTATTTTTTATTTTTATTTTGATCATCATTCTTTTAATTTTTTTTAATCTTGAATCCTATTTTTATAACTGAAATTACCTTTTCAATTTAATAGTTCAACATTTATTTGTTTTGGAATTTGGCTTTTAGGTATTTTCATACGGGGTGCTTCCAATCTAATAACTTGAGTTAACAATTTTTCTATGTATTTTCTTTTTAACTTTCATTGTTTGACAATGTTTTTTTTAAAATGGGCTTTGACATTTTCTTTGTTTTATATTCAATAAGATTATTCATACCTCACGACATGTGCTTCAGATTTAGCAAACTAACCCAGTTTGGCTTAACTTTTTTTATCCAAGCTACATGATGGTAATGACAATGAGGTTGGACTGGGTCTGTTTTATAATTTTTTTATTCAAATTTATAATTTTGTATTTAATAGAATATGAATCGAGCCACATTGTTTTTCTCATTTTTAATTTTTTTTCCCCAAGCTACTGTTATCATTTTAAAAAAACATATAATATAATTAAAATGAAACGATATTATTTGAACTAATCAGGTTTATAACCCAACCTTTACATTTTTTTTTCCTTTTAAAATATGTTTTCAGAACCTGAATATTATTTCTATACAAAAAAAAAACCCTCACAGCCAAACACGAATCCCTAGTGAGTCTTATACTAATCGAGCTTGAACGTTTTATTACTTAGATATGTCTATGAAGTAACCATCACCTGGCATTTCGAGTCCTGACATTTCAAGTTTTAACGATGCAAAACTTTATAATTTATTTGTATTTCTTGCCATCTCGTTGATATTTTTTTTTATCTCTCTTTGCACTTATAGTGTTTGAAAATGTAAATACAATTATTTTTTAAAATATTTTTTATTCATAAATAAATAATATTTTTTATTTTTTAAAAATTATTTTAAAATCATTACATCAAAATAATCTAAAAATATATAAAAAATCATTTAAAAAAAAAATTGAATTCCAGCAAACCAATATGTTTATGCTGCACTCCAAAACAAGAGTTCAATACTGTTATTTGTCAGATCAAAACTATATAAAAACTTTTACAGATTTTGCATTTTTTTATATAATATTCAATATTCAATTACCTGACGAGAAACATTGTAATAAATTAATATCATAAATGACTTAATTAATAATTAAAAGTTTAAAACAAAGTTAAGGAAGCCATGAGAATCCACTGGAACGGAGATGATCTAATCAAGATGAAAAATAGAATGGGGACCAAATCAAACTTATCCATATAGATTGGGGATATTGTTGAGGTTTGCCTTTACGATTTAAGACAGAAGCTGAAAGAGAAGACCCATTGAAACAGAGCAACAGAGAGAGTAGCACATGGGCAGTCTTTACAGATACTACAAACCCCTGACCTCAATCTGCTTCTCTCCACCGCCTACAAAATCTTACCTCCTCCATTCAATCAAAATCAAAACCCATTTTTCTCCCACCAAGAAGACAAGACTACACCGTTTCTTCACCTCTCTAACATCATCATCACAGCCCTCAATCAAAACCAACGGTGGAGATGCCTCTGCTGCAAGTCAATCATCAGAATTGTGGCTATACAACACAATGAGTAGAAAAAAAGAGCTATTTAAGCCAAAAGTCGAGGGTAAAGTTGGAATGTATGTTTGTGGTGTCACTGCTTATGATTTAAGCCATATTGGTCATGCTCGTGTATATGTTACCTTTGATGTTTTATTAAGGTTTGTTCAGTTTCTTTTTTCTCTTTTTAAGCTGTAAGAATCCATGTTTAGATGGTTACTGACAAGGGTTTTTTTCTGGTGGCTGGTAATTAGGCAGGTATCTAAAGCATTTGGGGTATGATGTTCATTATGTTCGAAATTTCACCGATGTTGATGATAAGGTTAGTTGGTCTCTTTACTCTTTTTTTTTTTTGTTTTTCGTTTTTTGTCTTGTTAAGGTTGTAATTAAATTTGGTTTATTTCAACTACATTAAAATGATTGCATGACAGGGCAATCTGGATTGCGCTTGAGGGGCATGAATAGTAGTTCCATAAGTAAATTACACAATTTTGATGCAGGGGAGATAAACTGCCCTACATTTGAATGCGCAATGATGACTAATATGGCAGTTTGTAGTGTTTCTCTATTGCAAATGTTGTTTTGAGGATTCTTTTTGTTTATAATGTGGTTTGGTGGATGGGGGATCTGATGTTATTTTGGCGCAAGAGTTTGGTTGCCAACTGCTTTTCGATATTGGTATGACAGGATAAGCTGAGTTGCAATTTTCAAATTCTGTAGATAATTGCTCGAGCGAATGAATTAGGAGAGGATCCGATCAGTTTGAGTAAACGGTACTGTGAAGAATTCCTTCATGATATGGTGTATCTTCATTGCCTTCCGCCTTCTGTCGAGCCACGTGTGTCAGATCACATGCCCCAAATAATTGATATGATTGAGCGGGTAATTTGTTGATCCTGCTTGAATTTGAATCTCTATGTCTTTCTATATGATTATTAAATACAGTGCATTGCTCTGAGCATGGTCTTTATGAGGTGAAATGATCCACTCAGTATTTATTCTCTCTCGTTCATATGCATTTCTTTGATACTCTGAATAGTGATTTCTTGACATGTCATCTTAGCAGATTCTTGAGAATGGATATGCCTACAGAATTGATGGGGATGTCTACTTTTCCGTCGACAAATTACCTGAATACGGGCGATTGTCTGGACGAAAATTAGAAGATAACCGAGCTGGTGAACGAGTTGCTGTGGACTCGAGAAAGAAAAACCCTGCTGATTTTGCATTGTGGAAGGTAAGTGTCTGCAAGACACTGATAATGATGAGTACTTGATGTGAGACATGAAATTATCTAAGATGGTTATCTTTGCTGATGCTGCTGTGCTATTGAATCCCCTCACCTCTTAGCATATGTTTTTTTCTTCTGGGCCCCGCTGCGGTACTGTCTAATTGTAGTACTGTGTTGTTCTTGATTCAAGCCATGTGCATGGAAACACAGAGTAGAATGCTTGTTTCTGGTGTTAAAGTGCTGGGCTGGGTTTCCAAATCCCGCGCAACAAAAAAAAACCATGGTAAAATCTAGTAGACATAGCTGTGTAAATCAAAGGTGGTTAGCATCTTGATGTAAAAGCACACATCTAGATACTGGACCTGTATCATTGTATATCTAATTTCCTGCAAAAGTTCAACTCTGTATGTGGCACGTCTTGAAACTCAACCTGTCCATTCATATTGGCTAATTGATTGTGTTGTTACACTTTTTTTTGGCAGTCTGCGAAGGAGGGCGAGCCCTTTTGGGACAGTCCATGGGGTACTGGAAGACCTGGGTGGCATATCGAGTGCAGTGCCATGAGTGCTGCTTATCTTGGTCACACTTTTGACATACATGGTGGTGGAATGGACCTTGTGTTTCCCCATCATGAAAACGAAATTGCTCAGAGCTGTGCTGCATGCAGAGATAGCAATATAAGCTACTGGGTACACAATGGTTTTGTCACTATTGACTCAGAGAAAATGTCCAAATCCTTAGGAAACTTCTTCACAATTAGGCAGGTAAAGGATTCCATATTGGATGATATTTTGTGTTATTGTACTTTATGATTCTACTGCCTGTACTCTAGTACTGGAACTATCATCCAAGTTTACATGATTCTTACTAGCATTTTATCTTTATCCAGGTTATAGATCTTTACCATCCATTAGCTTTGAGACTTTTCCTGTTGGGGACCCACTATAGATCCCCAGTCAACTACTCTGATGTGCAGCTTGAAAGCGCTTCAGAACGTATATTTTACATCTATCAGGTACCACAATAAGCAAACACCGCCCCCACAACCAGTCAGACCTTGTGGTGGCATTTGTTTGCTCTGGTTTCATGTGCAATCTTGTTATTTTTTTATTTTATTTTTATCTTTGCTTCTATGATAGAAAGATGCTACAATCTGGAGACAGAATACTTTCAGTTCTTTAATAAATGGCAAGCATATAAATTTTTCCATCAACTTTTGGTTTCTACTGCTTAATATATTTGCTCATGGTTTTACATCCTAGACAAAAAAGGAGAAGTTTTTAACCTAGAAGTCATTGTATTTTATTTCATTGAAGAAATATTTTCAGTTTTTTTATTTCATGTGATTATTTGGTTGCAGACGCTACATGATTGTGAAAATATTCTCAGCCAGCATCGTGTGGCATTTGATAAGGATGCTATCCCGCCTGACACTATAAATGACATCAATAAGTTTCATGATACATTTGTCACCTCGATGTCAGATGATCTTCACACTCCTGTTCTTTTGTCTGCACTGTCTGATCCATTAAAAATCATTAATGATATGCTACACACTCGAAAGGTAATGAGATTCAGACAAATGTTTATTTTTTGGATATTAGTTACTTTGATTGTACATAGGTGTGTCAGCTGTAGATAGCTTAGTAGCTGTTATAAGTTTTTTGGGGTTTAAATTTGGTTATCTCTCTCCCTCTAACCTCTTTGTTGTTTATTATTGAATAAATGATCCATTCAGGGAAAGAAACAAACAAAGCGAATAGAGTCAATTGCTGCTCTGGAAAAGATGGTCAGAAATGCTCTTATGGTCTTAGGGTTGATGCCCCCAACTTACAATGAGGTAGCTTACTGTTAGAATATCACTAATGCATTGCCGATTTAGATATGCAGACTACAATACCCCTTCCCCTCTCCCAATTATAACACAGATAAGATCCATGTCACTCTCAAATTGCTGCACCAACATGCATTTATTTTCCTCCAATATTGTTTTTCATCTGTACTCCTGTTACTCCCAGAAAGCTTTTTGAATGCTGGCCTGCCCATTTATGCAATTATCCCCATCAGTTTTTCTTTTAGCTGTTTAGTGTCTCTCAGATTGAATCTTAGTTTTGTGCGTGCCGATAAAAGCTCTTTGGTTGTTGTTTTTTTTTTTTTTTTATCTTTCCCCTTCTAGCTATGATTTACTAAAACCGTTTCCTGCTGCAGGCTCTGCAGCAATTGAGGGAGAAGGCACTGAGGCGTGCAAAGCTGACAGAAGATCAAATATTGCAAAAAATCGAGGAAAGGACTGTAGCAAGAAAGGACAAAGACTATGAAAAATCAGATGCTATTAGGAAGGATTTAGCTGCTTTGGGCATTGCTCTTATGGATAGTCCAGATGGCACAAGTTGGAGACCAGCCATTCCGCTTGCTTTGCAAGAGCAGCAAGTTGCTTCAACTTGAATGGCTCGTGGAATTTCACCCTCTTGTCTTTTCTGCCGTGATAGTTTCCAAGAATTAGTTTTTTTCTTGTTTTCCCTGTCTACCAACATCAGGAAATTTGTTTTGGGATATTGGAAGGAGGGATAAAGCCTTATGACATGGCTATTCTATGCTATAATGTGGGCATGGACAAAAGATTGGCTAGAAATTTCAGTCCATGAAGCAAAAATTTTGGCAACCATACGTGTAATATACATTCTTTAAAACAGTTATAGTCTTGTAGAATCGTTGAAGTCTGTATCTGTCAATAATGGCCCTGGTACATTTGCTTGCTCATGTATTAACAAGATTATGCGTATTTTATTTTTTCAAATTCCATGTTAGTTGCATTTCCACATCATAGAGCTCAAACTTTTTGCTCCAATATGTTGAATCTTATTACCATACATGAAAAAAGAACAAGTGATCAATTTTCATTCTACATACTCACAAGCAGGAACAGTGGAATTAGCAATGTGAGCAAATACAATAGAGAAAGGGGCAACAGTTATTGGATCGGACTGGCTGGTTTCAATTGGTTCCAAAGGAGGGACACTCCCAGATGAATTTACAGAAAGTAAGTTCCCATTTAGGAGCACTTTTTGACTGTGTAAATCACCGTTCAGGGCCGTTAAATGATATTCCTCTCTTGTACTGACATCGATAATTGAACCCCTAGACATCCCGGAAAACTTTGTTTGATTTTGTTGTTGCGTTACCAAAGTTCCATTGCTGGTAACATTTTCAGTTGAAACATGGACTTTAACAGTAGTGTTTCCGTCGAGGTTGATCAACAGCAATGTAATTCCTTTCTGTAATGGCAAGAACAGATTGCGTTAGCCAAGCAGATATATGAAATTTTGTTACTAATCAAGTTTTACGAATCTTCTTACCGATGCTTTTGCACAGTGAGCATAAGCGCGTATGTTGTTAGTCCCAGAGAAAGTTGTTGACAGAACATTTCTTCCCATCAAACGGTGCCACAGAAGAGCACTGATGGATTAAAGTAACAATATTAACAATAATATTAACAGCAAAATCATTTAGTTTACTTCTTGGGTTCAGGATTTACCTGTAATAATCAGGATTAGGGACAAAGGTGCCAGTGTTAAGAAGGCCATAATTTCCACCAATCAATGTCTGTCTACAATATGTTTTTGTGTCATATGACGATGCCATGCCTAGCTGGTCCAAGTACCTGTTGGTAAATGGAAAACCAGTTCAATCAATGTCCACGCTTTCAAGTCCAAACAAAGAAAACCATATAAAATACAGCAAATGTGTGAACTAGCTTACCAGAAACTAAACACAAATGCATTTGTGACAAGATTATGGCCACTGTTGTAAGCACCTCCTGCCTCACCAACCCAAGCAACAGCTGGAGTCCCTGAAGTCTTCAAAATCCCCTGAAGACTTCTGAATGGCCGGGAACCTCCGTCGAGGTATGATGGATTCAATATCTTATCAATTAGGTGATCATCACCACCTACACGCAAGAAACAAGTAAAAAACATGCTTCTCCAGTAAGCAGTATGGGGGCTGCAAGGAACAGAACAGTTCTGAAGCCGAAAAATATTTGAACTAGATTGCTGCAACACCAGAATATTTCTCTAGATTGCTGGTTTATTTACCTGGACCAAGGTTATAAATGTGGTGGGTGACTACTTGAAGAGATCTAGGTGTTTTGTTTATAAATTGTGTGAACCAGTTTGCATCAAAGAACCCTCCTGGTGCTAGGACTAGTGGCATAACTTCAAAACCTGCATAAATAGTTTGCACTATCATCTGCAGATTGTTTATGTCAGATGCATATTGATCTGCTGCGACTTTTGTTCCAACTCCACTCCCACTTACTTCATTTCCTGAAAATTACGAAGAGTTTCATGTAAGAAAAAAAAGTTACTTCCATTACTAATGCCACCGGCAGCTACAGCAGACATTTACAAGAAGTTAAGAACTACTGTTAAGAGTTAAATTTAGGATATTTCAAGTTGCTAAAAGGAAACATATAGTTCTTACCAAGCTCCCAACCGTGAATGGTGTACCCCTTGTTAACAGAATATCGCATGAGAAATTCAGCATCACTTGAATTCCAAGCACCTACAGCAGAACCATCTGCCGCTGTTGTCCTGCCACTCAACGCATTTAACCCGAAAAGAACAACAGCCCTGTATTTCAAAATCAAAATATAACACTTCAATATTGATTCATCGTATTAATCCAACTATTGTGGAAACCAAGAACAAAAACTAAACCCATTTTTAGCTAATTTCATGAGAACACTACAGCAAGTTACCCGGCTTGTTTGAAGAAGTTGTTCAATTCATCCCACCGAGACATTGGCAAGCAACCTTGGGAAAAGCCGAAAATTTCTGTACTTTTGACAAATGTTGGACAAGGTTCACCTAGTCTTTCATATCTGACTTTATCTTGTAAAGTGCCCCCCATTCTGATTTTCAGAGGAGAAAAGGCTGCAACTCAATCAAGACTATGTTATCACTTATCCATGAATTATGAGTAAAACTTGGTAAACGAGTCTCACCTTTGATTGCATTCAACAATATTGGGTTGGTAAGATCCTGAAAAAAATTGGAAAAAGAAAGAAAGAGAAGCAAAAATAAATATATTAAGTCCATATCTGATGATCTTACTTGAAAAAAAAAAAACACAAAGAAAAGTAAAAGAGACAAGGAAAATAACACACACACACAGACAGAGAGAAAGTCCATAGCCTACCTTACTCTATATTAACAATTGCTTTCTTTATCACATTCTTTCATATTTTACTGTCACTATTAATATTTAGCCTCTTCTAATAAATGTCAACTTCTATTTGTCTGGTTCTCTTTGGAAGGCTTAGAGAGTCAAATTTTTATGTAAAATAGTGGTGCTATTGCGCTTTACTTTCAGCTTGCCATGGCAGATTTGAGAATATGCAGCTTCCCGAAAGGTGATTGTATGTGTGAAGGATTTATAGGACAGTAATTGCCAAAAAAAAAAACTGAGAAGAACCATATATTAATGATAAATATATACACACAGTTTCACACAAGCATTCGCTTTTCAATGATGTTGTGGTTGCATAGCTGCAACCACGAACCTCTCATGCAAGCTACAAGTAAAGCACAGCTAGCACATCGATGTGGGCGTTAAACTTGATTACTGTGATGGATTATGAACTTAGAAATGGATTTAGGAAAGAATTAATTGATGGACCACAGTTTATCTGCTAGTTGGATTCTTAGTTATAATTGTCTGAAGGATATCTAGAAAGCAGACAAGTTGACATGGAACAGAGAACAAAGAGAATATCTGACAAAAAAAGAAAGAAAGGAATAGTAAAAACTCAAGCTATGCTGCAATTCTCACAAACTACTTGACAAGCTTACCAGATTAAGAAAAGAAGCTTTGCCCCAGCTACAAGTTCCATAGTCACATTTATCGGGAGGCCACCAGTCCAAAGTAGCACAAATAAAATCATGGTCTGTTGTCCCAATTGGAGCTGTTCCATTGATAAAAGCAGTGCCTTCAACAATATTTCTAGGCCCTCCTGTTCTCTGTGAAGCCGCAGATTTTGAGCTTGCACTCAGCCAGTAGAAACAAGCACAGAAAACGCAAACAGTGAACAAACTGCTCATCTGATAAAAACAATGCCTTGTGTTTGTCCCTTTATCAGCATTTAAGGTCGCCATGCAAGTGTCAGAATTATGCAATATAAAAGGAAACTATCGCTGGTTTGACAGAACAGTATCTGATAAAAAAGAGTCGCCAGAAACAGATCAGGTTAGGCCAAATGAAACTATCAAACCAGATAAAATGTTTGCAAGTTTTGGCTTGGAAACTAGAGCAGGAATAAACCTCCACCAAGCCATTTCATTATAACGAGAAAAGGTAAGGTCCCAACAAAACCTTCACCTTTGTTTTTATAGAGATCAGACACTGGCTGCCTTCCCCACCAAGGTCAACCATGGACATATATACTATATATGGTTTCTGAATATACAAGGAGGATGCATCAACAATTAGACTAGTGCATCCACTAGAAATTTATATAAGGTGTCCTCTTTAACCAATATTGTTTGTGATAATATATATTATCATTTTCCACTGGGACAAAAAATGATAAAATATTTGGCTAACGCAATTGCACTGCACTTTCAGTTCATGGGATTTTCCTGCGAACCTGCCTAGGTGGGTACTGGGAATGGCATACTTGTCAAAAGGCTTCTTTTTTTCTTTATCCCATGTTTGGTTACAGATGTTGGCATGCCAAAAAGAATATCAAAACATGCCCTCTCATTTCTCATCATCCAAACACATGATGTAGTTGACTCGGAGCTCATGAGACCTCACCATGAGCGTGATATTGACTCCAAGCCAAAAAAAAAAAAAAAAAAAAGACAAAAAGAATACTCAAAAAGCATATTAGAAGGCAGGTAGGGATATTTAGGAAAGCAGAGGGAAGGGTGGATGTGGAGCATATAATGAAGAAGTGTGGATTACGTTTTGCCTTATCTCTAAAAGTCTTTCATTCTCTAGACAATAGCTACCCATCTAACTTGTGGAATAGCTTTAAGCTCTTATGCTTATATTTAAAATAAATATTTCTATTTTATTCATTATCATCAAATAATAAATTTAAATATTTATCCTTTTCGAATATCCATTTAGACATGATACTATTTATCATTTAATATAAAATAAAATAGTAATACATATGTTAAATTACTAAATTGTAAATGTTATATGTATATATTACTATATATATATAATTCATTTTTTATATTTTAATATAATATACACATACATTTATATATATAATACTGATATTTATATTTTATATCATGTTTTGGGACTAGTTTGACAATATTCATACATAATTTATTATTTAGATTATAATATAAGATATCAATATTTAACCCAAAATAATAATTATTAAAAAAACTTTATATTTTCTTAATCTATTCAGATGATTATCTATTAGTTTCAAATTAAATTACTATCCCTAATTTTAATTTTGGCATTTAACAAACATCTCATGCTAAATATTTCTTTAGAAGCTATTGGAAAATATGAAGAAAAAACTTCAAAATTACTCATAACTAGTAGATTAGAAGGAAACATCATTCACTCCCAAGTTAAATCTAAAACTCAGTTACTCACAATCTTATTTGATGTTTTTACTTATTATTAATCACTTCTTTTTAGAGTGAAGATGGTGGCAATATTTTTTCTCTTGATTGCTTCTACTCTTTTTAAAAGTGAAGGATTAATTTAATGTTTTTTTTTATACTCTAAACACTATTTGATGAAAAATTAAATTTATTTTTTATTTAAAATTAATATTTTTTTATCTATTTTCATCGTTTTAATATGTTAGTCTTAAAAATAATTTTTTTAAAAATAATTTTTAATATATTTTTAAATAAAAAACACTTTAAAAAACAATAAATAACCCAACAACAACCAATAATAAATGGTACCTATATTTATAATAATAGTAACGTTGAATTTCAACCAAAATTATTCTATGGAGCATGATTGAGTCAAATATTTTTTTATCAAGGTGGTATATAAAGCTATATCGAGATTGGATACGAGATTAGACAATGGTTGACTTGACTTAATATTTTATTATATTATATTTGTTTTTGCAATAAAAATATATAATCTTTTTTTCTCTCGTAATTTTGTGTTTTTATAGTTTTATTTAAGGATTTTGTTTTGTAGTTTTTGTAATTTATGGATGAATACTTGTCAAATTTTTTTAAAAAAATTTATTTAGCATGTAATCTTATGTTTCTGCTGATCATTTTTATTTTTTTAAAATAAATCAGGTTGAGTGCTCAATAAATAATTAAATACCACTCGAGTGGACAAGGTTCTCCACTCGAAGATGGAGGAGGGCAAGAGCATATCTCATCCGACCTCTCACCGTTCGTCATATTCTCTCGACTACTTGTACTCCTTTTGACTAATCCACGTTGAGAATATTGGAGTCTTGACTCTTGAAAGCTTGGCTCGTTTAGTAACTTTAAATCTATTTAGAGGTTGCGAAAAAGAATTCCTTTATGAATAAGATTAAACAAGACATGGATGATTTATATAAAATTGGATCATAAACTTAATTTCGGTGAGAAAATTCTTATGAATTACATAAAATTAGAGGGGGAAAATACGGAAAAGATAAAAACATGTTTAGTTAAAAAAACAAAAATAAATATATAAAATAAATATGTATCTAAAATAATTTTAAAATAAATCTTTATATTTTTAAAATAAAATTCCTTGCCATCTTCATCTTTTCAATCCCAAAATAATATTAAATTCTAGCAAGAAATATTAAGTTATCGTTTTATTTTGAGATTGACTATAATCCAATGATGCTTTTCACTCTTATAACTTGCTATGCAATCTTAACAATGATTTTTTTCTTTTGAGTGTGATAAATATTGCTTTTAAAATATATTTTATTTAGAAATACATTATAAACTTGCAATGCTTGCTTAATTTTCTTCGTACAAGGCTAATTAACCAGTGATCATGGAAGCAATTTGGGTGTGTATTTTGTTAAATTTACGTTGACAATGATTTGTCTAGTTGTTGCAGGGGTTTGAACCTTAACCTTGATCCTAAATTCATCGAGGTTTTAAGAGGTTATGATAAAAAAATTCTTCCAAGAATCATGTGATTATAATCTTAGCCTCGTATGTTTTCTCTTTTTGTTATGATGGAAAGGCTCAAATCCAAGTCCTATAATCGACCACAAAATTTTCCAGTCTAACGGTAAAACTGGCCTGTGATGGATTCCAAGCTGTTGAAGAAATTTTCCAGTCTAAAACAGAAGTTCTAGTGCAAAACAAGCCGCAATGGAAAGTAACTATCTTAAATGATTGTTCATGCACTCGATTCCAAATCAAACTGGCCTGTGATGGATTCCAAGCTGTTGAAGATATTGCCTCTTCCATCTTGTCAATAGGGTATGATGGATGTCACATTAACCATGAGCAGCCAGTGTACAGACTACAGAATATCCTTTCATGTCAATTTACTCTGAAATCGCATGTTCGTGAGGTATGCTATGTATTTAGTACTAGCTCAAGGAATGCTATTTCAACCATTTGTGTTTGCTGTCAATGCAATCACATGTCCTTGATTCTTGAACCATACTATTGGCGCCATTGTCTAACATTCTTATATTTTGATAGATCTAATCATCAATTATTTTAGCTTCTTGATTTGGTATGCTTGAATGGGCGTTCATTGATTAAAATGTTCTAACTTCTAATAAGTTGATGGTAAAGGCATTGCAATGAAGAATAATTGAACAGTGCACAGTGAATCCGGCTACAATTGTAGCTGAGGGCGATTCTGAAGCACTTGCAGCCTGCAGGATCCCAAGATTCTACTCTTGAACGCGGGTGAATCACAGTATAACAGGGAAATATGCAACAGTAAAAACAACAGAATTCTTAAACATTAGAAATACCAATATGTGCCCGCACACTTGCCACAATCTTTTCGACCAGGATGCAGATAAGACACTCAATCCTCCCAGCTTACGCTCCCTGTTAACCCAAACTCCTAATCTAACAAGAGAAAATAAAACAAAATAAGAAAAAAAGAGGAAAATGATTTTGGCCTCATTTCCTCTTCTTAGATGGTGGCTGGGGAACATCTTCCTCATCCTCCTCTTCATCGTCGTCTTCATCCTCCTCGTCATCATCGTTGTCTTCATCTTCCTCGTCATCATCGTCGTCCTCCTCATCATCATCACTACCACCATCACCATTGGCTTCAGGCTCATCCTCCGGATCCTCACCATCCTCTCCTTTGTCAGGCACATCCTCATCATCGCCTTCATCATCGTCGTCCTGATCATCTTGGCCATCCTCATCGTCTTCATCATCCTCGGTATCACTGGCATCTTGATTATCAGGATCAGGTTTCTTCCTTACGTGAAGCCCAGTAAATGGAAACCTGCAGCTCAAAGAAAGTTATTAACTTATCCAATACTACAGTACATAAACAACAACCAGGACAAATAGATCAGATCACAAACCCTCGACTTGTGCCTGACTCTTCTGGGATGTCACTGGATCTGTTAGGCAAAGAACCTATCTGGTAACAAAAGAGAGCCAAATTTCTGCTCAATTAAGAGACCAGTTGGAAGAAACAAATTGTCTCCCACGAGCACCGTGAGAAAAAATCAATGGAACCCAAGCATTTCTCATGCAGCACATACTTTTTTAAACAAACAAATCTGCCAAGCCATGAATGAGGAAGGTTGAATTCATTTCAATGATAACTGTTACGCACAAAAGAGAGTAGCATTCTCAAAACGTGTATGTGAATCACTTTAGCCATCAATCTCCTCAAGTTAGATCATTTACTTTCAAAGGGCTTCTGCTCTAATTCTATTCCTATATATATCATGCTTGCCAGTTTAACAAAGTTGTGGTTTACTTTTCTGAAGGGGAAAAAGAAAAATCCATGTCAAAATTTATTTAACCAACGCCCTACAAGGAAAAACAGCAAGCAAGCCATATGCACAGAGGAAGAGCAAAAGAGGCACCAATCAGACAAATACCATGAAAGCAAAATAAACAAAGAACAAAAACTCACTCCAAACCCTAGCAAAAATAGCACCTCTAAAGTAACCTAACACAAACCCCACAGCCAAAAAATAAAATAAAATAAAATAAACTCCTTTAGACACAACAAACAAAACCCACATCATAATTACCCCAATTTTACTATAAAAAAATCAGACAAACAAGAATACACACACACAAACACAGAACAAAAATAGTAAAACCCTAACTTTCTCATAAAAAAATAAATACTGTACAAAACAGATCCACAAATTCAAAGTATTGTCCTTGC